>CAHIKZ030000547.1:1822500-2055000 GCA_903632075.3 Acanthosepion pharaonis
ATATATATATATTATAAGCATTCACCATGTCTTTCCTATGTTTATGGTGCTCAAACATTTGTGATAAACACCGCCATCTTACATTTCTTCCTTTTTTTAAAATCTCATATCCTAAATGCCTTATAATGCTTAATCATTGTCATCTCGCCGATCATGACGATCGATTGACCTTTGACTTGTCCCTGTTTTCATACATGCCTTTCAGAGGTCAAATTTCCACCCAATTTATCAGCTAAAGGCTCATCCAATCTCATCTTTAAATCACCGATATACCATCAGCCAAATTCTTTTTTTTATTGTCTCCATTTCGTTGAAGGTGTGATGAAATGCCCCAGTACCACGTGACCATTATATAAGAATCAATTTGCCAGAAGACCACGTTCCACTTTGCCACTGATATGGTGAAGAAGCTTCTAGGCCTGCTATTTAGCAACATGAGTGCAGCTTAAATTTCGATCTTCTTACCGAAATGCCATATTTTTTCAACATTTGCCAGACTGTTCTTGAGTTATTATTTTCAGAAACAATTTTCATCGGCACATGAGAATTTATAGGTATTTACTAACATTTGCTTAGTACAACAAAGATGACTGAAAGAAATGCGTCAAGATAGATTGTGTTGCGTCATTTTCCCAAGCAAGATAAAATATCTGCTTTAAAGAAGCCAGCATTCAAAAACAGGGGGCTCAAACACCAACATTTGACTTCGTTAGGAAATCTAAACCTATTTAAACGATGAAGAAGATTCTTATCCTGTAAAAGGCTTCATGCCCCAGGGGATCCACTCTATCAAGTGGTACCTCCCCATTGCACTAAAAGGGCTATTTCCTGATACGCGTAGCATTGTTAAAGACAAGGATGGGTAAACGTTGTTCTATTCTCCATATGTTATGTGGTCTCTCCAATAATTAATTTCACCCAATACAAGGCAAAAGCGTCACTTAAAGTAGAGTGTTACAATCTAAATGGCAATGATGAACGGAGTGTGTGATATGAATGGAAGGGAAGGTGATAAGAAGTGAAAATGATCAGGATGAGGGGGACAGATAAAGACTGACTGTTGACTTAAAGAGTTCAAGAGTAAGTCTTCTCTTTCAAGATGGCGTAAGGGATTTTGGGTTCTGTCAACGCTGAAAACCGAGAATTGAGCAACTCTAGTCCAAATATGGTAGCAATAGTTTATTTTTTGGTTTAATCTGGATATCAGAAAGGTAAATAAACCCTGGGGAGGTGAATAAACTCTTGGGGAGGTAAATAAACTGTGGGTAGGTAAACAAACTCTTGGGGAGGTAAATAAACTCTTGGGGAGGTAAATAAACTCTTAGGAGGTAAATAAAATCTTGCTGAGGTAAATAAACTGTGGGGAGGTAAATAAACACTTGGGGAGATAAATAAACTCTTGGGGAGGTAAATAAACTCTTAGGAGGTAAATAAACTCTTGGGGAGGTAAATAAACTGTGGGGAAGCAAATAAACTCTTGTGGAAGTAAATAAACTGTGGGGAGGTAAATAAACTCTTGGGGAGGTAAATAAACTCTTGTGGGGGTAAATAAACTCTTAGGGGTAAATAAACTCTTGGGGAGGTAAATAAACTGTGGGGAAGCAAATAAACTCTTGTGGAAGTAAATAAACTGTGGGGAGGTAAATAAACTGTGGGGAGGTAAATAAACTGTGGGGAGGTACATAAACTCTTGGGGAGGTAAATAAACTCCAGCATTAACTGTCATCTGTGGAGTTGAGATTAAACGTTCCTCTTCTTAATATATTCATTTTATAAGAATAATTGTATTTAAATTTGATGAGAGGAAGTTGTGGAGAGCCATGATCGTTCATAACCTGAAAGGACACAGCACATAAGAGAACAAAAATTTCTAAATCAATGCATGTTTCACTGCAGTGAAGACGTTAAAATTTCCTTTTTTTTATTTTATAGTCCATTTGGTGATGTAAGATAATCAAGATTTTTAATAAAAAAAATTTCGAATGACCTAAAAAGGTTTAAACAATTTACTAAGATAGTCAAAAAGCACGTTGGTTTTTACTCTTTTTCCACCTTCATAAATGTTTTTCTTTCTTTCTTTCTTTCTTTCTTTCTCCACCCTCCATAAATATCTCAACCTTTCTTTCTTTGTCTTATATTTTCCCTTTTTCTCACCTTTCTTTCTTTCTTTCTTTCTTTCTTTCTTTCTTTCTCACCCCTCCTAAATGTCTCTTACTGTCGACAAAACTTAGTTTTCAAGTTTGGGTCATTTTTTCATCATAGTATGCCATTTTTTTTTGTTGATAAATTTGTGAACACACCTAAAATTATTTATTGCTTCCTAAGCACAATGTTTTAAACCAATGATCCCTACAGTGTATGTCACCTCTGACCCATAACATACACCACACACACACACACACACACACACACACACACATTGTAAATGAGGTGTATATTGCCTTCACTTTACTATGTATCCCATTCATATAAAATTAATGGGAAACTAAAAAGAGCCGTGAAAATTTCATTGTTGTCCTATTTGAATTTTCTAATGACACTTAATTCTTAAGGTAATGATTGTGTTAGATGATGGCGAGTTCTACAATAAAATATCCGTAGAAATTCCCAAATCACATCGTTAAATATTTGAGCTTAACGACTTTAACAAAATATTGCATTAACAATCATAAATATGAATGATGGTCGTTGTTTTAAGAAGTAAGGGGGTACAAATGAAAGGATTTGAAATTGACAACTTTTTTCATTTCAATGAAACAGACGTTAAACACTACTATATTCCCTTCTTTCTTTCTTTTACATTTTTCCTCCTCCATAAATGTCTGACTCTTTCTTTCTTTCTTTCTTTCTTTCTTTCTTTTAGATTTTTCCTCCCTCCATAAATGTCTGACTCTTTCTTTCTTTCTTTTTTCTTTCTTTCTTTCTTTCTTTCTTTTACATTTTTTCCTCCATAAATGTCTCACTCTTTCTTTCTTTCTTTCTTTCTTTCTTTTACATTTTTTCCTCCATAAATGTCTCACTCTTTCTTTCTTTCTTTCTTTCTTTCTTTCTTTCTTTCACATTTTTCCTCCCCCGTAAATGTCTCACTCTTTCTTTCTTTCTTTCTTTCTTTAATGTCTCACTGCTTCTTTCTTTCTTTCTTTCTTTCTTTTAGATTTTTCCTCCCTCCATAAATGTCTGACTCTTTCTTTCTTTCTTTCTTTCTTTCTTTCTTTCATAAATGTCTCACTGCTTCTTTCTTTCGTTTTCTTTCTTTCTTTCTTTCTTTCTTTCTTTCTTTCTTTCTTTCTTTCTTTCTTTCTTTTAGATTTTTCCTCCCTCCATAAATGTCTGACTCTTTCTTTCTTTAGTACTTTCTGTCTTACTTCCTTTTTACTCTCTTCATAAATGTCCACTTTTTGTTTGTATATTTGTTTTTTTCTTTTCACGCACAGTTATAGCAGGACAGGAAGATAACAATTTGTAATGTAATATTAATCAATGTTAATCCTAAGCAAACTAAATACGACGTATAAAGAAAGGCTGAGTGGTTGGTGTGTGTAATTTGTGATGACTGATTTCTCAGCCTTTCCGGGCTTGTGTGCAAAGCTCCTATCAAGTGAAAATTATTAGACATGGTTAAGAAAAGTGAAAAGAAATTGTTAGAAATTTTATTCAGTCAAAAAGAAAAAAAAAGAATTTTATGATTAAATTTTTCTCTCGTAAAACTAGCCTCCTTTTTACTTTGATTACTGCAGCAGACATTTTTTGCAGTCATTTCAAAAGTTTCTCTAAATATAAGTTTGATAATTGATTGCATTCTTTTTCAATGACTACTGTCTTTCAATTTCATTGTCTAGTTCATCCCAGGCTATTTCCGGGGTTTGCTTCAAACTCATGAAATGTAGTATATATATATATATATATATATATATATATATATATATATATATATATATATATATATATATATAAAGGAACATAGAAGGCGACAGTCTGTTTCATGCTATATGCAATCGTCAGGCCACCTGATATATATATATATATATATATATAGTGTAACCCGGATATAAGTAATGTGCAGAATTGTGTTCAGGATGATGAAATGGATATCGGCTTGGAATGAGTAAATCGGAGAGCCGAGTTCGAATTCCAGTCGAGATTCGCTTTCGCCAAAATAAGCTTAGGGAAAGGGGTGGTGATTTTTAAGATTTTCATTTTGGCCTTGTGTCAAAAAATATGGCTACCAAATGAGGATTGAACTCCCCACTTAGTCGTTGTTACACTCGGTATATATATATATATATATATATATATATATATATATATATATATATATATATATATATATATAGGTATTGTATACAACGGTATACTATCTAGGAAGAAATGGATTCATAAATTTCCCAATGGAACGCAAGTGAATGTAACAAACTAGACTGGAATTTGAACTCGGCTCTCCGATTCCTCAGTTCATTACACCATCAGCACACCCACAGCTCCACAGCTATGAGTAAATAGTAAGAGGGACTGGGCTCTATAGCCTTGATTGCTAACCAATCTAGGTGATGGACGACTCTGAATTCAAGACCTGACGAGGGTAATTTGGGGGCCTTGTGGCGTACTATGGGCACCGGTTCTCTGTATTCGGTTCTCCCGAAAAGTGTTGCTGGTTCTGCTGAGGACTTCATCGCTATAATTAAATCATACGTGCCGATAGTCTGGCTGTTCGGTTCTAAGAACTGAGATTCCGAATCCTCATGTGTCGAAAACGACGGGGGTGGGAGTCCTGCACTATTGGGAAAGAGAAGAGAAGAGAAAGATTATGACCCACAAATTGTCCAAATATGAAAGGTCAATCCCTTTTTTTATCTATTCTCTCTTATTCCCCCCTCTCTTTCTCTCTGTCTCTCTCTCTCTCTCCTTTTCACCCTTTGTCTTTTAGCTTTTCTTTATCTTCTCTTTGTTAAGAAAATCATCTGGATTCTCATCATCACCATTATGGCCGGGTTTGGCTCTGATAGGTTCACTAAGTACAAGCGATTTGTTTGTTTTTTTTCTCTATATCTACTTTTTTTTTATATAATTCCTTATCCTCTTAAAACGTAGGCGATAATGGCTCTCCACAATTTTCTGTCCTTTTTAGCGCTTCATGAATTGTGAAAGGTAATACATTGTTTTTGTCTCTTCTCCGTCTTTTCTCTCTCTCTCTCCCCCCCTCTCTCTCTCTTTCTCTTCGTCCTTTTTTTATTTCAACAGGTTTATCAACATCATCGTCATCATCAGTCTTAAGGCCGGATATGGCTGTGATATATTCACTAAGTACAAGCGATTTCTTTTCTCGATATCTTCTTTATGCGCCGTGTACCCTCAGGACGTAGACAATCATGGCTCTCCACAACGTCCCTTGTAGCTATTAATAAATGTTCTATTTTTGTACTTAAACCCTATTTCGCCATCCATATACTCAAGCTCACTAAGTATGTTATGCGTTGTTTTCCCACGTCCCTCATGCCTTCAATCTGTCCTGTGAGTATCAGATTTTCCAAGTCCTCCTTCCTCATCATATGCCCTAGAAATTTCAACTGCCTCTGATATTAAGTATACGTTTCCTTTTTGTTTCCCTTTCTCTAAAACTTGGTCATTGCTTAGATCTTCGGTCCATGGCATCCTCAGCATCCTTCTGTAGAACCACATTTCTGTTGCTTCAGATCTCTTCTTCATCTTTGAGGCGATTCTCCAGTATTCACTGCCATATAGGAGGAGGAGGAGTGATGTCACGTAATAGTTCAATACTCTTTTCTTTGTTTCTAACAAAGATTTTTTTCTGTCTCTTAATACTCTGCTTAGCTTTTGGAAAGCATCTTTGGCTATAATAATGTGTCTTCGGATTTCAGTGTCGATGTTTCCGTCCTCTATTAAAACATTTCCCAGATATTTAAATTTTTGTACTTTTTTGATTTTGGTATCTCCGATTTGCAATTTGGGCTCACCCTTTTCTCGATAACCACGCATTCTATCTTCTTGCAGTTGATGTTTAATCTTTTCTTGCTTTTCATCACTAACTTCTACAGGAATTTTTGTAGTTTTTCCGTGTCTGCAATCAACACTGTGTCATCTGTATATCTTACATTGTCAGGATAAAGACTGTTCAAATGAACTGTGGACTCAAGCGTTTACAACCAATGAATTAACCTTTATCAAGGATGTTTTTCGTTTAACTAGATTTTTTTCTCTATATAATAATGGAAACATTAATAATAAAAAAGAGGAATCCATCTATAATATGAATTAATATGAGTAATATGAATTATGAACCTGTTCGCAAATTAAAAAAAAATTCCCATGTTTCACTGAGTCGTGCTAAACAATTTTTCTGTCAAGAATCTATTCTACATAAAGTTTACCATTCGTCCATACTTACAATATTGCTGTCACTTATGGTCCGGTTCCCCTGCTATTTATCTTGTGCTTATTGATAAAATCCAAAGAAGAATCAGCAATATTATTGGTTCTGATCTGGCGGCTCGGCTTTAGTCACTTTCCCACCGTCGTAAGGTTGCGTGTCTGTGTCTTTTCTATAAATACTTTCATGGTAATTCTTCGAGTGACTTCTTCCCTATAGTACCCAGATTTTTTAAAATTTAAGCGCAGTACTAGGTAGGCATCCAGGTCTCATGAATTTACAGGTGAGCTGACGAGATGTTACAGTAAACAGTTTCTTTTCTCACACGTTTCGCTTATGGAACTTACCTGCTATACCCTTATCAGAATATATATATATATATACAAATTACAATTTATATATACATATATATATACATATATATATATATATATATTTATTAAAGACATATTTTTATGTTTAACGTTGTTATTTTATAGATACAAGTATTTAAGCAAATGCTCTGTTTATGATAAACAGTATTAAATAACATTTACCGGCCTGAATGTTTACATTCGATACGCCAGAGCAGTTATGAATGTACGAGATTCATGGAAAGTTGGAGTTTATAAGCAGTAAATTCGACCTTGTCTACCGATTGGTTCTTTGTAGCTTAAGCGGTAAGGCACGTCAGCGTATATGACGGTTCCGTATAGGATGCAGGTTCGAATCCTGTCAAAGAACGAAAATTTTCTATGAAAATTTCTCGGACATTCAGGCCGGTAAATGTTATTTAATACTGTTTATCATAAACAGAGCATTTGCTTAAATACTTGTATCTATAAAATAACAACGTTAAACATAAAATATGTCTTTAATAAATAAATTGTCGGACCTTGTCCATTTCTTAATATATATATATATATATATATATATATATATATAAATTGGAATTCGTATATTTGTGACGCAGCATCACTTTGTGCTGGTCTTTCATCCAATGCTACCATGTCCTTTGCTTCCATGCGTAGGCTGTTGTAACTTTTTGTGGTAGACCCAATCTGTCCTACTATTTAACCCATAGAGAACGGATTCTTTCCCATTTCTATGTAAGTGAATAAAACGAATTCGACTGGGATTCGAACTCGGTCCTCCGATTTTTCATTCTGAGACGCTAACCATTACAACGTCATGTACTCGTATGAGAGCGGTTAATCTACCCCTAAAGAAAAAAGTCGTTTCCTTAAAAAAACGTCTTTTTCACACACGGTTTTTATGGGGTGCATGAAGGCTCTAGAGTGGGTATATTTGTACCTCCAAATAGATTAATTTTTCATATTTCTTAAATTTTCCTTAGTGTTTCACAAGGACAAATAAACTGAGAAATTAGGATACCAAGCAATTTTTTGATGATACCAAAGAAAGGCATTAAGAAAAAAAAAAAAAAAAAAATGGCTAACAAAAAAAGTCAAAAGGACATTTTTCCCCTGACACCGCTTTTATTAAATATCTTCACTAGTGTTTATTATTTCCGTTGTTAATTCTCAAGAAGAAATAAAATGTATAAATTCACTTTCATATGTTTTGATTTTATCACAGTTCTAATAATCGCCTTTTAAAGCAAACATTACCGAAGAGTGAAGGTAGTTAAAATAGAAGCGGTGTCATTGGAAAAAAACGTCCCTTTTGAAACTACGTCTTATGGCGGGCACGAATGTCCATAATTGTCATCATATTTATTCACACTTTTCGGTGCATAGGGTTGCTTTTAGAATCGCCTCACTTGTTCTGAGCATAGATCCAACGATGTTCTGGACGCACACTTTCGAGATTTGGGTTCATACCCCTACTATAGTATTTCGTAATTTGGTTGCTTGCATAACCAGGTTTGTGAGTATCCCTTTTCAGCACAACCAAACTATTCTTTTCAATTGAGATTCAGTGTCTTTCGATCCCTGTTTAACACCAAAATCTCATTACTGTATTATTCCATGAACCAATTTATCACTATTCCTTATTCATAGCGGTGTCAAGGAAAAAATAGCGTCCTTTTGACATACGATTTTTTTTTTGGTGGGGAGGGGCATGAAGGCCCATGTTTGCCAAAAATTTATAATAACGGCTTTTTTTTAATAATTTTCAAAGCAAAATATAAGCAATCAATTTTAATAATTCCATTTTATAAATTTACTGTCTACGAAAATGAAATAAAATTTTTTTATAATAATTTTGGAAATCGTTTTTTGTGGAATTCATACTAAACGGATGACATCACATTGACCAAAATTAAAACCGACAGCGAAAACTGATTTTAAAAAGGTATTATTATTATTAATTTTATTTTTGTTAAAATATATATTAATAAATTATTTTATTTCCTTGCATGCATGTATGGATTTTCGTTGAATTTCTTATTATTTTTATTTCGTTTTTTCCTACAATTTAATTATTTTCATTGCCCAAATTAAAGATCAGAATTTTCGCATGCGAAGAGAAAGCCAAATTCTGTTTTTTAAAAGGTTTATACAAGATCGGAAAAGAATATTTTTCATTCAGGTGAAGGTAATATACTTTTTTTTTAAATTCTGAATTCTGAAGATTATTATTGTATTTGATACTGGTCTTTTTTTTTCTTTTTTTGCTTTTATGTAGACATTTTTATGTGTATAATTATTTTTGAAATATTAAAAATAAGATCTTGTCTTCAAAGAACAGTTTTGTTGACAAGAACCTTTTGGAAGTTTATAGAAGCGGAAGTAGACGAAGGAGGTGGTGATTTGGTTTTGATCATGCAAGAAAAAAATTCCAATATTCAACTGATTTTATACGAAAAAAAAAGCTTTTGAAAATCATTCAGTAAATTGTAGCGACCTATAAAATGTTTAAGGCTTAAGATTCAGCACTTGTGCTATTTCGTCTGTACAAAGAAAAGCTAGTTTCTTAATGAAAATACTTAATACTCTGACTAGGCCTGTCCCATTTTGTCTTTCTTAAATGACACGCGTAATTTCATGAGGAAAATAACCTTTCTTAAAATTTCCCATCTCCATCGTTGCTCCCATGTTCGGTCCATGGTATTCTCAGCATCCTTCTGTAGAATCACATTTCTGCTGCTTCAAGTCTCTTCTTCAGGACAACTAAGAATATCAAAAATTTAATCGGACTGAGGAATCCGAGAGCCGCGTTCAAATTCCGGTCGAGTGCTAATACCTTTGGGAAAGGTATGGATATATCTCTCCTATGGTTAAATAGCAGTACGGACAGGGTCCTATAGCCTTGGGTGGCAACCAGTCTAGAAGAAGTACAACACTGAATTTAATGTATATATATATATATATATATATATATATATATATATATATATATATATATATATATAGTTAAACCTAGAGGGCCAGACAAACCTACCAAGGTTTCACCTAAGCGGATCGTCAGGGAAAGCTGGCTCTCTAGGTTTAACTAGGTCTGCTCTACTCATTGTATTGAGCACTTTATTTAGTTATTTTGGGTACTCGCATTGGGTTTTTTTTCTTTGGGCCTTGGACTTGTATGCTGGACCATCATTTTCGGTTAACGTACATGTTCTTGGTTCTTTCTTTTTTTTTTATCCTTTTTTTTTCTTTTGGTATTGGCTTGTTTATTTGCAAATCAACAAACCGAAGGTTTTCAGGCGAGTATAGTTTCTTATACTTATAAGAGCCCTATTAATAATAATAATAATAATTATAATATATATATATATATATATATATATATATATATATATATATACACATGCATCACTTTTTATAATTTTTTTATCATTTCTATCTTGTTCTGTGACGAACCTTTAATAAAGATTGTTATATTATAAGATAATGTTAGATTAAGATCTTTTTTCGACGTATTCGTTTTCCTATCATTTTGTCGGATTCCTATCCATACTCTCTCTCTCTCATATATATATATATATATATATATATATATATATATACTAGAAAACTCTCGGACAAGGAAAGAAAAAAGAATGGGAGACCAAAAGACAAACGGATTACCTAGGCAAAGCAGAAAATAAAATACAGAATAAAATCAGTTGAATAGTGAACATTTTTTTCTTAATTTCGACTGATACAGCGTTGACCTCCAAATAAATTTAATTTGCTCAAAGCAAAAACATTTTTCAATGAATTTAAAATTCATAAAAAGAAAAAAAAGTGAAAAAAAAATTCTCTTTTTATAGAATTTTTCACTTAATGCAATTTTGTTGCGGTTTTTCCTTACACTTTTTAAAAATATATATTTACTGTCTCTTTTTTTATATCCGAGACTCATTTTAGATCATGAAAAAAAGGATTTTTCTTTAAACTGATCCAAAAGAGACAACGGAAAGAGACACACCAAAAGTTTTCCAATGATCTCAAATGTTTTGTCATTATATATATATATATATATATATATATATATATATATAAAGTAAAAATTATTTTAAATGATTCAATGTTTTAAAAGTCAATTAAAATAAGTTTTTACATTTTTTCTTTCTTGTGTTCAGCTTAATTTTTCAGTTTCACTTTTTTTTGTATGTTTTGTAAAAAAGCTTTATAAAGAAAACTTTGTCCAAATTTAAATCTCGTTTTTGTGTTTTTTATTTCACTTCGTGGGAATATTTAAAAATAAAAACTTTATCCGGATTCCGACAGGATTCGATCCTGCGTTCCCCATTGCAGTAAAGCCATCACTAGATCCAACGATCCGACTCAGTCACGGAGTGCTTCGCCGATCAGGCAAAGTCAAATATTCCCTTTCTAAAGAAGCAAAGTTTTTTTTTTATTTATTAATCCGACACATTTTATCATTGTAAACGTTGTTTTAGTGGATGTGCATATTATTAGTAAACTATGATACGCCTCACACCACAGATTCGGCGGGTCTCATAGATTCAGGAGGTACCATAGATTCTGCGGGTATCAAAGATTCGGGGAGTACGATAGATTCGGCGAGTAGCATAGATTCGACGGTTATCATAGATTCAGGAGGTATCAAAGTTTCGGCGGGTACCATAGATTCAGCAGATACCATAGATTCGGCGGGTACCATAGATTCAGCAGATACCATAGATTCGGCGGGTATAACAGATTCGGCATCTATCAAAGATTCTGTTGATTGCCAATCTTTAAGGTGCATAAAACAGGATAATGAATCCAGATAAAATTTGAAGAATATGACAAGTATTTCATTTATGATATATGTCATATATGACAAGTATTTCATTTATGATATATGTCATATATGACAAGTGTTTCATTGAAACTAGATTACGCCTTCTGCCTTTGTTAGGCTTGATCAAATCAAAAACGAAAGAAACATGTGTATATGTGTGTATGTGTGTATTGACAACTTCACGAACTCAAATTTCTCACTTCTAAAATGTTTATTCCTGCTAGAAGGAGGTCCAACTACAAGAAAATGGCCGGACTTGAATTAAGTCCAACTGAAGATGTAAAGAAGACTAACAAACAAGACCGAATATATATATATATCAACAAATATATGTATTAAACAAATTATATAACACATAGACAGTTAACATTGTGTTGGCATGTGAACATTTATGTTCGTATTTTGTTGTATTTTCGTACGTACGTGTATGTTTGTAATGTTCATAGCGTCTTCCCAGAAGTGGGAAACGCTGTCTTTTGCGAGAGCTCACATTGTAGCGGTGTTCGCTGAAATGAATAAATGAAAAAGAGGATTTACCTCACCTCCACGCGAGGTGGGGCGCGGCACGAGGTCTGAAGGAAAGTGAACTAGGCAAGAAGTCGCCCAGTATTTATAGTATAGGGAAGAGTGACCCCTAGTGACAATAAGGGAATTAAGAAGGAGATAACTCCGACAGCACTAAGATAACTCTATATTCTATCTCTGTTGTTCCAAATGGCCAAGGTATGAATAAATATTTCCAGATTCAATAGAGAGATCTTCTAAACATACGAGTGTTGATATACGTGCGCGAGAAAAAATCTCTTTACGCTGCGAAAATGCAAAAACTTGGTAAGAGGGTTTATAATAACAACGACAACGCAGTTTAGTCTGCAGACATTTCTCTGGAGTAGCAGTACTACGGCGTTTTATTCCCACAGTGACAATATCGCCGACAATGTGCTTCCGTGACTGAACAATAACTAAAACGGTTCCCCCATTTCCTTAGTTCCTAGAACCAACATTAATAGTAGAGGAAAGATGTCAGAGTGGAAGAATTTTTCCTGTGACGCCATTCGTTGATGTGACGACAGATACGCACACACAAGCGATTCAGGGAAGTTTCAATTTAAAGATGATTAATTTTTTATATATAATAATTGAAAGTTTTAGGGCGACTGCAAAATTTAGATATTCGAGTTTGATATGCTGTTTAGTCCATACCATGATTTGTTTTCATTTTTAATTCATTAGTTAGGTGCCGTGCGTGATACACGCATAGGCGATCATGTATCTTTAGATGCATGACTGACGAAACAGATTTTATTTTTTTTGCCGAAGCAGGCTGCCATTTCTATCAGCGGTAGACCAGTTAACATCAAAGTCTATCGAACACTGTCTGTCTCGTTATTGATACCTTTCCCAAGGGTATTAGCACGTAAGTGAATGTAATGGATTCGACTAGAATTTCCCACAGTAGGTAGCCATTTCTTTCTGCGGTAGAACAGTTGCAATCCACGGCTATAGAACTAGGTCTGTCCCGATATTTACCCATATCGAGGTAGAGGAGAAGAAGAGGATTCATAACTTTCCCATGGATATTAGCACGTAAGTGAATGTAATGGATTCGACTGGAATTTCCCAGAGTAAGTAGCCATTTCTTTCGGCGGTAGGCCAGTTGCCATCCACGGGAATAAAATTCGGTCTGTCCTGCTATTTACCCATATCAAGGTAGGGGAGAAGAAGAGGATTGATACCTTTCCCAAGGGTATTAGCACGTAAGTGAATGTAATGGATTCGACTGGAATTTCCCACAGAAGGTAGCCATTTCATTCTGCGGTAGGCCAGTTGCAATCCACGGCTATAGAACTCGGTCTATCCTGCTATTTACCCATATCAAGGTAGGGGAGAAGAAGAGGATTCATAATTTTACCAAGGGTATTATCACCTAAGTGAATGTAATGGATTCGAATGGAATTTCCCATAGCAGGTAGCCATTTATTTCTGCGGTAGTCCCATTGATATCCACGGCTATAGAACTCGGTTTGTCCTGCTATTTACCCATAGCAAGGTAGGGGAGAAGAAGAGGATTCATAGATTTCCCAAGGGTATTAGCACTTAAGTGAATGTAATGGATTCGACTGGAATTTTCCACAGTAGGTAGACATTTCTTTCTGCGTTAGAAGAGTTGCTATCCACGGCTACAGAACTCGGTATGTCCTGCTATTCACCCATATCGATGTAGGGGACAAGAAGAGGGTTCATACCTTTAACAACGGTATTAGCACGTAAGTGAATGTAACGGATTCGACTGGAATTTCCCACAGTAGGTAGCAATTTCTTTCTGCGGTAGAACAGTTGCCATCCATGGTCTGTCCTGCTATTAACCCATATCAAGGTAGGGGAGAAGAAGAGGATTCATACCTTTCCCAAGGGTATTAGCACGTAAGTGAATGTAATGGATTTGACTGGAATTTCCCACAATAGGTAGCCCTTTCTTTCGGCGGTAGGCCAGTTGCTATCAACGGTTATAGAACTCGGTCTGTCCTGCTATTTACCCATATCGAGGTAGGAGAGAAGAAGAGGATTCATACCTTTACCAAAGGTATTAGCACGTAAGTAAATGTAATGGATTCGACTGGAATTTCCCACAGTAGGTAGCCATTTCTTTCGGCGGTGAGGCCAGTTGCTATCCACGGCTATAGAACTCGGTCTGTCCTGCTATTTACCCATATCAAGGTAGGGGAGAAGAAGAGGATTCATACCTTTACCAAGGGTATTAGCACGTAAGTGAATGTAATGGATTCGACTGGAATACAACAGAGTAGGTAGCCATTTCTTTCGGCGGTAGGCTATAGAATTCGGTCTGTTCTGCAATTTACACATATCAAGAGAGGGGAGAAGAAGAGGATTCATACATTTACCAAGGGTATTAGCTCGTAAGTGAATGTAATGGATTCGGCTGGAATTTCCCACAGTAGGTAGCCATTTCTTTCTGCGGTAGAACAGTTGCCATCCACAGCTATAGAACTCTGACTGTCCTGCTATTTACCCATATCAAGGTAGGGGAGAAGAAGAGGATTCATACATTTACCAAGGGTATTAGCTCGTAAGTGAATGTAATGGATTCGGCTGGAATTTCCCACAGTCGGTAGCCATTCCTTTCGGCGGTAGGCCAGTTGCCATCCACGGCTATAGAACTCGGTATGTCCTGCTATTTACCAATATCAAGGTAGGGGAGAAGAAGAGGATTCATACCTTTACCAAGGGTATTGGCACGTAAGTGAATGTAATAGTTTCGACTGGAATTTCCTACAGTCGGTAGCCTTTTCTTTAGGCGGTAGGCCAGTTGACATCCACGGCTATAGAACTCGGTATGTCCTGCTATTTACCCATATCAAGGTAGGGGAGAAGAAAAGGATTCATACCTTTACCAAGGGTATTAGCACGTAAGTGAATGTAATGGTTTCAACTGGAATTTCCCACAGTCGGTAGCCATTCCTTTCGGCGGTAGGCCAGTTGCCATCCACGGCTATAGAACTCGGTATGTCCTGCTATTTACCCATATCAAGGTAGGGGAGAAGAAGAGGATTCATACCTTTACCAAGGGTATTAGCACGTAAGTGAATGTAATGGTTTCAACTGGAATTTCCCACAGTCGGTAGCCATTCCTTTCGGCGGTAGGCCAGTTGCCATCCACGGCTATAGAACTCGGTATGTCCTGCTATTTACCCATATCAAGGTAGGGGGAAGAAGAGGATTCATACCTTTACCAAGGGTATTAGCACGTAAGTGAATGTAATGGTTTCGACTGGAATTTCCCACAGTCGGTAGCCATTTCTTTCGGCGGTAGGTCAGTTGACATCCACGGCTATAGAACTCGGTCTGTTCTGCAATTTACCCATATCAAGGTAGGGGAGAAGAAGAGGATTCATACCTTTACCAAGGGTATTAGCACGTAAGTGAATGTAATGGATACTACTGGATTTTCCCACAGTAGGTAGCCATGTCTTTCTGCGGGAGAGCAGTTGCCATACACGGCTATAGAACTCGGTATGTCCTGCTATTTACCCATAGCCAATTAGGGGAGAAGAAGAGGATTCATAGCTTTCCCAAGCTATTTCGGCTTATTGATTCTTCAAAATGGAAGGCAAGGTCTTTGACGTCCGTTTGATTCCAGAATTCAGCGGCGCCCCAACGGATATGCCCATTGTTGAATGGATAGAAAATGTGGAATTGGTCGGCGAACTTTGTGCCATGGAGATCGAGCGCATCTTGTTTCTACGACTTGCTGTGTATAGACAACTCAGTGGAGAGCAGAGGGTAGACGCGGAACAAATTAAACGGGCCCTTATGACTGCATACGCGACTGACAGATTTAATGCGTTCGACCAATTTATGGGACGGCGTCTTCGCCCAGGGGAAACTGTGGATGAATTCCTGGCTGAAATGCATCGTTTGGCGCGGCTAATAGGGGAACCGCTACCTGATCGGTGGATGGCATGTGCATTCGTTTCAGGACTGCCACATCATGTTAGGCAGCTTCTCAAAGCTTCTTCCAGGATGGACGACATGAATCTAGAACAGATTCTGACCCGAGCAAGGGCTATTATGACGGATGACGAAGGATGCCAGGTATTGGCCGCCGCATCCGTAGAGCTACCGCGCTCAGAAGCTGAGGTTCCCCCTGCTAAATCTGTTAGCAGAACGATTACCTGCTACAAGTGCTCTGGACCCAACCATATGGCGAAGAATTGTACACAAGGACGTCAGGAGAGTTCGAACAGAACGCAGAGGTCTGGCCGCGACAAGCGGTGTTTTCGATGCAATGGCATTGGACACATTTCCTCAGAATGCCAGGGAAACGCCCAAGGGGAGAAGGCATCAGCGCCAGCCTTCTCCCAAGCAAGTAAAAACCGGAAGTTACCCACCGTACAAGTATTTGTAGATGGAGTAGAGCGTACAGCTCTAGTGGATTCAGGATGCTCACAGACGCTGGTGAGCAAGACTGTGTGTCGCTGCTGGAAGCAGGAAGAGGTGGGAGTGTTGACTGCCGACGGGAAGACCCTGAAGTGCCGTGGATACGGTAAAATTGTTGGGCGTCGAGCGGATTCAGCCTGTGACTGTTGAGGTTCTGGTCGTAGAAGGGGCAGTTGCTAGGATTCGATCTTCTTCTCGGGATTGATGCAATCAAAGTGCTCGGAGGCGTTTACTTAACCGAATCAGGCGAAGCGCGTTTCGGAAACCTGAACACATGTGCCGCCATTGTTATCAACAAACCTGACTTTAGAGTGACGTTTAACCCGAGCACGAAAACGTGGACTGCATTGTGGAAGTGGGCGAGTGGTCATTCACCTAACAAGTTGGTCAATAATGTACAGGAGTACACAGTACCTGGCCACGTCCGGGATGCATACGATGAAGAACTAGCACGGTGGCAGCGAGACGGATGGCTACTGCCATATCCCGAGAAAGAGCTTGGCCCACCCAAGGGATTAATTCCCTTAATGGCGGTCGTACAAGAACACAAACAGAAGGTCCGGCCGGTACTTGACTATCGGGAGTTGAACGGCTTTGTAGACGCATTCACGGCTGACGCAGAGGTGTGTGCGCAGAAATTACGAGAATGGCGACGACAAGGAGCTGACGTGTCGCTGTTGGATTTGAGAAATGCGTACCTACAGATTCACATTGACAAATCGCTATGGCCGTTTCAAACAGTGGTCATTAAGGGCAAGCGGTTTTGCCTTACGCGTTTGGGTTTTGGCCTGAATGTGGCACCACTTGTCATGAAGTCAGTGATCGACATAATAACGTCCCAGGATCAGGACATTAAGAGTGCCACGTCGGCATATGTCGACGATATCTTCATAAATGAAGGCCTAGTTTCTGCAGCGCGCGTAAGACAGCACTTTGCAGATTACGGGCTAGTCTGTAAAGATCCGGAGCGATTGAGGGACGGAACTAAGGTCCTGGGTCTGCAAATCTGGGAAGAAAGCAACTCCCTTCGATGGAAGCGGGGGAGGTCAAGTTCAGAAATTGCTCAAAAGCTGACCCGCCGAAGCGTATTTTCCTTGTGCGGGAAACTCGTGGGTCATTTCCTGTGTGCGGTTGGCTTAGGGTGGCAACTGCATTTATTAAGCGTTATGCAAGTACACTAACCAAAGGATGGGACGACGAGATAAAGGATGCCACTCTTGGACGTATACTGGAGGAAACAGTGGCCAGAGTGCGGGAATCGGATCCTGTCGGCGGAGACTGGTGTGTGAACGGCAATGAAATGACAGTTTGGGTGGATGCAAGCTCCGTGGCCACGGGAGTAGCACTAGAGGTGAATGGGAGCGTCGTGGAAGATGCTTGCTGGTTGCGTCCAACCAATGATGCTAAACACATTAATCTTGCTGAGCTTGATGCTGTGATCAAGGGCGTGAATCTTGCCCTGCAATGGCAGGCACCAGTTATGAATGTGGTCACCGATTCAGCATGTGTGCATCGGTGGGTGTCTGACACCCTGACAGGAAAGACGCGCGTGAACACGAAGGCAGCGGGTGAAATGCTGATGAGGCGGCGCTTAGAGACACTGCGAGCTCTGGTGGAGGAGTACGCACTGACTATGACTGTGACGTTGGTAAAATCTTGTCAGAACCGCGCTGACAGCCTCACCAGAGTGCCGCAACGCTGGTTGGAGATGCACAAGAAAGGAGGAGAACCGGTGCAAGTAAGTTGCGCCACTGCAACGAGCCAGTTGAGCAAACGTCAGGTGACCCACATCCACCAGCAGAGTGGGCACCCAGGTGTTAAAAGAACAATGTACTTTGCTAGGACTGTAGATCCAACGGTGTCTAAGGAACTGGTAAAATCTGTTGTTAGAACCTGTGAAGCCTGCCAATCGATCGATCCAGCACCAGTGCATTGGAGGAAAGGAAATTTGAGTGTGAGAAAAAACTGGAGCAGGTTAGCAATGGACGTGAACCATTACAATGGTAGCCATTTTCTTACGCTCATTGACTGTGGTCCCTCACGTTTTGCGGTATGGCGGCCACTGAGACGGCAAGACTCTGCTGGTCTCATTCGTCAGTTGGAGACAGTCTTCTACGAACGAGGCCCGCCGACTGAAATACTGACTGACAATGACACCACGTTCACTTGCAGACAATTTAGGGAATTTGTAAACAGCTGGGGCGTGCATTTGAGGTTCGGTGCGCTTACGTGCCGTCTGGAAATGGCATTGTGGAACGCAACCACAGAAGCGTCAAAACCATAGCGGCCAGGAAAAATTGTTCAGTCTTGGAAGCGGTTTACTGGCATAACGTCACACCTAAGGACAAACTTTCACCTTCCACGGCACCGGCTGATGTACTGCACATACGACGTCCGGGTGAGAGGCATCGACACGATGTCCCCGCCTGAATCACAAGTAACCGAAGGGGAATACAAGAAAGGGGACGTTGTCTGGGTGAAGACTCCACGTGGTAAATGCACGACCAAATTTGGAACCGGACGTGTGACCGAGGTGGTGAGTCAGCAGTCAGTGCGGGTCGATGGAACACCTCGTCATGTTAGAGACCTGCGCCCTTTTTTGGGATCGAATCCCACAACTGACGAAGAAGACACGGAGGATAGTGAACAGCCAATATACATAGAGTTGGATTCAACAACCAATCACTCCGATAGCGGTAGTGTCCCAATAGATCGAGACGTGTCTAATGAGAGCTCATCTGATGAAGAAGTTCAACCAATCCCCCTTCGGAGGAGTACCCGGAACAAAAGACCGTATCCTCACTGTCATCTGTGTGATCAGGAGATCAGGGGGGAATGTGGCGGACATGAGACAGAACCTGGGACAAGCACAACTGGTCGCGACTTGCCTTGTCCCCGCCAAAAAAGAGCCCGTATTTGCTTAGCATGTAAAGCTACTGCAGTTGAAATGAGAGAGAAAAAAAAAGCACTTACCGCTCTGCCGTAATCCATCCTCGGCCAGATAACCCAAAAAGAATGATGAGGGGGGACTGGCATCGCATTTTATGCAATAACGATGCAATGCATTATGGGACATGGACGCAATGAATTATGGGATCACGTGAAGACGCAAGGGATTATGGGTACATGAACAATTATAAAAAAAAAACTACTTTTTTCCGAGTCGGGGATTTCTTCGAGAGACGTTCACGGTTGACGGCAAGAACGGGCAGTTAGTGTGATTTGGAGACAACTCAAGAAGGAACGGCTCAAGTTTGAAATAACAGTTGGGAGAGCTTGAATTTACACGCTGGTTACTATTTTCTTCATTCGCCTCAAGATCACGCAAAGTCCTGCTATTTACCCATAGCAAGTTAGGGGAAAAGAGGAGGATTCATACCATTCCCAAGCGTATTAGGTCGTAAGTTAATGTAATGGATACGAGTGGAATATCCCAAAGTAGATAGCCATTTCTTTCTGCGGAAGAGCAGTTGCCATCCACGGCTATAGAATTCGGTATGTCCTGCTATTTACCCATAGCAAGTTAGGGTAGAAGAAGAGGATTCATAGCTTTCCCAATCGTATTAGATCGTAAGTGAATGTAATGGATACGACTTGAATTTCCCACAGTAGGTGGACATTTCTTTCTGCGGGAGAGCAGTTGCCATCCACGGCTATAGAACTCGGTATGTCCTGCTATTTACCCATAGCAAGTTGGGGGAGAAGAAGAGGATTCATAGCTTTCCAAAGCGTATTAGGTCGTAAGTGAATGTAATGGATACGTCTGGAATTTCCCACAGTAGGTAGACATTTCTTTCTGCGGGAGACCAGTTGCCATCCACGGCTATAGATCTCGGTATGTCCTGCTATTTTCCCATAGCAAGTTAGGGTAGAAGAAGAGGATTCATAGCTTTCCCAAGCGTATTAGGTCGTAAGTTAATGTAATGGATACGACTTGAATTTCCCACAGTAGGTAGCAATTTCTTTCTGCGGTAGAGCAGTTGCCATCCACGTCTATAGAACTCAGTATGTCCTGCTATTTACCCATAGCAAGTTAGGGGAGAAGAAGAGGATTCATAGCTTTCCCAAGCGTATTAGGTCGTAAGTGGATGTAATGGATATGACAGGAGTTTCCAACAGTTAGTAGCAATTTCTTTGAGCGGGAAAGCAGTTGCCTTCGACGGCTATAGAACTTGGTATGTCCTGCAATTTACCCATAGCAAGTTAGGGGAGAAGAAGAGGATTCATAGCTTTCCCAAGCGTATTAGGTCGTAAGTGAATGTAATGGATACGACTGGAATTTCCCACAGTAGGTAGCCATTTTTGTCGGCGGGAGAGCAATTGCCATACACGGCTATAGAACTAGGTTTTTCCTGCTATTTACCCTTAGCAAGGTAAAGGAAAAGAAGAGGATTCATAGCTTTCCCAAGCGTATTACGTCGTAAGTGGATGTAATGGATACGACTGGATTTTCCCACTGTAGGTCGCCATTTCTTTCTGTGGGAGAGCAGTAGCCATACACGGGTATAGATCTCGTTATGTCCTGCTATTTACACATAGCAAGTTAGGGGAGAAGAGGTGGATTCATACCTTTCCCTAACGTATTAGTTCGTAAGTGAATGTAATGGATACGACTGGAATTTCCCACAGTAGGTAGCCATTTCTTTCTGCGGGAGAGCAGTTGCCATACACGGCTATAGAACTCGGTATGTCCTGCTATTTACCCATAGCAAGTTGGGGAGAAGAAGAGGATTCATAGAACTCGGTATGTCCTGCTATTTACCCAAGCGTATTCGGTCGTAAGTGAATGTAATGGATACGACTAGAATTTCCCACAGTACGTAGCCATTTCTTTCTGCGCGGAGCAGTTGCCATCCACGGCTATAGAACTCGGTATGTCCTGCTATTTACCCATAGCAAGTTGGGGGAGAAGAAGAGGATTCATAGCTTTCCCAAGCGTATTAGATCGTAAGTTAATGTAATGGATACGACTTGAATTTCCCACAGTAGGTGGACATTTCTTCCTGCGGGAGAGCAGTTGCCATCCACGGCTATAGAACTCGGTATGTCCTGCTATTTACCCATAGCAAGTTGGGGGAGAAGAAGAGGATTCATAGCTTTCCCAAGCGTATTAGGTCGTAAGTGAATGTAGTGGATAAGACTGGAATTTCCCACAGTAGGTAGCCATTTCTTTCTGCGGGAGAGCAGTTGCCATCCACGGCTATAGATCTCGGTATGTCCTGCTATTTTCCCATAGTAAGTTAGGGGAGAAGAAACGGATTCATAGCTTTCCCAAGCGTATTAGATCGTAAGTTAATGTAATGGATACGACTTGAATTTCCCACAGTAGGTAGCAATTTCTTTCTGCGGGAGAGCAGTTGCCATCCACGGCTATAGAACTCGGTATGTCCTGCTATTTACCCATAGCAAGTTGGCGGAGAAGAAGATGATTCATAGCTTTCCCAAGCGTATTATGTCGTAAGTTAATGTAATGGATACGACTGGAATTTCCCACAGTAGGTAGCCATTTCTTTCTGCGGGAGAGCAGTTGCCATCCACGGCTATAGATCTCGGTATATACTGCTATTTTCCCACAGCAAGTTAGGGGAGAAGAAAAGGCTTCATAGCTTTCCCAAGCGTATTAGGTCGTAAGTGAATGTAATGGATACGACTGGAATTTCCCACAGTAGGTAGCCATTTCTTTCTGCGTGAGAGCAGTTGCCATCCACGGCTATAGATCTCGGTATGTCCTGCTATTTACCCATAGCAAGTTAGGGGAGAAGAAGAGGAATCATAGCTTTCCCAAGCGTATTAGATCGTAAGATAATGTAATGGATACGACTTGAATTTCCCACAGTAGGTAGCCATTTCTTTCTGCGGGAGAGCAGTTGCCATCCACGGCTATAGATCTCCGTATGTACTGCTATTTTCCCATAGCAAGTTAGGGGAGAAGAAAAGGCTTCATAGCTTTCCCAAGCGTATTAGGTCGTAAGTGAATGTAATGGATACGACTAAAATTTCCCACAGTACGTAGCCATTTCTTTCTGCGGGAGAGCAGTTGCCATCCACGGATATAGATCTCGGTTTGTCCTGCTATTTTCCCATAGCAAGTTAGGGGAGAAGAAGAGGTTTCATAGCTTTCCAAAGCGTATCAGGTCGTAAGTGAATGTAACTGGAATTTCCCACAGTAGGTAGCCATTTTTTTCGGCGGGAGAGCAATTGCCATACACGGCTATAGAAATAGGTATTTCCTGCTATTTACCCTTAGCAAGGTAAAGGAAAAGAAGAGGATTCATAGCTTTCCCAAGCGTATTATGTTGTAAGTGGATTTAATGGATACGACTGGATTTTCCCACTGTAGGTAGCCATTTCTTTCTGCGGGAGAGCAGTAGCCATACACGGCTATAGATCTCGCTATGTCCTGCTATTTACCCATAGCAAGTTAGGGGAAAAGAGGAGGATTCATAGCTTTCCCAAGCGTATTAGGTCGTAAGTTAATGTAATGGATACGAGTGGAATATCCCAAAGTAGATAGCCATTTCTTTCTGCGGTAGAGCAGTTGCCATCCACGGCTATAGATCTCGGTATGTCCTGCTATTTACCCATAGAAATTTGGGGGAGAAGAAGAGGATTCATAGCTTTCCCAAACGTATTAGGTCGTAAGTGAATGTAGTGGATAGGACTGGAATTTCCCACAGTAGGTAGCCATTTCTTTCTGCGGGAGAGCAGTTGCCATCCACGGCTATAGATCTCGGTATGTCCTGCTATTTTCCCATAGTAAGTTAGGGGAGAAGAAACGGATTCATAGCTTTCACAAGCGTATTAGGTCGTAAGTTAATGTAATGGATACGACTTGAATTTCCCACAGTAGGTAGCAATTTCTTTCTGCAGGAGAGCAGTTGCCATCCACAGCTATAGAACTCAGTATGTCCAGCTATTTACCCATAGAAAGTTGGTGGAGAAGAAGAGGATTCATAGCTTTCCCAAGCGTATTAGGGCGTAAGTGAATGTAGTGGATACGACTGGAATTTCCCACAGTAGGTAGCCATTTCTTTCTGCAGGAGACCAGTTGCCATCCACGGCGATAGATCTCGGTATGTCCTGCTATTTTCCCATAGTAAGTTAGGGGAGAAGAAGAGGATTCATAGCTTTCCCAAGCGTATTAGATCGTAAGTTAATGTAATGGATACGACTTGAATTTCCCACAGTAGGTAGCCATTTCTTTCTGAGGGAGAGCAGTTGCCATCCACGGCTATAGAACTCGGTATGTCCTGCTATTTACCCATAGCAAGTTGGCGGAGAAGAAGATGATTCATAGCTTTCCCAAGCGTATTATGTCGTAAGTTAATGTAATGGATACGACTGGAATTTCCCACAGTAGGTAGCCATTTCTTTCTGCGGGAGAGCAGTTGCCATCCCCGGCTATAGATCTCGGTATATACTGCTATTTTCCCACAGCAAGTCAGGGGAGAAGAAAAGGCTTCATAGCTTTCCCAAGCGTATTAGGTCGTAAGTGAATGTAATGGATACGACTGGAATTTCCCACAGTAGGTAGCCATTTCTTTCTGCGTGAGAGCAGTTGCCATCCACGGCTATAGATCTCGGTATGTCCTGCTATTTACCCATAGCAAGTTAGGGGAGAAGAGGATTCATAGCTTTCCCAAGCGTATTATGTTGTAAGTGAATGTAATGGATACGACTGGAATTTCCCACATTAGGTAGACATTTCTTTCTGCGGGAGACCAGTTGCCATCCACGGCTATAGATCTCGGTATGTCTTGCTATTTTCCCATAGCAAGTTAGGGTAGAAGAAGAGGATTCATAGCTTTCCCAAGCGTATTAGGTCGTAAGTTAATGTAATGGATACGACTGGAATTTCCCACATTAGGTAGCCATTTCTTTCTGCGGGAGAGCAGTTGCCATCCACGGCTATAGATCTCGGTCTGTCCTGCTATTTCCAATAGTAAGTTAGGGTAGAAGAAGAGGATTCATAGCTTTCCCAAGCGTATTAGATCGTAAGATAATGTAATGGATACGACTTGAATTTCCCACAGTAGGTAGCTATTTCTTTCTGCGGGAGAGCAGTTGCCATCCACGGCTATAGAACTCGGTATGTCCTGCTATTTACCCATAGCAAGTTGGGGGAGCAGAAGAAGATTCATAGCTTTCCCAAGCGTATTAGGTCGTAAGTGAATGTAGTGGATACGACTGGAATTTCCCACAGTAGGTAGCCATTTCTTTCTGCAGGAGAGCAGTTGCCATCCACGGCTATAGATCTCGGTATGACCTGCTATTTTCCCATAGTAAGTTAGGGGAGAAGAAGAGGATTCATAGCTTTCCTAAGCGTATTAGATTGTAAGTTAATGTAATGGATACGACTTGAATTTCCCAAAGTAGGTGGATATTTCTTTCTGCCGGGGAGCAGTTGCCATCCACGGCTATAGAACTCGGTATGTCCTGCTATTTACCCAAAGCAAGTTGTGGGAGAAGAAGAGGATTCATAGCTTTCCCAAAGGTATTAGGTCGTAAGTGAATGTAGTGGAAACGACTGGAATTTCCCAAGGTAGGTAACTATTTCTTTCTGCGGGGAAGCAGTTGCCATCCACGGCTATAGATCTCGGTATGTCCTGCTATTTTCCCATAGTAAGTTAGGGGAGAAGAAACGGATTCATAGCTTTCCCAACGTATTAGATCGTAAGTTAATGTAATGGATACGACTTGAATTTCCCACAGTAGGTAGCATTTTCGTTCTGCGGGAGAGGAGTTGCCATCCACGGCTATAGAACTCGGTCTGTCCTGCTATTTACCCATATAAATGTAGAGGAAAAGAATATGATTGATCCCTTTCCCAACGGTATTAGCACGTAAGTGAATGTAATGGATTCGACTGGAATTTACTGCAGTAGGTTGGCATTTCTGTCTGCGGTAGACCAGCTGGATACTTGGGTATAGAACTCGATCTGTCCTGCTATTTACCCATATCAATGTAGAGGAAAAGAATATGATTGATCCCTTTCCCAACGGTATTAGCGCGTAAGTGAATGTAATGGATTCGACTGGAATTTGCTGCATTTGGTTGGTATTTCTTTCTGCGGTAGATCAGTTGGGTCCTTGGCTATAGAAGTCGGTCTGTCCTGCTATTTACCCATATCAAGTTAGGGGAGAAGAATATGACTGATCCCTTTCTCAACGGTATTAGCATGTAAGTGAATGTAATGGATTCGACTGGAATTTACTGCAGTAGGTTGGTATTTCTTTCTGCTGTAGACCAGTTGGGTCCTTGGCTATAGAACACGGTCTATCATGCTATTTACCCATATCAATGTAGAGGAAAATAAAATGATTGATCCCTTTGATAACGGTATTAGCACGTAAGTGAATGTAATCGATTCGACTGGAATTTACTGCAGTAGCTTTGTATTTCTTTCTGCGGTAGACCAGTTGGGTCCTTGGCTATAGAAGTCGGTCTGTCCTGCTATTTACCCATATCAAGTTAGGGGAGAAGAATATGACTGATCCCTTTCTCAACGGTATTAGCACGTAAGTGAATGTAATGGATTCGACTGGAATTTGCTGCATTTGGTTGGTATTTCTTTCTGCGGTAGACCAGTTGGGTCCTTGGCTATAGAACTCGGTCTGTCCTGCTATTTACCCATATCACTGTAGAGGAAAAGAATATGATTGGTCCCTTTCCCAACGGTATTAGCACGTAAGTGAATGTAATGGATTCGACTGGAATTTGCTGCATTTGGTTGGTATTTCTTTCTGCGGTAGACCAGTTGGGTCCTTGGCTATAGAACTCGGTCTGTCCTGCTATTTACCCATATCACTGTAGAGGAAAAGAATATGATTGATCCCTTTCTCAACGGTATTAGCACGTAAGTGAATGTAATGGATTCGACTGGAATTTACTGCAGTAGGTTGGCATTTCTTTCTGCGGTAGACCAGTTGGATCCTTGGCTATAGAACTCGGTCTATCATGCTATTTACCCATATCAATGTAGAGGAAAAGAATATGATTGATCCCTTTCCCAACGGTATTAACACGTAAATGAATGTAAGTGATTCGACTGGAATTTACTGCAGTACGTTGGCATTTTTTTCTGCGGTAGACCAGTTGGGTCCTTGGCTATAGAACTCGGTCTCTTCTGCTATTTACCCATATCAATGTAGAGAAAAAGAATACGATTGATCCCTTTCCCAACGGTATTAGCACGTAAGTGAATGTAATGGATTCGACTGGAATTTACTGCAGTACTTTGGCATTTCTTTCTGCGGTAGACCATTGGGTCCTTGGCTATAGATCTCGGTGTGTCCTGCTATTTACCCATATCAATTTAGTGGGGAAGAATATGATTCATACTTTTCCCAAAGGTATTAGCACGTAAGTGAATGTAATGGATTCGACTGGAATTTACTGCAGTAGGTTGGCATTTATTTCTGCGGTAGATCAGTTGGGTCCTTGGGTATACAACTCGGTCTGTCCTGTTATTTACCCATATCAAGTAAGGGGGGAAGAATATGATTCATAATTTTCCCAAAGCTATTATCACGTAAATGAATGTAATAGATTCGACTGGAATTTACTGCAGTACGTTGGAATTTCTTTATGCGGTAGACCAGTTGGTTCCTTGGCTATAGAACTCGGTCTGTCCTGCTATTTACCCATATCAATGTAGACGAAAAGAATATGATTGATCCCTTTCCCAACGGTATTAGCAGGTAAGTGAATGTAATGGATTCGACTGGAATTTACTGAAGTAGGTTGGCATTTCTTTCTGCGGTAGACCAGTTGGTTCCTTGGCTATAGAACTCGGTCTGTCCTGCTATGTACCCATATCAAGGTAGAGGAAAAGAATATTATTGATCCCTTTCCCAACGGTATTAGCACGTAAGTGAATGTAATGGATTCGACTGGAATTTACTGCAGTACGTTGGCATTTCTTTCTGCGGTAGACCAGTTGAGTCCTTGTCTATAGAACTCGGTCTGTCCTGCTATGTACCCATATCTATGTTGACGAAAAGAATATGATTGATCCCTTTCCCAACGGTATTAGCACGTAAGTGAATGTAATGGATTCGACTGGAATTTACTGCAGTAGGTTTGCACTTCTTTCTGCGGTAGATCAGTTGGGTCCTTGGCTATAGAACTCGGTCTGTCCTGCTATTTACCCATATCAATTTAGTGGGGAAGAATATGATTCATACTTTTACCAAAGGTATTAGCACGTAAGTGAATGTAATGGATTCGACTGGAATTTACTGCAGTACGTTGGCATTTCTTTCTTTCGGTAGACCAGTTGGGTCCTTGGCTATAGATCTCGGTCTGTCCTGCTATTTACCCATATCAATGTAGACGAAAAGAATATGATTGATCCCTTTCCCAACGGTATTAGCACGTAAGTGAATGTAATGGATTCGACTGGAATTTACTGCAGTAGGTTGGTATTTCTTTCTGCGGTAGATCAGTTGGGTCCTTGGCTATAGAACTCGGTCTGTCCTGCTATTTACCCATATCAATTTAGGGGGGAAAAATATGATTCATACTTTTCCCAAAGGTATTAGCACGTAAGTGAATGTAATGGATTCGACTGGAATTTACTGTAGTACGTTGGCATTTCTTTCTGCGGTAGATCAGGTGGGTCCTTGGCTATAGAACTCGGTCTGTCCTGCTATTTACCCATATCAATGTAGAGGAAAAGAATATGATTGATCCCTTTCCCAACGGTATTAGCACGTAAGTGAATGTAATCGATTCGACTGGAATTTACTGCAGTAGCTTTGTATTTCTTTCTGCGGTAGACCAGTTGGGTCCTTGGCTATAGACCTCGGTCTATCATGCTATTTACCCATATCAATGTAGACGAAAAGAATATGATTGATCCCTTTCCCAACGGTATTATCACGTAATTGAATGTAATGGATTCGACTGGAATTTACTGCAGTAGGTTGGCATTTCTTTCTGCGGTAGATCAGTTGGGTCCTTGGCTATAGAACACGGTCTGTCCTGCTATTTACCCATATCAAGTTAGGGGGGAAGAATATGATTCATACTTTTCTCAATGGTATTAGCACGTAAGTGAATGTAATGGATTCGACTGGAATTTACTGAAGTAGGTTGGCATTTCTTTCTGCGGTAGACCAGTTGGTTCCTTGGCTATAGAACTCGGTCTGTCCTGCTATGTACCCATATCAAGGTAGAGTAAAAGAATATTATTGATCCCTTTCCCAACGGTATTAGCACGTAAGTGAATGTAATGTATTCGACTGGAATTTACTGCAGTACGTTGGCATTTCTTTCTGCGGTAGATCAGGTGGGTCCTTGGCTATAGAACTCGGTCTGTCCTGCTATTTACCCATATCAATTTAGGGGGGAAGAATATGATTCATACTTTTCGCAAAGGTATTAGCACGTAAGTGAATGTAATGGATTCGACTGGAATTTACTGCAGTACGTTGGCATTTCTTTCTGCGGTAGACCAGTTGAGTCCTTGGCTATAGAACTCGGTCTGTCCTGCTATGTACCCATATCTATGTAGACGAAAAGAATATGATTGATCCCTTTCCCAACGGTATTAGCACGTAAGTGAATGTAATGGATTCGACTGGAATTTACTGCAGTAGGTTGGCATTTCTTTCTGCGGTAGATCAGTTGTGTCCTTGGCTATAGAACTCGGTCTGTCCTGCTATTTCCCCATATCAAGTTAGGGCTGGAAGAATATGATTCATACTTTTCCCAAAGGTATTAGCACGTAAGTGAATGTAATGGATTCGACTGGAATTTACTGCAGTAGGTTGGCATTTCTTTCTGCGGTAGACCAGTTGGTTCCTTGGCTATAGAACTCGGTCTGTCCTGCTATTTACCCATATCAATGTAGAGGAAAAGAATATGATTGATCCCTTTCCCAACGGTATTAGCACGTAAGTGAATGTAATGGATTCGACTGGAATTTACTGCAGTAGGTTGGTATTTCTTTCTGCTGTAGATCAGTTGGGTCCTTGGCTATAGAACTCTGTCTATCATGCTATTTACCCATATCAATGTAGACGAAAAGTATGTGATTTATCCCTTTCCCAACGGTATTAGCACGTAAGTGAATGTAATCGATTCGACTGGAATTTACTGCAGTAGGTTGGCATTTCTTTCTGCGGTAGATCAGTTGGGTCCACTGCTATAGAACTCGTTCTGTCCTGCTATTTACCCATATCAAGGTAGGAGGAAGAAGACGATCCATACTTTCCCCAAACCTATTAGCACGTAAGTAAATGTAATGGATTCGACTGGAATTTAATGCAGTAGTTTGGCATTTCTTTCTGCGGCAGACCAGTTGCCATCCACGGCTAGAGAACTCGGTCTGTCCTGCTATTTACCCATATCAAGTAGGGGAGAAGAAGAGGATTCATACCTTTACCAAGGGTATTAGCAAGTAAGTGGATGTAATGTATTCGATTGGAATTTCCTGCAGTAGGCTTCCATTTCTTTCTGCTGTAGACCTGTTGCCATCCACGGTTATTGAACGCCGTCTGTCATGCTATTTACCCATATGTGGTAGGGGATAAGAGGATTCATACCTTTCCCAAGGTTATTAGCATGTAATGAATGTAATGGATTTGAGTGGAATTTTCCACAGTAGGTTGCCATTTCTTTCTGCGGTAGACCAGTTGCCATCCACTGCTATAGAACTCACTCTTTCTTGCTATTTCCCATATCGGGTTCGGGGGTGGGGGAGAAGAAATGCATACATACCTTTCCCCAGGGTATTAGTACGATAGTGAATAATATGGTTTCATCAGTCTGAACCGCTATCCATTACTCCACCGTACCTCCCGATCTGTATTTTTTAATGAGTTTCATAAGATTTTCTTAGAATTTCTGGAATCTGGTCCTTCCGTATTATTTTACGTAATCAATCTATATTCTGTCAATATATTGATGTCGAAATTAAAAAAAGAATTTGCATATGAAATGGAAAAAACGTCAATGATTTACTTTAGGGTAATTAATTATTTTAGAGGATGTTACTTTACAACACTTTTGAAAGTAGTTATTCCACATTGTGACAGACGATCTGCCAGGAATGACGAAGTATTGTAAGAGCTAGGATGCATATTTTCTGTAGATGACCTTGCAAACAAGGCATTCTCTAGACATTTACGTCATATTGAATTATTTTCTCCTTTGACCATTTTAGCATTTTTTATGAAATGGAAAAAAAAAACAATACTTTACCTTTCCTCGACATTCCGCTATACCGCGTTAATGATAACTTAAAACGTAGTTCCTACCAAAAACCCACTAATAAAAATGATCTCATAAATTTCTATTCCAGTCACACACAAAAAAAATAAATAAATAAATAAATAAAATCCGGAATAATCATCAGATTCTAGTTAAGAACAATCAGAATTTGCAGCCCTCAATATTTACACAAAGAGGAGAAAAACATTGAAAACGGTTTCAAGATATCTCTATACCCTATTTCATATTCAATGCGGAACAAATGCAGAACAAATATTTCGACAGAGAAAAACTCTCCTTTCTGACAAACACAACGAATCAAAAAAAAAAAATATTATAAGCATTTCACCCCAAGCAAGGCGGGAGTGCAACTAGCACGCAAGGGTTTTACAGAGAATGGGAGCAAGAGTAAAGAGGCATGGTAGAGGAAAGGATGAAAAGAAAGACGGTGAACATATCAAGGCATCTGGATATGACGATTGGCATCACATTTGAATAATTGGTGATTATAGCTATCGGGGAAGCAAGTAAGAGGAAGGGAATTCCACAGACGGGAAGTGCCAGGCATGAAGCTATGAGAGTAGAAGAGACAGCTACATTTAAATGTTTCGACAGTGAAAGGGTGGGGCCGAGATCCCAACCTAATAGCACGTTTAGATTCATGCAGTTTGGGAACTAGCGAAAGTAGCTCGTCGGAGCAGTTACCGCGAAAGCATTTTTATAAAAAAGACAGAGGGAGGCCATGGCTCGTCTGTGAGAGAGCGACTGTAGACGAGATGTCAGATCAGGGCCAATCGCATTGTATATCCGTCTCTGGATTTTGTTGAGGACCTTAAGACGAACAGTGGGGCTCCAGACCATATATGACAGCAGTATTCTAGGCAAGGGCGAATGGTTGATTTATAGATTTGAAGGATGGACTCGGGCGAGAAAAAACTTTCTAGCGCGACACAGAGAACCAACTTTCCTCGCGGTAGATGAAGCTATTGATTCAATGAATTTGTTCCATCTCAGGTCAGCGGAAAGTGTGAGACCAAGCAGTCGCTAAGAGGTGCTCTCGTAGAGTTGAGCATCAGACATTCTAATGGGAGGCAAGGAGAGTTCGTTGTGGTCGGTAATATAGAGCAGTTTTGTTTTTGAGGCATTAAAGTTAACAAGCCAATTCCTGCCCCAGTCTACAACCGATTGGAGGTCCTTTTCGAAACTAGCGGCCAGGTTAGTTTTGTCAGCGATACCAAACTTGCTTTATTCTACCCATTAACACCAACACATACATGTGAAAAGAATTTATCTAAACTCAACATAAAATTTGTCACAACTACATCTAAAACAATAAAAGTTTTCATTATTACAAAAATTAATACGGAAGGAATATACATTATTAGCTATAATAAGTGCTACGAGTAATACATAGGAGAAACCTCAAGGAATTTAAATAAAAGATTATATCTCTGCATAACAACAACCTAAACGAACAACACAGCAACAAGAACACAAGCTGACAAACACACTCCGGAGAAACGCGTCTTTAATAAAATTTTCCACTTAGTGGCATCGTCTTTACTTTTGTTTTGAATACTATTATACATCCTATAAGCACACGAATAATGTGTATATCTATATAAGTTATATATGTAGTATATTACGCTTTACTTTCTTCGGTATTTCATCGGACTAAATTTTTATGTTGGTAGATTTACACATGTGTACGACAGAGGAGTGCTGGGAATTTTAGGATCTTTCTTTTTTCATCTAGCCGAATTCATTTAGAATCATTTTTCTTTCCATCACTTTTGTAAGTATGTATTCCATATTGTGATATTAGATCTGCCAGGAATGGTGAAAGGTTGTAAGTGCCATGGTGCCAATTTACTGAAGATGACCTTGTGATCAAGGCACTCTCTAGACATTTACGTCGTAGGGAGTTTCCACCAAAATAATAGTTAGAATAAACTACAACAATCAACCCTAAAATTGAATAAATAACTTTAATTAACTTCCCAAACTAAAAAAAAAAACTATTAAATGAGCGATATAAACAAATTTTTACTACGTTAATAAAACACCGATTAAAATAAACATAAATAAATATATAAGATGAGAAATAAAAATAAAAATAAATAAAGACAAGCAAAATAATTTAACCCAAATAAATAAACAAATAAACGACTTCCGGCTAAATAACCACCAAAATAGACTTCAATGTACCACTGACCCGTATATATAAATAGCCGAGACAAATAACGTGACCTGTTATCTCTGTGTTGACTTCTATGTTCACTTTTATATTTAACCACGCTCTATTTCTGATATCGAGTACTTTATCCCATAAATATAGCACACCTTAAGACTATATATATATATATATATATATATATATATATATATAGAGAGAGAGAGATATGTATATATATATATATATATATATATATATATGACACACACACATATATATATATATATATATATATATATATATATATATATATATTGATAATTTTTGAATTTGTAGGGCTGATGAATTGAATCGTGATTCCGATTCCAATGTAATAAAATATATATATATATATATATATATATATATATATATATATATATATATATATATGTGTGTGTGTGTGTGTGTGTGTGTGTGTGTTTATATACAGGGCCGGTGTAAGGATCGCTTAGGCCCCCACTGAATCTATCATACAGGACCCACGAATTTCTGATACGGGACCCTCTTCTAAAACATCTCAATTTTCATGTAGTAGTATTCATATAAATTACAATTTTCATTGTAATCTAACAAAACAATTCGGCAAAATAAAGATAAAGACATGCCATAATAGATTATTTCATCTTAAATAAATCAACAAATGTTTTTCGCGCAATTTTTAACGTCAACCTGAGATTTTTTTTTTTAAAAAAAAATAAAATAAAAAATTTTGAATTTATAATAAGCCCCCCCCCACATTCTATTGCATCCCAATTTTCATGAGGTAGTATTTATATAAAATACAATATTTATTGCAATATACGTAGGTGAACAATTCAACTAGAAAAATTGAAAATAATTACAATGTATCTAAATAGAGACGTCATTAATATATCATTCCATCTTAAATAAATCAAAAAATGTTTTGCGACAATTTTTAACTTCCTATGATCCAAAATTTGTCTTGGCTTTAAATTTTTTTTTTATTTTTTCATTTCCTGGTAGCTCATTAAATAAAAGGGGCCAAGAGTCACTCAAGGTAGAAGCTTACTGAGTAGGTCTGTAAAGGAGAGGAAAGGGGGAAGTGAGAGAGTATTATGAGAATGAGTAGGAGAGATATTGGCTGACCTTAGACACCAAGATTAGTTTCGTGTCCCCCCCCCCAATCAATGACGTGCCTCTCTATAACAAATCAATTTTCTTGAGGTAGTATTCATATAAAATATAAATTTTATTGTAGCCTTAATTATGTACAATAATGGATCATATGCAATATAGGTGAACAATTCAACTAGAAAAATTGAAAATAAATACAATGTATCTAAAGAGAGACTTGTCATTAATATATCATTCCATCTTAAACAAATCAACAAATGTTTTGTGCCAATTTTTAACGTCAACCTGAGATTTTTATCTTCGTTAAGATGAATAATTTTAACACGTCCAACATGATAAATAAGAAATAGTGAATTTTATATCGTCTTTATTCGACACTTAGAATGAACTAAACAAATTCACGGGTTTGGACAACGAAAGAACACCCCGCCCTCGAATGACTTCAAAATCAGCGAATATTTTTCATCATTTAATAGTCAGCTGTGATTAGTTTAATATACAATGTATATGAATGTAGGTAGCAAAAAGCAAATTTTGGTATGATGTCATGGGTTACCAAGCATTGCCCGGGACAACCAGTAACGCTTGTACCATCCTGTCGGTTGTTTGTGGGTACTACCTTGATATGTCTGCGTATGTGTAATACGAGTAAGGTTAATCTAATAAACAATACTTTCCTTAATAATATACATTTTTAACGGAATTAAACGTCCATTTAAGTTTAGATATTCATTTCCTTATTTAACTTTGATTTATGTTTTACACACTTGCAATTTTCCACTAAACAAAACAAGCCTCCTATTGGCAAAGAATTTTACCAGTTTGTTTTACACGCATTGTTTCTTGCAGTTGCATTTTTCTTGCAGGTAACTAAATTTCTTCCCATTTAAATTATTATTAAGGAATTGCTTTTAATTATTACATGCTAGAATTTTCAGATTAAATGAAGTTTTTTAATACTGATTCCACGATCTGTTTAGACATTTTGAATTCCATCGATATCAAAATTAATACACCTCTAAGAACTCCAGACACGTTCCCCAGCACAAAAAGTATTGTTCTTTGATAGTCATTATGAAAACATAAATTCGAGTATGATCTTAATAGTTTATTTTTTAAGTGACAGATGTGAGGCAACATGGCCGAACTTTCCACTTCTGAATTCCTCGGCTACATGAAAATAGAATTAGCTTTATATTCACAACGCAAATTTTTCTGTAACATTTGCTAACAAATGTTGTTTTGACCAACAGATTTCGTTTGGACAAGTTACATTCTATGAACAAGCATTTCGATAAATTTTAAGGTTTATATTGATATATGACTAAGCATTCTAGAAACATCCATTACTCCAAAGGCATCTTTCTACTATAGGATCATTCTAGAAACAAAAATACAGGAATGAGTTTAATAGGTTATTTTCTTTAAAATAGACAGAAGAAATTTTTAAAAATATCTCCGAACGTCATCATCGGCCATTGAGAACGATATATTTCAGATTTCTATTATCACTCTGGTTATTGTCCATTCGATTTCGGGGATAATCATCTATTTTTTTTTCTCTTTTTAATCAATTTAAGATCTCAACGTTCCGTGTGATATAGGTATGTTTGACACGGTCTAGCAATCAGTACTTTCCGCAATTCTACATACATTTTTAACGAAATTAAACGTTCATTTAAGTTTAGATATGCTTTTTCTTATTTAACATTCATTTATGTTTTACACACTTGCAGGTTTCCACTAAATAAATCTTGGATCCAATTGGCAAAGAATTTTACTGGTTAGTTTTACTCGCATGCCAATCATCGTTTCTTGCAGTTGTCTCTCATTGTGGGTAGGTAAATTTTCTTCCAGATTAAACTATTATTAAGGAATTGCTTTTGATTATTACCTGCTAGAATTTTCAGATTGAATGAAGTTTTATAATACGGATCCATAATCTGTTTAGACATTTTGTTATTCCATCGGTTTTAAAATTAATACATCTATAAGGACCCCAGACACGATCCCCATTCAAAAGGAATCTTTCAGGGATAGGGTCATTATGAAAATATAAATACGGGTATCAGTTTAATAGGTTGTTTTTAAAACACGGATATGAGAATAAAAGGTCAAAATTTCCCCCTTTGAGTTCCTAAGCTACATGAAAATCGAAATAGCACAACGAAAATGTTTTTGTAACATTTGCTAACAGACGATTAGTTTTGAACAACCGATTTCGTTTGGACAGGTTACATAGTATGAACAAGCATTTCGACAAATTGTAGTTTTCTATTAATATACAGTAAGCATTCTAAACACTTTCCTCACCCTAAAAGGAATCGTTCTACAATAAAGTCACCTTGGAAACTCAAATACGGATATGAGATTAATAGTTTTTTTTAAAAAAAAAAAATCTAAAACATCTTCGAACGTCATCATCAGCCATTGATTATGACAAATTTTAGTTCTTTATTGACACATTGTTTATTGTCTGTTAGGTATAGAGGATAATCATCTTTTTTTCTCTTTTTAATCAATTCAAAATCTTAACGTTCCGCACAATTCCTGACAAAAAAACCAAGAGGGAAAACCCCCATCATTACTGAAATGCTTGACCCCTCACTCGAGTGGATGATTTTTTTTTAATTTCTTTTTTTAATTTTTTTATTTTTTATTGCGGATAAAAACGGTGTAATACTTTCAGCACTATGCAATAGAACTTAAAATGAAAAAAATTCACTTGCAACAAGTTTCAACGTGATAAATGATGATTTTATTAACATTTCTTTATTGAAAAATTATTTTTTTTTAATAGATTTTCTACGATGTATTGAATGAATTCAAATATTACTAATAATAGAGGAAAAAATGTCCGATAATGTGGAGTAAATTTTCGTGTGACGCTTTTCGTTTCATTACGACTTCATAGGACAAAATGTATGTTTACAGTGATGCGACTACACATGCGCATAAAAGTGCGACGCTGGGAATTTTAAATTTAAAGATAATTTTTTTTTTTTAATATATGTTTTTTAGGGAGACAGTAAAATTTAGATATTCTAGCGTGACATTCAATTAGTCTATTTTATGATCTATTTTAAATTCGTTTTATAATATTTTTCTCGAATTTCTCGAATCTGGTCATTTCCGTACATAAACAATCAACCTTCTTTCCCATATACCGATGATGTCCTGTTAATCTATCCTCGTGATACTGATATACCTTATCTTGTAGATAATGTAAACGAAGTCGAAAAATTTTCATATGAAATGGAAAAAAGACACTAAATTTCACTCGTGACAAGTTGCAATGAAATAGATTAGGATTTTAACTACAGTCTAACCCGGATATAAGTGACCCGGATATAAGAGAAACCCGAATATAAGAGAGATTTTCTCTGGTCCCAAATTAGGGCCTGTGTTAATGTATATATAATAGACCAAACCCGGATATAAGAGAAACCCTGATATAAGAGACTTCTTCTCCGGTCCCGACAACTCTCTTACATCCGGGTTACACTGTATATTTCTTTTTTAAAAAACTTTACTGTATATTTATTTTTTTAAAAAATATATTTTAAGCTAAATTAAATGTATTCAAATATTGCTAATATTATATTGTCTGCCATGTATAAATTCATTCTACCAGAGACGCATCCAAAAGCATCTCTTCCTCACTCTCTCTCTCTCTCTCTATATATATATATATATACATATATTCCAACGTATCCGTGTATTTATTTTATTTATTTATCTATTTTTCTTTGTCCTGTCCCACCACACACTCTGTGCGACTAATTTAACTTGTTCTAACCATTTTAACCTAACTTATAACACTATAGCTTTGTGTAGTTAGGTACCACCCCCCCACTCAAAAGAAGGGAAAAATGTCTCTTCACCAGGCGTTAGTATGTCTTCAGTATTCTTATGGTCCAGTGGCCTTGTCTTTTGCTAGATAAAATTTGATCTAACGTGGAATTTTTAAAGCCGTTCGTTTCACCTCGTGGTTTAAAAAATTTTATTAAAGCAAATTTCCCCAAGCCCACTGCTGGTGACCGGTAGGAATGGTTGCTGACCTCTCCGCGCCCCCCCCAACATTGCGTCATCTGTAACCTGATGCTTGGGCACTGAGATAGGGTTGGCTGTACACTCACTGGCGTCCATCAGAATGCAAGCGAACATTCACCTTTCTGCCATGTGTGGGCATAAATTCATTCTACCAGAGACGTATCCAAAAGCATCTCTCTCTCTCTCTCATATATATATATATATATATATATATATATATATATATATATATATATTCCAACGTATCCTTGTATTTATTTATGTATTTATTTTATTTATTTATCTATTTTTCTTTCTTCTCTCTCCCCGCACTCTGTGCGACTAATTTAACATTGATACTTGTTCTAACCATTCTAACTTAACTTTTAACACTATGTTACGTGTTGATAATTTTAACAAGAGAAAAAAATTATTTACCACAACAAAGAGCTAAATCACAAACAAATATTTAATTTACTAAAACACAACCATAAAATATATACAAGATAAACAATTGTGGCCTACAAAACAGAAAACACAGAGTTACTGGTGAAGTGTTATGAGGGGGAGGAAGGTGAATCAAATATCTTTATTACTTGAGGGCTAGCAAAGTAATCTAAGTGATATATTTGGAAATCCACAAAGGCATGTAGTAAATAAATATTCATTTTAAGTTTGGTCAGTGAAAATTAGTCAAAATTCTATTTACCAAATTTGTTCCATGAAATTCTCTTTTGGGTTTGGTTGGTCGGCAACTTTTTATAGAGATTCTTTCGGCTGGATATAATAGTCCTCGAATCAAAAGCCGGAGTTGATAACAGCAGAAATTCTTTTCATCAACGATATTTATTTCTGTAAAATACAGAAAATGTGGCACAAGGCCGAAAAGGGGGAGAGGGGAATGACGGTCATCATCTGTCTTAATAACTTCGCTAGCCACAATCACTGACCCAATCATACAAGACAATAATCCTAGCACTAAAACAACACATTCATACTTACCTTTCTTACTACATTCACCAAAATACCTCATTGTCTCAATGAACAACCTAACTAGTCCCCGTATGTACAAATCTTTGTCTGTGGGGTGAGGGGAATAAAAAACAACAAGCTAAAAACACCCCGATGATATATATACAGTATGGTAATAAACTATTTACATGAAACTAAACAAAATCGTGTTAGTAATAAAACCCCCACAAACCTTAGATGTGGCAGAAAATTCAGTTAACTGGACGAAATCGATACGGGGTTTTAAGCAAAAAGAAAACCATTCATTTATCCCAAACACTCACACAGACATGCACTCATTCTGACAACAACAAATACGAAAAACACACGCGCGAAACAAAAGGCGACCCGCATCCACCAGAGAACTGAAATCACTAACCACCTAAACGAGGGATGGGATGGGTTAAACTAAAGAAAAAAGAGGGGCAGAAATACAAGGGGCCAATGAGCAAACATACCCTAGCTAAGTTAACTGAAAAAGAAAAACTAAAGCATCAAAAACCTAACTTCTAACCTAAACCAGGGAAGGGTTGCCCAAGTTCAACCCAGTAAAACAATATCCTGATGCCTAACCGGCATCAAAATGCCACTCCAGGTCAGCCCCTTTTACACGACACAAACGCGCAAGATTCACCCACCTTTTGTTGAATTCTGATGAGGTGAGTCGCCGCCTTTCCGTCCTAATCTTGACTTTTAAGCTGATGCTTAAAGAACTAAATCAGTTGGGAAGAAGTGAACTTCTCGCCCTCATAGAATCCCTTCTGACACGTCGTCCAAATCACGACTCTCATAACACCTAGTAAGCAACAGAACACATAATTTTCAGCCTTCGTCATCTGCGGCACTACATTGCTACAAACAGAACTGGCTTCAAGGACAAAGAACTTTCCCTGCAGCATGCGGACTATGAGGCCTTCAACAAACTTGCACAACGGCACTACCACCCTGCAATGAAACAAGGCGTGACCAATAGTCTCGACTTCTCCAAAACAGAGACGGCAGTTCGGAGATTTCTCCAAGCCCGCTGAGCAAAGTCTTTTGCCGACCCAGAGGGCCCCACGAATCATCAGCCAGGTGAGTGATGCCTCATCGTTAGTGAGGCATTTCAACCCGGGCGCCCAGGGCCATATCGAGCGAGCCTCCTGCTTCGTAAGACCGAGTTCGTCAATCAGATCATCCTGAACGCACCCCCCTAACTAACACAAATGGTAGTGATTTTCTAAGCGCTGCTTAGATATGACACAAGGCCGGAAGTATGGAGCACTTAGTGAGGATCGAACTCACTACTCAGTCGTAACATGTTCTAGCGAGACAAGCTTGCTAACAATTACACCACACCGAGGTGCCCAAATAGTGATTTTCCAAGCGTAGCTTATGTGGCACCATGCATAATTAGGAAACTGAAAAGAGATATTCATAAATATATGATTTATTTTTTCCGTTTGTTAACCATTTGATAGTTATTTAGAGATGGAAAATATTTCGGAGTTGAGAATAATTCTCTAATTGCGTTCGGGCGATCTAGAAAGAAAGAAAGAAAGGGAAATGAAGAGAAAAAGAAAGAAAGAAATATAATACGCAAACCGGTCATAAGCACACACGCTCAGCTGACACATAACAGGTGTCAAAAGATATCTAGGTCAAAGTACCTGACCGAAATCCACGAAAAATGGAAGTTTGTTATATTTGGTTGAAGAAATAAAATTTTAGGGACAATGAAAAAAAAATAATGATAAGTAACAAATGAAAAGGATGTCACTGAGATGATAGGTAACAGATGGGGAAGTTTATCTAAGGATATACAGACAATCCATTAATACAAGAACCCAGACAATTTCTAGAGTTGAAAATAAAACCACTCAAGATGATGATTAGAAAATGTTTTTTTTTTAGATAATTAAGATTTTGTTGTCAAGCTCCGAGCGAAGGGAAAAAGTGAAATATTTTTATTAGTTCACGTTAACGCCACCCAAAGTGATGTCGTTTTTTTTTTGAGATAATACAGATTTTTATTATCGGCCGGAGGAGAATGAAATATTTTGTTAGCTCCAGAGAGACGCCGACAGGTCTAAGAAAATCCCTTTCTTAGATCGTATCCAATTAGCGGTAGGCTGTTTGACAGATACCGCGTGTGAAAGAAACCGATAGCGTCATTCGATCTGGTACGAAAAGGGCAATTTAAATTTTGTTTTTTTAGCAAGGTGTTTCTTCCCCAGAACAAAGCCACGGATTGTCCACGCCTGATTAGAGACGTCACGAAGGAAGGAGGAAAGATACCGACCAGAGTCTCATTGGCCGAGGGCGGTCACGTGATACATGAGGGAGGAGGGAGACACCCGACCAGGACCCCATTGGCCGAGAGCGGTCACATGATGTGCGAGGGAGGAGGAAAGATGCCTGACCAGGAGCCCATTGGTCGAGAGCGGTCACCTGACATACGAGGGACCAGGGGAAGCGGGTATACGCCTCCCCCCAGAGGCACAGTAAGGAAGTAGGAGTGAAAGTAAGTTACCGATAATGGAAAATCCCCAATCAGGAATAATACGTCTTTAGAATTATCAAGAAAACCCTGGCGCCGACAGGCCCACCCCAGTTTTTGACTGCCTCAATAAAAGCAGGGCCCCAATCGACAGAAATCAGTTGGGTTTGCGCCTCGGAAGAAGAAGTTAAGTTGGAGTTGCAGCGCGGACGGCGGGCCTTGTTCATTAGTCCCCTTTGCGGCAAGAGAAGCCGAAGTGAAGCAGCCGTTTGGCCTAAGTGGAGAAGTTGGAATCAAACCAAGCCTAAGAAGAGAAATTCGTCCAACCCAAGTCGAAGTAAAGAAATTTGCCCAACTCAAGTCGAAGTGAATAAATTCGTCCAACCCAAGCCGAAGTGAATAAATTCGTCCAAACCAAACTTAAGAAGAGAAATTCGCCCAACTCAAGTCGAAGAGAACAAATTCGTCTAACCCAAGCCGAAGTGAATAAGCTCGTCCAACCGAAGCAGAAGAGAAGAAGTTAATTCGCGCACTGACGACGAGGGAAATCAGCCGTGAACGACAGGTAGAGATCAGCGCCCAGTGTTGAAACCAAACCACACCCCGAAATGCAAATTTCTAGAGAGCAAGCAACTCGAAGCCTTAAAGTTGTATGGTAGAAGCTTGGTGCCACAGTCCACAAAACGGGTCGGGAGGTAGGAATAATCCTGTGTAACGAACATTTAGATATAAAAGTTGTTACCTTTTTCTTCAATAATTTTTGACCTTGTGAGTTTTTCTTTTTCTTGTGTGTTATCACCCCCGTTGGACTCAGCTTGCATACGGCCCCAATCCCTGTTTGATCCCGTCTGTCTAAGATCTAATCACAACGTGGGTAGGCAGACCTAGTAACCAGGCGAGTTGGGAACGACGAGGCTGGTATTCATCTAACCAAACGGTTAGAACGTCACACTTGGAGCAGCGAGGAGCGAACAGCTGGCGTCGCCAACGGGATCGAACGACACAGTCGACGCTGCGACCAGGGGTGACGACGTCACATTAGATGTGGCACAAGGCCGAATGTATGGGGCACCTAGTGAGGATTGAACTCACTACTCAGTTGTAATTGTTCTAGCAAGACAAGCTTGCTAACCATTACACCACATCGAGATACCCAATTATTTCCATCAACTGACAACCTTTTTCCAAAATCCCATTTTTATAGGGGCTAACCCTTAATTTGCATATTTCTAGATGTTTCTCGAATCATCTAGATTTTCTCGAATATACTAGAATGATCTAGAATCTTCCAAACATTTTATTTCTAATTTCTCTATTTTACAACAACTTCATGAATGAAAACTTTCTTGTAATAACAAGTAGAACTCAGTGGAATCCCATATTATAGAAATGCATCCTCGTAACAACTATATGTTCGTGTAGTTGGAAATCGTCCCCCCCCCACTTGAAAGAAGGGAAAAAAATGTCTCTTCACCAGGCGTTAGTATGTATTCAGTGGCCTTGTCTTTTGCACGATAGAATTTGATCTAACGTGCAATTTTTAAAGCCGTTCGTTTCTCCTCGTGGTTTAAAAAAATTTATTAAAGCAAATTTCCCGAAGCCCACTGCTGGTGGCGGATAGGAATGGTCGCTGACCTCTCCGCCCCCCCCAACACTGCGTTATCTGTAATTTGATGCTTGGGCACTGAGATAGGGTTGGCTGTACACTCACTGGCATCCATCAGAATGCAAGCGGTCATTCACTTTCTGCTATGTGTGGGCATAAATTCATTCTACCAGAGACGTATCCAAAGGCATCTCTCTCTCTCTCTCTCTCTCTTATATATATATATATATATATATATATTCCAACGTATCCGTGTATCTATTTATGTATTTATTTTATTTATTTATCTATTTTTCTTTGTTCTCCCCCCCCCACTCTGTGCGACTAATTTTACATTGATACTTGTTCTAACCAAACTTATAACACTATATGTTTGTGTAGTTTGAAATCCTCCCCCCCACCTCTCAAAAGAAGGGAAAAAATGTCTCTTCACCAGGCGTTAGTATGTCTTCTGTATTCTTATGGTCCAGTGGCCTTGTCTTTTGCTTGATAAAATGTACTAACGTGGAACACTCACTGGTGACCATCAGAATGTATGCGGACTACCAGTATCACCCACTGCTACAAGTGAGCTAGCATTTATGCCATATCCGCAAAAAGGTGGATAATCATATTTTTTCATTTCTCTCTTTAGAATAGAACAATGGAACTTATACTAAGGTAAAACTTAGTGTTGTGTAAGGATAAAATACTAATAAATTCCATCCTATCCCACTGAACATACAACTAGTGTCAGCCTGGGCACTATGTCAACTACCCCGCCCTTATCCCTCTGTCTGTCGTTGTTTTATGTGTTATATGTAATAGGAGTAGGTAGACCCTTCTACCGCCCGGTCAACATTCCTCCCCCTTCTCCTGGACATGAGTAGAGGCTCACACCTTGTTTCTTGTCTAGGAAGGGGTTCCCGGTACTCTCTCTCTGGCCTCTGTACTAGTGCTGATGTGTTTCTCCCGTGACGTGTGCAGTCTGTGGCTTTGCCTCTTCATTTTGAGGGTACACAGTTGACAGTACACTGGTTGCTGTTTCCGACTGGTAGTTAGGAGCCCTAACTCTTGCGTAGCGTCTTGAGCGGCCGCTCTGATCAACAGTTGTATAATACCGGGGTGTTTGTAGTGCCATGACGCACATGGAAAGGTGTCCCTGCAGTCACCTCCGGTGGGCAGCCCTGAGGCCACATTATGATGCAGGCTGTACCAACTCCTCTCTGCTCATGTCGCAGTCGATAACCATCTGCTTCTCTTACTTCAGACCTTCTCATCTTCCAACAATTACTCCACATGAAGACTCAAAAGAATCAAAAAAGTAAACCTAAACCAGCCTCTCAAAAATCACCTAAACCCCTCGACATTTCGTTCTTCAACATCCGTGGAATTAGAACAAATTTCTGCAGTATGGAATCTTTCCTCACTGTAAACTGCCCGGATATACTGGCTCTGTGTGAGACAAACCTTGTCTCGTCTATTCCTTCCTCTGATCTCTCGATCCCCGGCTACCTTCCTCTCCTCAGGAAAGACTCTCTAGCCCACATGAACGGCCATGGTGTCTATGTCAAGGACCATCTCCCTCTGGCCATAGAGTTGTCTCTCGAATCGCCAGACCATTCGTACATGTATCTCCGACTATCTCTCTCGTAAGTAATCTCTTCTTCCTATATCGCTCTCCATCCTCTCAAGACTGTGGGATACTCGATAGCATATCTGATAGCATAGAAAAGGCCCTCTCTCTCCACCCGTTTGCTCACATATTCGTGTTTGGTGACTTTAACGCCCATCCTACCAAGTGGCTCGAGAATGCTACTACTGAACAGGCTGGCATTCAAACACTTAATTTCTCAATCTCTCAATCCCTCACGCAGATAGTTAACTTCCCCTCGCGTTTTGCCCTCAACCTGGCAGGTAAGGCCTCCCTTCTTGATCTGATGCCCTAATCTTGTAGCGCCACACAGCTCTGCCCTCTTGGTAACTCCGATCATGCTGTAGTATCTGTTAACATTTCCTTCAACTCCACACCCCGCAAAGAACCTCCCATCACTAGAACCTCGTTCTACTATCAACGAGCGGGTTGGGACTCGTTCCGTGACTTCCTCCGCGATGTCCCCTGGGATGTTGTCTTTACACTCCCTGTCCAAGAATGTGCTTCTGAGGTCACATCCTGGGTTAAAGCTGGAATCGACGCTTTCATCCCCTCAAGGAAATTTAAGGTCAAGTCGCACTCCTCCACTTGGTTCTCCGCTGCTTGCTCAGTCGCCATTGCCCAGAGGAACCACTTCTTTCACCTATTTCATAGAGACATGTCGGACTGCAAGAGACGTCTCTTTGCCTCCGCCCGTAACGAGTGTAAGCGTGTCCACAACGAAGCTAAGTCAATATTTGCTGCTCGGATGAAGGAGCGTATTGCATCTCGCAAATTTGGCTCCAAAGATTATTGGCGGCCCTGAAACAGTGTTCTGAACAATAGAAAACCCTCCATACCTCCTTTATTCAACCAGTTCGAGGTCTTGAGCTCCTCTACCGACAAGGCTGAATGCTTTGCTCGGAAATTCTCATTTAATTCAACGCTCGACTCCTCCGGTGTACCCATACCAGACTTCCCTCTAAGAACTGAGGCCCTATTGAGCGGCTTACACGTAACCCCGTCATTGGTATTGGGCATTATCTCCAATTTAGACCCCCACAAAGCTAGTGGTGTAGATGGCATACCAGCCATTGTCTTGAAGAAATGCGCGCCTGAGCTAGCGCCCGCCCTCTCTAAACTATATAATTACTGTCTCAAGGAATCCTGTTTTCCTGACTGCTGGAAGTCCTCATCCATTTTTCCTGTCTTTAAGAACTCTGGAGACCCCTCTGATCGTTTACCGTCCTATTAGTCTCCTACATCTCTTCGGCAAAGTCTTCGAAGCCCTAATCAATGCCGAAGTGGTTAACCACCTTACATCCCATGATCTGCTCCAAGACAAGCAATATCGTTTCCGCTACGCCCGGTCTACAGCTGATGTGCTTACGGCCATCACTAAAACCGTCTACCAAGCCCTTCAAAATAACGGTGAGGCTCATGCCGTGGCCCTAGACATCTCCAAAGCGTTTAATAGGTTTTGGCATGCCGGCCTTCTTCGTAATCTCCAGGGTTATGGTATTACAGGTCGATTGTTTGACTAATACAATCATTCCTGTCAAACCGTGAATTGAAGGTCGTTCTCAACGAATTCTCCTCCAGTTCTTATCCCACGAACGCAGGTGTTCCCCAAGGCTCCATCCTTGGCTCCACTCTATTTCTTTATTTTCATCAACGACCTTCTTAACGCCATAGATTCCCAAGTTGGCATCTACGCGGACGACACTACAATTTACTCCTGCCTCAAAAACAAATCTAGTGTCGGTGACAAAACTAACCTGGCCGTGCGTCTTGAAATGGACCTCCAATCGGTTGTTAATTGGGGCAAGAATTGGCTGATCAACTTTAACGCCTCAAAAACTAAACTACTCTCTATTAACCACCATAGAGATCCTTCCCTGCCCCCCATTAGAATATCTGATAGTCATCTTCTTGAGAGAAACTCCCTGCGTCTGCTCGGTCTCACGTTGACTGCTGACCTCAGATGGAACAAATACATTGAGTCAATTGCTTCTTCCACCGCGAGGAAAGTTGGCTCTCTGTGCCGCGCCAGGAAAATTTTTTCTCCCGGAATCGATACTTCAAATATACAAATCAACCATTCGCCCTAGCATGGAGTATTGCTGCCATATATGGTCTGAGGCACCTTCTGTTTACCTCGGAGTTCTTGACAAGATCCAGAGACGGATATGTGATATAATTGGCCCTGATCTGGCGTCTCGTCTACAGTCACTCTCTCACAGACGCGACGTCGCCTCTCTCTGTCTTTTCTACAAATACTTTCATGGTAATTGCTCCGATGAGCTGCTTTCACTGGTCCCCAGACTCCATGAATTCAAGCGCCCTACGAGGCTGGCATCTTGCTCCCACCCTTACACTGTAGAAACTTTTAAATGTAGCTGTCTCTTCTACTTCAATAGCTTCCTACCTCGCACCTCTCGCCTGTGGAACACCCTTCCCAATTGCTGTTTCCCTGAGAGCTATAATCTCCAACTATTCAAATATTATGTCAATCGACACCTTCAGTTACCTTGATCTATCCACTATCCCTCTCCTCATCCTTTCTTCTATCACTCCTATCTGCTCTTGCTCCAAATCTTCTGCAACCCCCTGCATCCTAGTGGCTTCACGCCTTGCTCGGGGCGTAATGCTTAAAAAAAAAAAAAAAAAAATAACTTGTAATGTTTTCCTCAAAGTTGAATAATAAGTTAAACTAACAAGTCCCACTAGCTATTATTTAATCTAGTTAATATCGACATGTGGTATCACGAATGTAATAACTATTGATTCATTCAAAATGTTAAAAAGACTATTTAGGTCATATTAAACAATTGTATAAAAACAGTCATTGTATTTACATTAGTCGGACTATTGTCCTCATCAACAAAGTTGAGGACAATAGTCCGAATAATGTAAATACTGTACATAATACCTCATCTCAGAAATATAGACAGACTCCAAAAACAGTCATATTTGTTAATTAAACAACGTCCAACACAAGTTTCATATGAAATTAAAAAAAAAACACAAAATTTCACTTGTAACAATTTTCAAAGAAATAAATTATGATTTTAATTAAATTTCTTATTTTAAACTTTATATATTTACTTTTTTTCATATATTTTAAGCTAAATTAAATGCATTCAAATATTACTAGTATTGTATTGTACAAATAACTTTACATGTAATGTTTTCATTAAAGTTGAATAATAAGTTAACTTGTCCGATTAATTATTTAACCTAGATAACATCGACAAAATAAGTGTGATATGCCAAATATAAAAATTGTTTATTCATTCAAAATTTCTAAAAGTCTATTTAGATCATATGAAACAATAATATAAAAACAGTTGAATTTCTTAAGAAAGGAAGCTTTCTCTAACAGGATCATTATGAAAACATCTGTAATTTATGACTTCAGTACTTTTACACACAGGTGAAAATTTAAAACATCTCCGAACGTCATCATTGACCTTTCTGACGACAACTTTTAGTTGTGTTATTACCACTCTGGTTTTTCTCTATTTGATATCGGGGATAATCATCTTTCTACATTTTAAAATTTTTTTTTCTTAAACAAGTTCTTAATGTCACTGAGATGCAAATGGATAATGGGAGTGAAAGAGAATAAGAAAAAACCTCAGGTACTAAACACAAATCAAGGGATGAACAATCTACTCCTGTACAAAAAACCGGGAAGGTGTATGAACAGGGCATTAGATGAACTTATCTGTTCGTACTGATGAAAAGAAAACGATAAATAAGAAATAAAATATAAAAGACTAGAGAATTTTGTACTTGGCCAAAAAAATGCTGCGCAAGCCATGGTCACAGGGGAATCTCTGTGATTGTTGAGATCCCATATCTCTCAAAATATGGCCCAGGCTTCAGTGGATGCACTTCGTCAGGAAATAAGTCAAAACAATCCAACGTTCGATATAGCGACGGTACATCGTGTGAACATCCTCGACTTCTTTCTATCAGCGTGTCCTTATAAATGCTTAGGAAAAGTTTTATCCCTCCCTAGGCACATCAGAACATTCCCTAGTGACAATGCCAAGATTGATGCCAAATCAAAGTCATACCCTGATTTGATGTTCTATAAAACGATTTTCGCTACATGAAGACAGACTTGGGCAGCCGAAGATCATCTCTCAGACATATTCAAACATGCTGCTACCACAAAGAATAAATCGGAGAAACCTCAAGACATTTATATAAAAGATTATATGAACGTAAAAGAGACATTTTACAAAAGAACACGTTAAATACATTAGTTTTTCGTCGTAACAGGGCTGTGCACTATTTTTATTTGAAGATTTTACTCTAATTAAAACAATTCACGAAGACTAAAACAATAAGAAATCGCTAGACCATCCACGGTAAAGTTGTGTCCAGATACTTATGACGTTTCGCCAGTCTTGGCAGATTTTCTATTATCAACATGTGGAGATTTTTAATAAGGAAAGTGATGGAAGCGCAAACAAAACGAAACTAAATTTAATCAAGTGTAGTGGCATCAACGTAACTATAGGGACAAGAGCTTGAACGACAAGCAGTATGGATTTTCTTTGGTTTCGGTCAGCTGCAGATATCCTCAAACTCTGATATGATGACCGTTATTTCTCACAGAACCAGTGAGACGCTAGACCACAAATGCTACTCAAGGACGATATTTCAAAACGCTGTGACAAGGTGTGACAAACAGTGTTAGTGCACAAGTTTATAAGTGAGCGCTGTCCGAGAGCCCGCCTGCCCGCCTGCCCGCCTGCCTGCCTGCCTGCCCAACGCTTCCTTCCCGGTCTCGCCGTCTCTCGCTGCGCTGCCGTGCCGACCGACACTGCCGGCCTGCGACGCTCTTTCCACTCTAGAGCGTCAAACTGTTTTCGTATAACAAGCTTTGCTTTTTCAGACAGTTTCCTACTAGTCAAGTGAATAGCGATACTGTCTAACCGGTTCTTGAATCAGAAATAATTTCCAAGTCTGTAGAAGGTGTCAGTTGTTTTCCTTGTTTTCAAGAAAGCGAATGGGTGCTCATCCCTTTATCAGTATCAGCTAAAATCTGAATAGATAAGCGGCGTCAGTTCCCGCTATTGTAAGTTTCCCTGATGTCATCTCATCCTGGTCAGATAGGGCCAAACTCTTCGCTACGATCTTTGCATCTAACGCAACGTAAGAGGCCAAAGGCCATCCCTTTACCAACATTCCCTGTCTCACTGAACACAATCTCAGTAATGTTTTTGTCATGGCCAGGTAATTTTCTATACGTTTAAACAGTTTTGATCCCAAGAAAGCTACCGTTCCAGTAAGAATATCACTGGTTGTCTTGCAGAATATTAATCTTGATTGATCCCCGATATATCTAACCGGTGCTTGAAGGAGCAATAATTTCCAAGTCTGTAGAAGGTGTCAAATGTTTCAAGAATTCTGGTGAACGCTCATCTTCGTCTTAGTATCGGCTCATCAGGCACCTAAGTGTCATTTGACATTTTTTTTATAATCGACATGAACATGGTTTTTATAATTGGCAAGAAGATTGTTAGTTTCCTCAATAGGGACATGCGCTTGAAACACAAGCAGTAAGGATTTTCTTTGGTTTCGGTCCGCTGTTGATATCCTCAACACTGATATGATGACTGTCATATCTCACAGGACCAGTGAGGCGCCAGACTACAAATATTACTCAAGGACGATATTTCAAATCGCTTTGACAAGGTGTGGCATACAAGGTTAGTGTACAAGTACGTCTTTAATGAAACACACACATAGGCACTTTTAATGCATATGTTCTTAACAAATATTTTACTGTTTGTTTAATCTGGCTTTTTATATATATATATATATATATATATATATATATATATATATATATATATATATATATATATAATATGTGAAAATATATAGAAAATAGGAAGGAACTGGTTAGGTAAATAATAGAGCTTACTTTAACTCAATTTAATTTAAATAATTATATTGAAGTTTTCGGCTCCTGTTTTAAAACATGAGACTTCTTATGTCGCGATTTGGAGTCATATTTTAAATAAATAATTATATATATATATATATATATATATATATATATATATATATATATATATATATGCTATAACAATATTAGGAAAATTAATGAAATTGCCAAGACAACATATCCAAACACGAAAAATCAATAAATTTGAAAGATTACAATTTACCGTAAAATATATGTCATTAAATAAACTTAAAAAGAATAGTGGTTTTTTACAAGATTGAAAAATGAAGATACTTTTGATACATGCTGGTCCAATTACGGTGAAGATGATGTAAATTGACATTGAAATATTAACTAAATCGATATTTCCTTTTGTAACAGTCCGATAGTCAACAGTTTTTATTATGTGATATTCTGTTTGTACTTATGTTTTCATTTTGATCTTTCATTTTTATTTGTAGACACAAACCAACGCCGGCTTCATGAGCCAAAGGATGAAGACACATTGAGTACAAACACCAAGGTCGTTTGCCAGATTTAATATCTATCCGGAGAAACCAGCGGCCAGACATAAACATAATGGAACTGCTTAATTATTTTGTTCGGATTTTCAGATTAATTGCTCCCGATATTAGCAGAACTGTTCCAGTGGATGCAAATCGCCGGGAACCACGATTGCATTTCCTTCATATATGTGCGATGATAGCTGAAGCTATGCTAATGTTCGGTCCAGAGTTTCGACGTATTGCTGGCGAATATCACTAAATAGATATTAAAAGAAGGCTTTTCGGAATCATGCTGTTATGGTCCAGATCCTGGTACAACGGTGATGGTCCAAGGTAGAACCAATAAAGAAGAACTCGAACACGGATGTGGAATAAGACAGATATATTACAAACAGAAATATATACAGAGAAGAAGAACGTATTAATACGAACAATCAGGTTTAGTAGGGAGAACAATGTAGTCTCGACCAGTATCACTATTCCAATGTCTTGTATTAATTGTCTGAACGCGACTCTGTTTCGGACTGTCTCTGACTCGACTGACTGACTGACTCGCTCGCTCTGACTGACTGATAGACTTCTGACGGACCTCACTCCAGATTTCGGACTGAACAGTATTTAGTCACCCCCAACGAGGGCATCATGTGGCACAAGGCCGATTTAACGTGGGATCTCCGAGCCCCTGGGCTCGGCCAAAAATATGGCCTTTGAACCAGTATAAACGGGTTCAGGGTCGGTTTACCTCCCCGAAAGAGACTCCGCTCTTCGGCGTAGCCTTGTTCCGTTTCCTCCCCTACCGAAGACAGAGAGTTCAACCGATCAGCCCGTCAGCCGGTCGTCCGACTTCAGACTGAACGGTATTTAGTCACCCCTCCCACGAGGGCATCATGTGGCACAAGGCCGGTTTAACGTGGGATCTCTGAACCCGTGGGCTCGGCCAAAAATATGCCCTTTGAACCCGTATAAACAGGTTCAGGGTCGGTTTACCTCCCCGAAAGAGACTCCGCCCTTCGGCGTAGCCTCGTTCGGGTTCCTCCCCGCCCGAAGGCAGAGAGTTCAACCGATCAGCCGGTCAGTCGGTCGCCCGACTTGAGACTGAACTCCCTGCTTGCTCTTGAGGCGCAATATTTATTACGTATGGAATAGTCCATTATGTTATTATGGGTAAGGTCCCATAACACATGCTATGTTTCCAAATTTTTTGCATTTGTTCTCGAAATATCGTCTTTCCGATACGTACAAATCGCCCACAACTACAGCCTAGAATCCATCTCTCAAAACCTGGGCCATTCTTCACCTGAAAGGACCATGAGAAGAACAGATATTCCAATGGTCAGCCAAGACATTCGGAACTGTGTAAACGAATATTACCAATTGGATATTGACAGAAGGACTTTCAGTACAAAGCACGGTTGGGATATTTTTGCATTTGGTTTCGTAAAATCCGTCATCTTTCCGGTGGGGTCAAACCACACACAACTGCTGCCAAGTTTTGATTCCATCTCTTAAAACATCGTCTAGGCTTCACAAGAAATGCCCAGTACGGAAACAAGCATTCGAATGGTGGGTCAAGTGAACATTGGGGATGAATATTACCAATCACACATTGAAAGAAGGCATTACACTCTCATGCAACGTTTTTGCATCTGATTTCGGAAAATCAGTCGTGGTGCAAACCACCCACAGCTACTTCCTGGTTTAGATACCATATCTTCCAAAACATGGACCATTCTTCACCAGAATTGTCCATGAGAAGAACAAACATTACAATGGTCAGTCAAGGTATTCGGAACTTTCTCATATTGAAAGAAGGCCATTGATTATCATGCAACGTTTGTGCACTTTGTATCTGATTCCGTGAAAGCCGTCGTATTTCCCGTGGGTATAAACCACGCACAAGTACTGCAAGTTTTAGATCCCATCTCCCCCTAAAATGACCCAGTATTCAACAGAAATGGCCAATACGGGAACAATGATTCGAAAGGCCGGTCAAGCGTTTTAGAACTTTGGGGACGAATATTACCAATCTTATATTGGAAGAAGGCCTTTCAGTACCATGCACCTTTGGACATTTTTGCATCTGATTTTGGAAAATTCGACAGTGGCTACAAACCATCCACAACGACTTTCTGGTTTAGATCCAATATCTCTCAAAATATGGCCCAGGCTTCAGTGGATGCACTTCGTCAGGAAACGAGACAAAACAATCCAACGTTCGATATAGCGACGGTACATCGTGTCAACATACTCGACTTCTTTCTATCAACGTGCTCTTATAAATGCTTAGCAAAAGTTTTATCCCTCCCTAGGCACGACAGAACATTCCCGAGTGACAATGCCCAGATTGATGCCAAATCAATGTTATCTCCTGATTTGCTGTTCTGTAAAACGATTTTCGCTACATGAAGACAGACTTGGACAGCCGAAGATCATCTCTCAGACTTATTCAAACATGCTGCTACCACAAAGAATAAATCGGAGAAACCTCAATACATTTAAATAAAAGGTTATATGAACGTAAAAGAGACATTTTACAAAAGAACACGTTAAATGCATTAGTTTTTGGTCGTAACAGGGCTGTGCACTATTTTTATTTGAAGATTTTACTCTAATTAAAACAATTCATTCCTTTTTCTTCGATGTGCCGTGTTCCCTCAGGACATAGGAGATCATGGCTCTCCACAATTTTCCGTCCTTTGTAGCTCTTAATAAATTTTGTCTTTTTGTTATTTCTCCTAAACCTTGTCTCACCATACATCTACAAAAGCACATCATTTTTCTTCTGTGCCGTGTTCCTTCTGTACGTAGGCGAACATAGCTTTCCACAATTTCCTGTCCTTTGTAGCTCTTAATAAATTTTGTCCTTTTGTTAATTCCGCTAAACCTTCTTCCGGCATCTAAGTATGTTATGCGTGGTTTTCTCTGTACCACTTATCTTCAATCTGTCCTGTGAGTATCACAGATTTTACAAGGCATATTTCTCCATCATGTGCCTTAGAAATGTCAACTTTCAAATTTCGATGTTAAATATCAGTTTCTTTTTTGTTTCTGTTTTTTTCTAAAATCTTTTTCGTTTTTGTTTCATGGCATCCTCAGCATCCTTCTGTAGAACCACATTTCTGTTGTTGTTTCAGGTCTCTTTATCTTTGAAGAGATTATCCAGCAAACACATTACCAGGCTGTTTACAGCCTGGTAATGTGTTTTCCTCTGTGGTAGTGAAACTAATGCCGTGGAAAAAAAAAATTGAGAAAATATTCCATTTATGTTTCTCTCATCTGTCGCCTTTCTAAAATTCCATACACCTGTTTCAATAGCGAAAATGTGTTCATAAGAAAAAAAAATATTTCCAGCAATATATTTTTGAAAGAAAAAAAATCAACACCAATAAAATTTTGAAAGAAAAAAATATTACCAGCAATACATTTTTGAAAAAATAAATATTACCAGCAAATAGAAATTTATAGTGAAACATATACTGTTAGAGTGTGTAGATTTTGATCTATTGCGAACAAAATATTACCAAGTGAGCAATTAAAAAAAAAAAAAAAACTTTTTACGAAAATAAAACTATCCAAGATTGTAAATTTCCTAAAAGAAGTTGGATTGTACTAAAAAAATATGAGTAATTGAAAAATGTTTCAAATATATATGTATACATACACACCTTTTTTTTTTTTTTTTTTTTTTACCAAACTATCGCTATGAATCTATTTAAAAAATTTTGTTGGCATTAAATGACCCACTGAGATTTTGATAAGCCATAAAACAAAACAACCAAACAACAACCAGGCTATAAATGGAAACTAATGTAGAAAATAAATAAAAAAAAAATTTCAGACACCTGTTTGAATAGCGAAAATGTATCCATAAGCAGGCACACGTACGTCATTGCCTTTTATATCATTTTTGAATCTGTCTTGTCATTGTTAAGCAATTCAGATTGGGCTGACTGCTGCAAGTCAAATTGTTCAATTTTGGGGAGTAGACAAACCCAGGAACATAGATAAGAAAAATCAGTACAAAAGCGCGAGAAAGGGTTGACTGCATACAAAGAGAAGAATACCTTCTGGCAGACACACACACAATCATCGATAAGTCTTAGACAGTAATTTTTCATTCGTACAGTTGCATTCAGTAGTGGACTGGGTCTAAAAGAAATGAGACTCTCTCACAACTACAATGCCCGGACGAAACTTATTAAAAGCTACAATGGACCGGAAAAAGTGGAGAGTCATGATCGCCCCAGTCCTGAAGTGACTCAGCACATGTGAGCAACAACGAGGTTTTGTAGAGAAGGGCAGGAAGTGGTATTTAACTTATGGCCCACGTAATTAGGAAGCACGGAAGGAAGTAGAGAATAAAATATTTGGTAGTCTTGAGCAAATGTATGGCACAGTTTGGGAGAAAATAACAAAAATAGAAAACTTATTAAGACCTACAAGGGACAGGAAGATGTGGAGAGCCATGCTCATCACCGTCCTGAAGGGACACAGCCTATGTAAGCAACAACTACGTTTTGAAGAGTATGGTAACAAAAAGAAACGTATACGCAACACCAGGAAGAAGCAGTTTAAAATTTATGGGCCACGTATTGAGGAAGGAGGGCTTGGAAAATATGATACCCACAGCTCAGATTGAGAGAAAAATGGTCCGCGGAATGCAGAGCGTAACATAAATGAGTCTTGTGCAAATGTATGGCCCGGTTTGGGTGAAAATAACAAAAAGACAAAACTTTGTACAAAATTCAAGGGACAGGAAGATGCGGAGGGCCATGATCGCCTCCGTCCTGAAGGGACTCAGCACATGTGAGCAACAACGAGGTTTTGTAGAGAATGGAAACAAAATCAGCAGCAGGAAGTGGCATTTAACTTATGGCCAACGTAATGAGGAATGAAGCAAGGAAGGAAGGTTTGGAAAATCTGATACTCACAAGATAGATTTAATAAAATGGATCGAAGAAAACAGCACGCAACATTTGGAACCAAAAAAATTTCGCTTGAAGATGTAACAGAGCTTACTTTAATTCAATTTTATTCAAATAATTATATTGAAGTTTTCGGCTCTTGTTTTGAGACATGAGACATGTATGGCGTGTTGGAATCATATTTTAAAAATATATATATATATATATATATATATATATATATATATATATATCGTTTCACCTCAAGCTAGCCAACAATGCGAAGATTGAAAATGGGAAGGATTGAGAAAAGAACAACAACAAAAAAAAAGAAACAGTGTTGAAGAAGACAGAAGATGACGATTGACATTGCAATTAAATTTCTGAAGATTGTAGTTATCAGGGAAGCAAGAAATAGGTAGGGAGTTCCACAGAATAGGAAAGATCGATAGGGCCCCGTCTCCCAGCATAGGTCAGAACACAGCATCCTATATCACAGCTGCAACATACATTTCAGGGTTAAGATCATTTCGCCCTCTCCATCCCTGCACCCCAGTGATTTCATGTCAATGTCATTTCTGTATGCGGAGGAGGAATATAACATGCCATACTGCAATGTACATGTATATTATATATTACTGGAAGTAGATACCAAATATAAATACAGAATGATATAACTGAATATTTAAGCTATTACTATTTAATATTAATTAATTGGTTGGCATTTTTAAATAGTGTACAGCATAATTGACACAGTAACAGTTAAAATGCGCACCAGAACATTGCATGAAGTGCACCATATTAAGCTGAATCGTTTGTGCTCACTACATGATTCTTCGAATCTGCAAATAATTCATTCTGAAACAAACTAACAATTACTTTTCAATGAATAACAACATGCATGATTCCAAATTCTCCTTACACAACGAATTTCTTAACCTTGTTTTCATAATCTTTACGTATGAAAATGTCCCCGCATATTGGACATGAGTAACTGATGAGGAGAAGATGACTATCTAAGTTACCCAATCTTAGTACAACAAATGCCTGTATTTGTTACCTTGTCGCACTTTTACCCGATATCAGAGGACCACACTTGATATAATTGACACATTAACAGATCAAATGCGCTGGAGAGCATTGCACGATGTCCAATTCATGAAGATGAATCATTTGAGTTCACTAGATGATTGTTCGAATCTGCCAATAATTGATTCTGCAACTAACAACATGCATGATTCCAAATTCTCCTCAGACAACGAATGTCTTCATAATCTTTAGGTATGAAAATGTCTTTTCACATTGGACAGAAATGACATGCTAAGTTACGCAATCTTATTAAAACAATTGCCTTTGTGTTTGTTTCCTTGTTGCACTTTTGTTCGATATATGGGGACCTCTCAATCAGGGGCTCACTTGCCATAATTGACACATTAACAGTTCAAATGCACAGCAAAGCGTTGCATGAAGTCCACTATATTAAGATGAATCATTTGAGTTCACTAGATGATTGTTCGAATCTGCCAATAATTGATTCTGCACCAAATGAACAATTACTTTGCAATGAATAACAACACGTACGAATTCAAATTCTCCTCAGACATCTAATTTGTTAAACATATCTTCATAATCTTTAGGTATGAAAATATCCTCTCACATTGGATATGAGTTACTCAATCTTAGTACAACAATTGCCTGCGTTTGTTTCCTTGTTGAACTTTTATCTAATATCGGGTGCCCTCTACATCATTGGCTCACTTGCCATAATTGACACATTAACAGTTCAAATGCCCAACAGAGCATTGCATGAAGTCCACTATATTAAGATGAATCTTTTGTGCTCACTAGATGATTATTCGAATCTACCAATAATTGATTCTGCAACTAACTAACAATTACTTTTCAATGAATAACAACATGTATGATTCTAAATTCTTCTCAGACATAGAATTTTTTAAACTTGTCTTGTAGTTATGAAGATGTCCTCTTACATTGGATTTGTGTAACTGATAAGTCGCAGATGACTTTCTAATTTTTCCACTTTTATTACTAAAACAACTGTCTGAAAAGCAGACAATCTGAAATGAGAGCGATAAAAATTATTAAAAGTATTTATCGCCCTGAGAACGTCTCCTAGGAGCAGTTTCGGAAATTAGGAGAAGGTAACCCGTGAATATTGTGTGCGAATTCCCGTGTCATTCTAATTGCAATTTAATAGATTCCTTCTTTTATAAATATATATTATGAAAATATAAATACTCAATTCATTCAATACCACTTGGGATTCAGTGGTGTAGCTAACGGGGGGCGAGGGGGAGCGGACCGCCCCAGGTACCAGCACAGGAGGGGTGACACAATGTCATCCCCAACAAAATTTTTCAACCAGGTTAAGGTGCCAAAAATAGTCTGAAAACAGTGGTGGAGACACAGGGTTTCGCAGGCTGGCATATGACCCCCCCCCCCCAGAAATAATTTATGACCCCCCCAGTTTTTCCCCCCGTCAGAAATTTTCTAATAAATTGTCGGGAAATTTGTGAGTAGGAAAAATAACAATGTTTTCAGCTTTCATGTGTTTCAGTTGCTACAATCTTGGTTACTAACAAGAGACATTGTTGTAACATTATCGGATGATATGGTGTTTTAACTCTGCATCATTAATAACAACAAAGCGAAATACGAAGCCAAAAGTGCTACAATTTCAGTCTTGCCTGTGTATCAATTCGCTGAAATACAATTTTCCATTGAGTGAGCGATATACTTTTGAATATATCTACTAGTGTTGGGACGATTAATCGGAATCGGAATCGAGAATCGGAAAAAATTGTGCCTATTTTCCGATTCCAAAAACGATTTTTAAAAATTTTTAACTTAATTTTCCATTATTGGTACTAATGATAAATATTTATTGTTTTTAAATTATCACTAAAACTAAAATCACAATAACATCAAAATAGGATGTAAATTTATTTTACTTGTATAAAGAAAAACAAAAAAATAAACTTTGTATAAATTCTCTAGGTAACCTTTAAAAAAATGCAGTTGATTTACAATGTTCCAAAAAATGCTTAAAAATTAAATAGAACATTTTTGTCAAGAAAAATACTTTCAAACATCATTGATAATTAAATGGTACCCAGAAAATGATGCAACGGAAAATTGGACACCGGAAAATTAGCAACAGAAAATTACGTCAACCATGAACCAGTCGAGACTGTGCTGTCCATTGAAAACGAGCTTACAAGACAAACAGATTTTGACGATGTCATTGACCAGTTTGCCACAATGAAAACAAGAAAACATTCATTCTAAGACCATAGTATCGAATGTCATTCTTTTGTGTATTGCCGTGTTTTGTATTTAGTTGTTCTGAAAGTGAACAGTTGCATTTTAAAAATCTTTTGATTTGAACTGATTATTTTGTGGTATTGGATTTTGTCTTGGATCATACATGTAAACAGTAACGTACCGGTCAGTAGAGTAAAGTAGAGGTACAGCTAACCATTCAGCATAGGGTGAATCGGGATCATTGGGGTGACATTTGAGCGGACCGCCCCGGGTGACGTTTACTCTAGTTACGCTACTGTTGGGATTTCCCTTCGAAGTTTTAAATATATATATATTTAGGTTGCAAGTCCACCTCTGGTAATTCAACTCAGCTTTACGTGTATTCGCATGAAATCATTTACTTTCTTTTTTCTGATTAAATAGAATAACTTCGACACATTTAAATTGACGCACAGTCCAAGTGAAATTATTGCAGCTTAAGTTGAGGTGAGAGGAGATATGAGTGCTTGGCACTCATTGGTCTTTCTGCTTTAAGAAAGAACGGGCGTTGTTTTTGTGAATCAGCTTATTTTTTTAACTGCAAGTAAGTGAATATTTTATTGTTTCAATCATTATTAAGGTAAAAAAAATCTTTTATTAAATTTTAAATTTAACTAAACTTTAGCAAATATTATTAATGAAAAAGTAATAATTACTTAAGTTTTGCCTTCGAACTTTAACTAATAGAGCTTTTAACTAATGTTGTGATCCATCAATTTTAAGATTTTGTTTGTTTCAATCGGCAGGGATAAAATATATTACATAGACAAGTAAAATACACACGTTCCCACAACCCAAAGGCAAAGTTTCAACAATAGGGTCAGTAATATTTTTATATTGTCTTAGGTGATTTATCTATAAATGTGTACGCAATCGTTTTTATGATTTCCTTTTTTCAATCGTCAGGGAAAAGAGTAAATTAGTACATGAAGAAGCACACGATTTCCATCCCAAAAGGAATCGTTCTATATTTGGGTCTTTATGAAGATATAAATTGTTGTTTTTTTAAATTTAACCAAATTATTGTAAATATTATTTATTAGATATTAAGGAAAAAGAAATAATTACTTGACTTTCCCTTCGAGTTTATCTAATACTGCTTTTTTTTTCTCATTAATACTAATGTCATAATACTTTTAGCACTTGAAAAACTAAATTTCATGTGTAACAAATTTCAACGTAATAAATTATTATTTTAATAACATTTCTTTATTAGAACTATATTTATTCACATTTTTTAAATATTTTTTAAGATAAATGGAATGAATTCAAATTTGTTTTTCTATTCAGAAATAGGTAGACATGCAGTTTCTTCTGACGATTGCGTTATTTTCTTTAAAGATGCGCAAATACTCATTTCTTCCGGTAGACTTAGAGATTTCTATTGAGAAATATGTAAAACTGCAAATTCTTCAGAATATTTAGGCTTCTTTATTGAGAAATGTATCATTATGAAACTTTTTCATCAGATTTGTTCTTTTCCATTGTGAAATGTGTAAAAAGGGAGATTAATAATAAGATTATTTCATTTACGAATATGTAAATATTTAATATTTTCGGTAGATTTTGATTGTGAAATATGTACAAATGCAACGTCTTCAGAAGATTTAGATTGCTATATTGAGAAATACGTTATCATCAAACTTTTCCATCAGATTTGTTGTTTTCCATTGAGAAATGTGTAAAAAGTTTGATTACTAAAGATTTATTACATTTTTGAATAAGTAAATATTTAATATTTTCGGCAGATTTCTATTGTGAAATATGTTAAAAAATACAGATTCTTCAGAAGTTTTAGGTTTCTTTATTGAAAAATATATTATTATAAAATTTTTCATTCAGATTTATAGTTTACCATTGAAAAATTTGTAAAAAACGAGATTACTAAGAAAAATTAATTTATTTAGGATTATGTAAATATTCAATATCTTGGGTAGATTTTGATTGTGAAATATGTACAAATGAACATTTTTCAGAAGATTTAGGGTCCTTTATTGAGAAATGTGTTATGAAACGTTTCCATCAGATTTGTTTTCAATTGAGAAATGTGTAAAAAGGGAGATTACAAAAATATTTATTCATTTTATTTAGGAATATGTAAATTTAGATTTTATTGTGAAATATGTACAAATGCACATTCTTCAGTATCTATAGATAATTTCTATTTAGAGATATTTCAATATGCAACTTTTCATCACATTTATTGTTTTGCTGGATAAATATGCAAAGAATGTACATTCTACTGAAGAGTTTTGCATTTTATACATAAATGTCCAAGTTTTTGAGCAGATTGAGACATTACTATTAAGAAATGTAGAAAGATTCACATATATCCGAAGATTGAGAGTTATTTAGAAATAGAGTAATATCAAAAATTTACAGCAGATACTTCAAAAGATTTATTATTTTTAATTAGAAAAAAGAAAATATACAAATTTACAGCAGGTGTGTTTTTTTTAATATTCAGAAATATGTAAAAATGCAGATAGTTCAGAAGATATTTGGCATATTTTGTTTTTCTATTCAGAAATATGTAAAAATGCAGATAGTTCAAAAGATATTTGGCACATTTTGTTTTTCTATTCAGAAATATGTAAAAATGCAGATACTTCAGAAGATATTTGGCATATTTTGTTTTTCTATCCAGAAATATGTAAAAATTCAGATAGTTCAAAATATATTTGGCACATTTCGTTTTTCTATTCAGAAATATGTAAAAATGCTGATACTTCAGAAGATATTTGGCATATTTTGTTTTTCTATCCAGAAATATGTAAAAATGCAGATAGTTCAAAAGATATTTGGCACATTTTGTTTTTCTATTCAGAAATATGTAAAAATGCAGATACTTCAGAAGATATTTGGCATATTTTGTTTTTCTATCCAGAAATATGTAAAAATGCAGATAGTTCAAAAGATATTTGGCACATTTTGTTTTTCTATTCAGAAATATGTAAAGATGAAGATAGTCCAGAAGATATTTGGCATATTTTGTTTTTCTATTCAGAAATATGTAAAAATTCAGATAGTTCAAAGATATTTGGCACATTTTGTTTTTCTATTCAGAAATATGTAAAAATGCAGATACTTCAGAAGATATTTGGCATATTTAGTTTTTCTATTCAGAAATATGTAAAATGCAGATACTTCAAAAGATATTTGGCATATTTAGTTTTTCTATTCAGAAATATGTAAAATGCAGATACTTCAGAAGATATTTGGCATATTTTGTTTTTCTATTCAGAACTATGTAAAAATTCAGATAGTTCAAAAGATATTTGGCACATTTTGTTTTTCTATTCAGAAATATGTAAAAATGCAGATACTTCAGAAGATATTTGGCATATTTAGTTTTTCTATCCAGAAATATGTAAAATGCAGATAGTTCAGAAGATATTTGGCATATTTAGTTTTTCTATTCAGAAATATAAAAAATGCAGATACTTCAGTAGATATTTGGCATATTTAGTTTTTCTATCCAGAAATATGTAAAATGCAGATACTTCAGAAGATATTTGGCATATTTTGTTTTTCTATTCAGAACTATGTAAAATTCAGATAGTTCAAAAGATATTTGGCACATTTTGTTTTTCTATTCAGAAATATGTAAAAATGCAGATACTTCAGAAGATATTTGGCATATTTTGTTTTTCTATTCAGAAAATATGTAAAAATGCAGATACTTCAGAAGATATTTGGCATATTTAGTTTTTCTATCCAGAAATATGTAAAATGCAGATACTTCAGAAGATATTTGGCATATTTAGTTTTTCTATCCAGAAATATGTAAAAATGCTGATACTTCAGAAGATATTTGGCATATTTTGTTTTTCTATCCAGAAATATGTAAAAATGCAGATAGTTCAAAAAATATTTGGCACATTTTGTTTTTCTATTCAGAAATATGTAAAAATGCAGATACTTCAGAAGATATTTGGCATATTTTGTTTTTCTATCCAGAAATATGTAAAAATGCAGATAGTTCAAAAGATATTTGGCACATTTTGTTTTTCTATTCAGAAATATGTAAAGATGAAGATAGTCCAGAAGATATTTGGCATATTTTGTTTTTCTATTCAGAACTATGTAAAAATTCAGATAGTTCAAAAGATATTTGGCACATTTTGTTTTTTCTATTCAGAAATATGTAAAATGCAGATACTTCAGAAGATATTTGGCATATTTAGTTTTTCTATCCAGAAATATGTAAAATGCAGATAGTTCAGAAGATATTTGGCATATTTTGTTTTTCTATCCAGAAATATGTAAAGATGAAGATAGTCCAGAAGATATTTGGCATATTTTGTTTTTCTATTCAGAACTATGTAAAAATTCAGATAGTTCAAAAGATATTTGGCACATTTTGTTTTTCTATTCAGAAATATGTAAAGATGAAGATAGTCCAGAAGATATTTGGCATATTTTGTTTTTCTATTCAGAACTATGTAAAAATTCAGATAGTTCAAAAGATATTTGGCACATTTTGTTTTTCTATTCAGAAATATGTAAAAATGCAGATACTTCAGAAGATATTTGGCATATTTTGTTTTTCTATCCAGAAATATGTAAAAATGCAGATAGTTCAAAAGATATTTGGCACATTTTGTTTTTCTATTCAGAAATATGTAAAGATGAAGATAGTCCAGAAGATATTTGGCATATTTTGTTTTTCTATTCAGAACTATGTAAAAATTCAGATAGTTCAAAATATATTTGGCACATTTTGTTTTTCTATTCAGAAATATGTAAAAATGCTGATACTTCAGAAGATATTTGGCATATTTTGTTTTTCTATCCAGAAATATGTAAAAATGCAGATAGTTCAAAAGATATTTGGCACATTTTGTTTTTCTATTCAGAAATATGTAAAAATGCAGATACTTCAGAAGATATTTGGCATATTTAGTTTTTCTATCCAGAAATATGTAAAATGCAGATAGTTCAAAAGATATTTGGCACATTTTGTTTTTCTATGCAGAAATATGTAAAAGATGAAGATAGTCCAGAAGATATTTGGCATATTTTGTTTTTCTATTCAGAACTATGTAAAATTCAGATAGTTCAAAAGATATTTGGCACATTTTGTTTTTCTATTCAGAAATATGTAAAAATGCAGATAGTTCAGAAGATATTTGGCATATTTTGTTTTTCTATCCAGAAATATGTAAAAATGCAGATACTTCAGAAGATATTTGGCATATTTTGTTTTTCTATTCAGAAATATGTAAAAATGCAGATACTTCAGAAGATATTTGGCATATTTTGTTTTTCTATTCAGAACTATGTAAAAATTCAGATAGTTCAAAAGATATTTGGCACATTTTGTTTTTCTATTCAGAAATATGTAAAAATGCAGATACTTCAGAAGATATTTGGCATATTTAGTTTTTCTATCCAGAAATATGTAAAAATGCAGATACTTCAGAAGATATTTGGCATATTTAGTTTTTCTATCCAGAAATATGTAAAAATGCAGATAGTTCAGAAGATATTTGGCATATTTTGTTTTTCTATTCAGAACTATGTAAAAATTCAGATAGTTCAAAATATATTTGGCACATTTTGTTTTTCTATTCAGAAATATGTAAAATGCAGATACTTCAGAAGATATTTGGCATATTTTGTTTTTCTATCCAGAAATATGTAAAAATGCAGATAGTTCAAAAGATATTTGGCACATTTTGTTTTTCTATTCAGAAATATGTAAAGATGAAGATAGTCCAGAAGATATTTGGCATATTTTGTTTTTCTATTCAGAACTATGTAAAAATTCAGATAGTTCAAAAGATATTTGGCACATTTTGTTTTTCTATTCAGAAATATGTAAAAATGCAGATACTTCAGAAGATATTTGGCATATTTAGTTTTTCTATCCAGAAATATGTAAAAATGCAGATACTTCAGAAGATATTTGGCATATTTAGTTTTTCTATCCAGAAATATGTAAAAATGCAGATACTTCAGAAGATATTTGGCATATTTTGTTTTTCTATCCAGAAATATGTAAAAATGCAGATACTTCAGAAGATATTTGGCATATTTTCTATTTAGAAATATATGTAAAAGATTTAGTCTTTTATAATTAAAAACATGTCAATATAAAAAAGCAAGGCAGGTTTTGATTTTCTATTCAGTAATACGTAAAAAAGCAGATAATTCAGAAGATTATTTATTTAATTAGGAGATATGTAAATATAAAAATATAAAGAATATTTCGTTTTTTCCATTCAGAAATATATAAAAGTGCAGATACTTCAGGAGATTTAGTCTTTTTTTAATTACAATTATATAAATATATATAGCATATTTTGTTTCATCTATTGAGAAATAGGCAATAATGCAGATAATTCATGAGATTTAGTCCTTTTTAAATTAGAAATATGTAAATATAAAAATATATAGCATATTGTGTTTTTTCCATTCAGAAATATGTAAAAATGCAGATTATTCAGAAGATTTAGTCTTTTTGAATTAGAAATATGTAAATATCAAAGTTTACGGCAGGTTTCGTATTTTCTATTCAGAAATATACGTAAATATGCATATAATTCAGAATATTTAGCTTTTTTAAAAATAAGAAATATGTAAATATAGCATATTTACATTTAGAAATAGGCTAATGTAAAAATTGACAGCAGATACTTTAGAAAATTTAGTCATTTATAATTAGAAAATAAGTAAATATTAAATTTACAGCAGTTTTTTTTTCTGTTCAGAAATATGTAAAAAACAGATACTTCGGAAGATTTCGTTTTTTTTTTTTAACTAGAAATATGTAAAAATTCATAAATAATTACCTTGGTCACGCGACGACATGCCTATCCAGACGACTTACGTTACACCTATCTGACCACAGATCAAGTAGAATCCATTTCAACACCCACACAAGCTTCCCAGACTCCATCCAAATCATACCACATCAACATGTAAGAAACGATTAAAATTTATGGAATCCTTAATAATAAAAAAGAAAATGCTATCACTTGATAATATTAACCATGAACACAGCCAGTATGTGCTAATCGTGTTCGGAAAAGGGAACATCACTATAACTCTAAAAACATATACAGAACACATACACCCAGTTAAAACGCAAAAATAAAATCCTCCTTGAAAATGGCTAAAAGCATAGCCGAAAGCGCTCGGAATTATAGAACATTTGGACAGCTTCTTCACACTATGTGTCCAGAAAAGAAACGCTTGCTCAAACACAAGAAAAACTAAATAAAAACTTAATCGTAGTACCTTGTCTGTCGTCTTTAATAAACAATTTAATATATATATATATATATATATATATATATATATATATATATAATTATTATTTATAAAAAAATTATAACATAAGTATGTTATAAAATCACTAAAAATAGCCATTTTGTTTCAACACACTCGGTGTCTTATCAAGCGCCAACTGTGACGTCCTATCCTGGTCTACCACGGCACCAGTTGTGACGTGGCCGTTCCAGGGTCCTATCTTGGTCACGACACCAGTTGTGACGTCCCTAAACAGCACCAACCAGACGTCCTGCCGCGGCGCCAGCTGTTCGCTCCCTCGCTGCTCCGTTCGGATGTCGCTGCTCAAAACGTGACGTCCGCCTGTCGCGTCAGTCGTGTTGTCTCGTCCTGTAACGACCAACTGGCTTGGTATCGGTCGCGGCACCCAAATGTGACGTTCTAACCTTTTGGTGATTCGGGTGGGAATCTGGTTAGATTTGATATCAGCCTCGTCGTTTTTAACTCGCTTCCAACGCCTGGTTACCAAGGTAACTGCATAGATCTCCAGTCTGCCTACCCACGTTGTGAATTGATCTTAGGCAGACGAGATCAAACAGTGGTTGGGGCCGTAATGCAAACTGAGTTCAACGGGGTGATACCACACAAATATGCATAAAAGAAAATAAAATGAAAACTCAAAAAGTTCAAAGTATCAAAGAAAAAAGGTAACAAACTTTATGTCTGGTTGTTCGATACATAGGACTGCATTTATCTCCCGACCCGTTCTGTGGATTGTGACACGTCGTTTTCCGTTAGGCAAGTTTTAATGCTTCAAGTTGTTTGCTCTCTAAGAAGTTGGTGTTTCGGTGTGTCTTTGGACGAAAGTCGAAAAAACTTATTTCGGTGGTCTGGATCTAAGTCGCTCTTCAAAATAATTGTTCTTGGGCTAAAGAGGAGTCCGGAATTTGCGTGAATCTTGGTCAGCTGTCTGCGAGGCGGTTTCAACTGGAGACTGACTCTGGGAACTCAACTCTGGAACTGCTGGAGCCCGAACTGATTTCTACCCGTAGGGCTTCGCTTTTATGGACGCCGACCAAAACCGGGGTGGGTCTGTCGGCGTCGGGGGTTCCTCTATAATTCTAAATACATATCCACCTCTTTTATTTCTGGTTAGGATTTTCCATTTTTCCATTTTTGGGAAAACTCCCACTTTATCACCATACTTCAGGGGGCGTGAACTGCCTCCCACTTCTTCGTAGCAGCTTCTCATACCTATACTCTGGATGAGGCGTCGACAACCTCCTTCGTGCGTCACGTGATCACCACTTGACCAATGATGTCTTAGTCGGGCGTGAACGAATCCGCGGCTTTGTTTCGGTAAAAAAAATCTTGCTTAACTAAAAAAAAAAATTATCTCTTCTCTTTCCTTTTTCTTCCCCTTAATCGCAGTTATCATTTTTCTAGCTGAAACGGGACAATATGACAACTCTTGTTCTACACGTGGTTTTTGTCAGGTATTTTATCGCTAATTATCAGAATGGGTTGTCTTCTTGACACGACCTCAAAAAAGAAACATCTCCAAAGTTTCAGTCAGTCTGTCGCCCCGGAAAGACATTTCCAAACTCCCATTCAACTCCTTTCGGTACATATTCCTGATAACATAATTTTATTATCGCAGGCCAAGGATGTTTCGTCGAAAAAAAATCGGTCAGCGGACACGGCTTGTGTGGCTTTTATACAATTAATTTTTCCTATCTGTCCAAAGTCCTTTTTGTGGCCTGTTTTTCGTCACTTATCGAAATAACATTTTCACTTGAATTTTTCCTTGGCCAGTCGACCAGCCGTTTGTTTACGCACCCCTAGATAACACAGCCGTTATCAAAACACATCTGATTCTTTCTTTCTTTCCCTTTCTTTTTACTCAGAATTTCCCTGTCATTGTAATGACACCCTTTCGCCATTTGTTACTTATCAATATATTTATTGTCTCTTAGCCGTGTGTGTGTTCTGCTGATCACTCACGATCCGTCTCGCCTTTCTTTCTGCCTTCTTTTCTTTCTTTTCCTTTTCTGCCTCGTAAATGGTGCCACACATGAAAATAATGAACGTATTAAGTAAAAAATACAAAATAAAAAATTATTTTAAAAATAGAATAGCACAACTAAGTTGATTAATCTTTTCAATTTTGGATTTGTAAATTTTGTTTCCACTTAATTACTCTATCACCTCCAGGAAATAGCCCAATACAGAATCTTACACGATTTTGAAATATTATAGATTATTATAATTAACATTTAAAAAAAAAATGAAAAAATTCTTGTAAAAATTCATTTTTCATCAGAAAAATTTTATTTCTTCAGAAAATAATGTCCTTAATATTTATTATTTACAAAAGCAATTAAAAGATTTTCTAAATAAGTAAAGTCATAGTTTTATTGGATTCATTATTTTTAAATTCAGAGCAGATTTTCAGATTTTAACCAAAATTTCGTACGTGTTAGAAAGGATTAAAAAATTCAAAAAATATTTAAAAACTACTTTGGTCTTTCATCTTAATAATAACATAAACATTTTGACGATAAATCTTTATTTTCGTTAAGTTTGGGATCTTTTTCATTACGCTGTTTTTCCGCGAAAAAGGGAGGAGACAACATTTAATAATGGCGTAGGATAACCCACGAATTTTTAAACATACACATATATTACCTCTATATTACCTCTGGTGATTCAACTTATATATATATATATATATATATATATATATATATATATATATATATATATATATATATATATATATATATATTTAGGTTGCAAGCCCACCTCTGGCAATTCAACTTAAGTTTATTTGTATATGCATAATGTATCATATGTAAGATAGGAGATCAAATCAACCAATAATTTAAGGACAATAAATACATCGCTGCTAAAGTTTATATAATCAAAGGAGGCGTGGCCCCGAAATTTTGAAATGTCTTCCACTCTACTACACTCAATTTTCTTAAATCGGATTTATACAAAATATAAATTTTATTTTAAAATAATTATAAGGAGAAATGGATCAAAAGAAATATAGAAGTATATTTCAATTAGAAAAATTGAAAATAAATACAATGCATCTAAATACAAATTAGAAACATGGCATAATAGATCATTCTATCTTTAATAAATCAACAATGTTTTGCGGAAATTTTTGACAACAATTTTAAGTTTTTCTTGTAGAAAGCTGAATAATTGAAGACATGGCTAAAAATTTGTGAATTTTATAAAGGACTTTTTTTCGAGACTTAACATGAGCAAAGCAAATTCTCGGACTGGGACCGAGGAAAAGACCAAGAGAATCTATGAAATTTTTCATTCTTTAATAGTTAGTTGGGATTAGTTTAACTTCTAACATAAATAAATACAAGTAGAGAAAATCAAAAAGTTAGTAAATTGTTGTGGGTCAAAAAGCAATGCATCGTGCAACCCTCCTGTCGTGAGATTCGGCTGTAGCACTTAGATATTTTCACGTACTTGTGTGTGTGTATGTGTGTGTGTGTATTGTGTTTGTGTAATATAGGTAATTTTGATACGATCTAGCAATTAATACTTTCCGCAATTCTACATACATTTTTAACGAAATTAAACGTTCATTTAAGTTTAGATATTCTATTCCTTATTTAACATTCATTTATATTTTACACACTTGCAGGTTTCAACTAAATAAATCTTGGATCCAATTGGCAAAGAATTTTACAGGTTATCCCTACCCTCAAGCCAAACATCGTTTCTTGCAGTTGTCTCTCATTGTGGGTAGGTAAATTTACTTCGTATTTAAACCATTATTAAGGAATCGCTTTTAATTATAACCTGCTGGAATTTTCAGATTGAATGAAGTTTTTTTTAATACCGATTCCACAATGTGTTTAGACATTTTGCCATTCCATCGATATCAAAATCAATACACCTGTAAGGACTCCAGACACGTTCCCCAGCACAAAAGGTATCGTTCTATGATAGGGTCATTATGAAAACATAAATTCGAGTATGGTCTTAATAGTTTATTTTTTAAGTGACAGATGTGAGGCAACATGGTCGAACTTTCCACTTCTGAATTCTTCGGCTACATGAAAACAGAATTAGCTTTATATTCACAACGCAAATTTTTCTGTAACATTTGCCAATAGAAATATTGTTTTGACCAACAGATTTCGTTTGGACAAGTTACTTTCTATGAACAAGCATTTCGATAAATTTTAAGGTTTATATTGATATATCACTATGTATTCTAGAAACATCCATTACCCCAAATGTATCTTTCTACTATAGGATCATTCTGGAAAGAAAAATACAGAAATGAGTTTAATGGGTTATTCTTTTTAAAATAGACAGAAGAAAATTTTTAAAAATATCACCGAACGTCATCATCGGCCATTGATAACTTCATATTTCAGATTTTTATTATCACTCTGGTTATTGTCTATTTGATTTCGGGGATAATCATCTATTTATTTTCTCTCTTTTTAAATTAATTTAAATCTCAATGTTCCGCACATTTTCAAACGAAATTTCCGGAAGTAAAACTCTACAGTACTGAAATAAGCAATCCCTCAGTCAAGTGGACATGAGAAACCTTTTTTTATCTCGTGAATACAAAAGACGAAGTATTTTTAACACTATGAATTTAAATTTAAAGAAACTTACTTTAACTTTGGTTTTTTTAAATTTGAATCATAGACCTTGCTGTCGACAAAATTCAGTTTTGTTATTATCACTTTGGTTATTGTCTATTCAATTTCGGGGAAAATGATCTTTTTACTTTTATTTTTACTTAAGAGAAAGGAAAACATTTCAGATGCTAAACACGAATCAAGTGATGAACTCTCTACTGTAAAAAAGACAGGGAAGGAATATGACCTGGCATTAGATGAACCTATCTACTCGTATTGTGTTAGATGAATAAATATATATGAAATAAAATAAAACAAATAGACCGGAGAATTTTGTAATTTTTGCCAAAAAAATGCTGCACAAGCCATGGTCACTGGGGAATCTTTGTGATGTGGTGAGACCAAGCGCTCAAACCAAATTCGGAACAGAGATGCAGCGTTTGTTTCTCCTAATATAAATGACCCTGGGTTCTTCTCATCGTAGTCAGATATGGCCAAATTAGTGTGATATCGTAAATATAAAAACTGTTTATTCATTCAAAAAAAAAAAAAAACTATTTAGATCATATTAAATAGATATATTTATTTTGAAAAAAAGGAGGCTTTCTATAATAGGATCATTATGAAAACATCTATACTGGTATGGCCTTATTGTTTAAAATACACTTTAAAATTAAAAAAATCTCCAAACGACAACTTCAGACTTGATGACGACAAATTTCAGTTTGTTTTAAATATTCTGGTTACTGTCTATTCGATTTCAAAGATAATAATCTTTTTACTTTTTTACTTAATGTTGTGGATTCCGGGATGAAATCCGGTGTCAAATGAATGACAAACGCAGGAATGAAATATATGAAATAAATGTATTGACGTAATAATACAATTGGTAATACGCTCTTGTAGTTGTAATTGTTGATCATTCTGGTATTTTACCAGTTCTACCAAAATATTTTTAAAATCTTCCATGATAACACAATTTTACGTATTTTTACTCCTCGTAACTCTGTGTTGCCAGTTTGTTGTGGACGACGAGGGAATTTTTTGTTTTTTGTTTTTCCCGTGTGAGTTCGAATTTTCGTCGCCAATTCGTTGTGGATTCCGGGATGAAATCCGGTCTCAAATGAATGACAAACGCAGGAATGAAATATAGTAAATAAATGTATTGAGGTAATAGTATTTGGTAATACGGTTAGTAGATCCAGAAATGCGGTTAGTAGCAATAATAATATATATACAGTCTGGGAAATTCAGTATCGAAGTATGACTTCCTTCTGAGGCTACGTGCTCGCAACTGTGACTCCTAAAAAGCGGTTACCTCACACTCTTACTCTCTATATTGCTGTACCTCTCGGGTATTCACCGACAGCAGTACAAATACACACTGGTCGAGTCCACTTGTATGAAAAAGGGGTGGACCCCATAACACTTAAGACGTTAATGTCACTAAATTGCAAGTGTCTACTACGAGCGACCGAGAATGAAAAACATTTTAGATTAAACCGGATGCACAATAGTAAACAGGAATCCAGTGATAAAGCTTTACTTTCGTCCAAAAGTCTGGGAAGGAGTGTGAACCGGGCGTTAGATAAACCTATCTACTTTTAATGAGTAAAATTGAATAAATAAATAGTTAATTAAATATGAAAGACTGTGGAGAATTTATTCTTGGATAAAAACTGCGGCACAATTTATGGTCACTGTGGAATTTCTGTGATGCCGTGAGACGAAGAACTTCAAGTAAAATCTGAATAGATCTACAGCGTCAGTTCGCGCTATTTTAAGTGTCCCTGATGTCATCTCATCCTCGTCAGATAGGACCAAGCTCTTCGCTACCATCTTTGCATTAAAATCAACGTTAGAGGCCAAAGGCTACCCCTTTACCGACATTCTCCGTCTCACTGAACATAATCTCAGTAATATTTTTGTCATAGCCAGGTAATTTTAATACTTTTGAAAAGTCTTGATCCCAAGAAAGCTACCGTTCCAGTTACAATATCACCGGTTGTCTTGAAGAATATTAATCTTGATTGAGCTCTGATCTATTTAACCGGTGCTTGAATGAGCAATAATTTCCAAGACTGTAGAAGGTGTCAAATGTTTCAAGAATTCTGGTGAACGCTCATCTCCGTCTTAGTATCGGCTCATCAGGCATATAAGTGTTATTTAACATTTTTTTAATAATCGACATGAACATAGTTTTTATAATCAGCAAGAAGATTGTTAATTCCCTCACTAAGGACAAGCGCTTGAAATACAAGCAGTAAGGCTTTTCTTTGATTTCGGTCCGCTGTTGATATCCTCAACTTTGATATGATGAGTGACACTTCTCACAGGACCAGTGAGAAGCTAGGCTACAAGTATTACTGAAAAACGACGTTTCAAAATGCTTTGACAAGGTGTAACAAACAGTGTTAGTGCACAAGTTTTCTATATATAGAATTTCTGAATAGCGATACTATATCGCCGGTGTTTGAATCAGAAATAATTTCCAAGTCTGTAGAAGCACATGTGAGCAACACCGAGGCTTTGTAGAGAATGGAAACAAAAACAGCATCAGGAAGAGGCATTTTACTTCTGGCCCACGACATGTGGAACGAAGGAAGGAAGGAAGTTTTGAAAATCTGATACTCACAAGACAGATTTCAAGAAAAAGGGAGCGAAGAAAACAGCGCGTAACATACTTGATGGGCTTCAGTACGTTAATGGTTGGGTTTGGGAGAAAATAACATTAAGAGCTTCAAGCGAGAGGAAGATGTGGAGGGCCATGATCGCCTCAGTCCTGAAGCTACATAGTAAATGTGAGCAACAACGAGATTTTGGAGAGAATGGAAACAAAAAGCAAAAATAGAAATTATATAGATTGGAATGTCAAATTCAATTTCGATTTCTTGAAATTTTTTTAAAAGCGTCCATTTTCTTAACTTAAGAAATTTGGAAACAAATGTTTTTCTATTTTTGAATTGTTTTAAAAAATTAATATATATTTCTGACACGGTATTTTAGTAAAATTAGAAAATTTAAAATTAAATTAATCTGATTTGAAATAAATATTACTTACAGTATAAAAAATAATATAGAACCAATTATTAACGATTGGTCCTGTTCATCTGATCCAACGTTTGATAGACTGCTGATAGACAAAGCGATGACAGCTACTATGGATGACCCAATTGTCAGAAATCTAAGTGAACGCATATTTTTGGTTTTTAACTAGTTAGTAATTTTTACAAATGATCATTTTTCCGCAATTATAGAATATTTTATTGACTTTTATTTACCTTTCGAAGATTCAAAAATAAAAAAAAACTTAAATTAATATAAAATTTTCTTCAGTTAATTTTATAATTTAATAACAAATGAAATACCATGATTATTCAATTGAAGTATGGAGCACACTAATGTAAATACATAAAATAAAAAAAAATATTTAGTGAATTATTAATTGAAAAAAGTAAAACTTAGCTTTAAACATGTAGAACTGGACAGAAATTTTGAAAACCTGTTGAACCATAACTGAAGTGACATAATAAAGGGACAAAACATTTAGATCATAATAATGGCAATTTCAGTCTACCATACATGAAAATAATGAACATATTAAGTAAAAAATACAAAATAAAAAATTATTTTAAAAATAGAATAGCAAAACGAATTTGATTAATCTTTTCAATTTTGGATTTGTAAATTTTGTTTCCACTTAATTACTCTATCACATCCAGGGAATAACCCAATACAGAATTTTACACTATTTTAAACTATTATAAATTATTATAACTAATATTTAAAAAAAAAATGGAAAAATTTTTGTAAAAATTCATTTTTCACCAGAAAAAAATTATTTCTTCAGAAAATAATGTCCTTAAAATTAGTTATTTACAAAAAACAATTAAAAGATTTTCTAATTAAGTAAAGTCATAGTTTTATTGGATTCAGTATTTTTCAATTTAGAGCAGATTTTCAGATTTTAACCAAAATTTCGAACGTTTTAGAAAGGATTAAAAAATTACAAAAAAAAATAATTAAAAACTACTTTGGTGTTTCATCTTAATAATAACATAAAAAGTTTGACGATAAAACTTTATTTTCATTAAGTTTGTGATCTTTTTCATTACGCTATCTGTTTTTCCGCGAAAAAAGTGGAGGAGACTACATTTAATAATGGCGTTTGATTTTAAACTTATATATATGTATATATATTTAGGTTGGAAGCCCACCTCTGGTAATTCAACTTAGGCTTATGTGGATGTGCATGAAATCATTTGCCTTCCTGGTGAAAAAGTAGTATGGTTTATTGTTCTTTTTTTCTGATTATTTAGAATATCTTATTTATTTAACAATGCATATAAATTGACGCACAGTCCAAGTGAAATGATTGCAGCTTAAGTTGAGTTGAGAGGGATATGTGTGCTTGGCAATCATTGGTCTCTTTACTTTAAAAAAGAACGGATATTGTTTTTGTGAATCAACTTATTTTCTTAACTACAAGTAAGTGAATATTTTATTGTTTCTATCATTATTAAGGTAAAAGAAAAAATCTTTTATTAAATTTTGAATTTAACTAAACTTTAGTAAATATTATTTATTAAATATTAATGAAAATGTAATAATTTCTTAAGTTTTGCCTTCGAAGTTTAACTAATACTGCTTTAAAATGTTGTGATCCATCAATTTTAAGATTTCGTTTGTCTCAATCGCCATGGAAAAATATATTACATAGACAAGTAAAATACACAGGTTTCCACATTTCAAAGACAAAGGTCGTACATTAGGGTCAGTAATATTTTTTTTAGAAAACATGGCACAGTGGATACAAGATTTAGTTAGATCCAGTAACATGATCCAAAGAGTGTGAGTTCAATAATAATATTTTTTTTTAGAATGTCTTAGGTGATACTATTTACATTATTCGGACCATTGTCCACATCTTTTTCGCCATATTTATTACAACGTTTCGACCGTTGTATGCTCCGGTCTTCATCAGGTGATCGGAATTTCGAACTGAACACTTATCCAAAAGGAAACATGGCACAGTGGATAAAGGCGTCGATTCTGATCCAGTGACAGGACCCAAAGTGGAGAACTTGCAGAGGGGAATTAACAGGAGATAACTGATAGCTGACAGCCATTAAATATGGCACGTGGAACTAGAACAGTCTACTCAAGTGAGCGAAATAAACGGTTCAGTTCGACATTCCAAACACCTGAAGGAGGCCGGAGCGTAAAAAGGGCGAAACGTTGTAATAAATATGGCGACAAAGAGAGGAAAATAGTTCGAATAATGTAGATAGTGTACATAATACCTCATCTCAGAAATATAGACAGATGTCTGAGGTCATGTTTCTATAAATCGTATTAAAGAGAAATGTGTAAAGAGGGTGATTACTAAGAAGATTCATTTTTATTCGGAATATGTAAATATTCAATATTTTCCGCAGATTTCTATTGTGAAATATGTAAAAATGCTTAATTTATCAGAAGATTTAGGCTTCTTTATTGAGAAATATATTATTATGAAACTTTTCCATCAGATGTGTTGTTTTCCATTTATAAAAGTGTAAAAAGTGAGATGTTGAAAAAGATTTATTTTATTTAGAAATATGAAAATATTCAATGTATTCCGCAGATTTCTAGTGTGAAATATATGGAAATGCTCATTCTTCAAAAGATTTAAGGTCCTATATTGAGAAATATATTATTATGAAACGTTTGCATCAGATTTGTTGTTTTCTAATGAGAAATGTGTAAAAAGTATTATTACTAAGAAGATTTATTTTATTTAGGAATATGTGAATATTCAATATTTTCGGCAGATTTCTATTAAGAAATATGTAAAAATGCACATTCTTCTGAAGATAGAGGCTCATTTTGTTTTCCATTGAGATATGTGTAAAAAGTGAGATTTATCTTATTTTGGAATAAGTAAATATTCAATATTTTCGGCAGATTTTACTGAGAAATATGTGGAAATAATGATTCTTTTATTGAGAAATATATTATTATGTAATATTTCAGATTCATAATAATTCATTTTCACAATAAAGGTGCCTAAATCTTCAAAAGAATCTGCATATTTACATATTTCAAAATAGAAATCTGCCGAAAATATTGAATATTTACATATTCCTGAATAAAATAAATCTTCTTAGTAATATCACATTTTACACATTTCTCAATGGAAAACAACAAATCTGATGTAAATGTTTCATAATAATATATAAAGGTGCCTAAATCTTCTAAAGAATATGCATATTTACATATTTCACAATATATAATATATATATATAATAATATATTTCTCAATAAAGGAGTATGAATCTTCTAAAGAATGTGCATTTTTACATATTTCACAATTGAAATCTGCCGAAAATATAGAATATTTACATATTCCTAATTAAAATAAATCTTCATAGTAATCTCAGTTTTTGCACATTTCTTAATGGGAAACAAAAAATCTGATGGAGAAATTTCATAATAGCATATTTATCAACAAATCAGCCTAAATCTTCTGAAGAATCTACAAATTTTTCATATTTCAAAATAGAAATCTGCAGAAAATATTGAATATTTACACATTCCTGGATAAAACAAATCTTCTTAGTAATCACTCTTCTTAATATTACTCAATGGAACCAACATTCTCATGAAAAAGTTTCATAATAACATACTTCTCAATAATAACATATTTCTCAATAAAGACTAGGGGTGAACACCCAGATACCCCTAGTCTAGCAAAATGGATTTATCTGTAACCTTGGAAACATGTTTTAGCTGTGTCTTTAAAATCAAGTAATTTTAAAAGTTACTTCAAAATTCCCTTGAGGATGAAATTGAACTAATGTCTTTAATTTAATTACAAAATTAAATTCGGGGCTTTAAGCTTCAATTTTTGAAACATGGTTAGAACTGTATAGCGAAAAAAAACATATTTTAGTTCAATTAATTTTATAATATATATATATATATATATATATATATATATATATATATATATATATATATATCAGTTTTTCCTCGAATCATTCTTCGTATGTTATTTAATTTGTTCAGGCATACAATCTAAATTGGATTTGTGACCCTCTATATTTACGTTCATCTGGTATAATTCTTTTTTAATGTAAATATATGGAATATATATATATATATATATATATATATATATATATATATATGTATGTATATAACGTAAATATTCCATAAGACAATATATTTACGTTCATCTGGTATAATTCCTTTTAATGTAAATATATGGCAATATATATATATATATATATATATATATATATATATGTATATATATATATATATATATATATATATATATATATATGAATGAAAAAATATAACATAAATATATGCCAAAATTATATATATATTTATATATATATATATATATATATATATATATATATATATATATATATATATATATATATATATATATATATATGTTAAGAAATGGACAAGGTATGACAATTTATTTATTAAAGATATTTTTATGTTTAACGTTGTTTTATAGATACAAGTATTTAAACAGTGTTTATGATAAACAGTATTAAATAACATTTACCTGAATGTCCGAGAAATTTTCCTGTCAAAGAACGAATATTTTCTATGAAAATTTCTCGGACATTCAGGCTGGTAAATGTTATTTAATACTGTTTATCATAAACAGAGCATTTGCTTAAATACTTGTATCTATAAATAACAAGGTTAAAATATAAAATAAAACGAATAAAATATATATATATATATATATATATATATATATATATATATATATATATATATATATATATGTATATAATGTAAATATTCCATAAGACAATATATACACATTTATATATATAATCAGAAATATGTATATAAAATAATAATATAAAAATATTTAAAATTAGATATCTATATATATTATATAAATTTATAAAATTAGAAATATGTAAAAATACAGACACTTCTAAAAGATTTAGTCTTTGTTTTAATTAGATATATGAAAATATAAAAATATATAGAATATTTCTTCTATTCACAAATATGTAAAAATGCAGATACTTTAGATGATTTAATATCATTTTAACTAGAAATATGGAAATATATCAAAATATATATATATACAACAAAAATATATGCCATATGACTACATATATATATATGTGTGCGTGTGTGTGTGTGTACATATGTACAGTGTTTTTATCTGCGATTTTATATATATTGTGCACATATAAATGTGCATATATGTAATGTACATATACAAGGCAGCTGTAAGGTTTCTTTGGAGCCCTACGAAATCTATTATATTCGCACCCACTTTAATATATTTCAATTTTCATACAGTAACAATCACATAAATATAACTTTTATCATAATATAATTATATACTATAATGTATCATATGTAAGATAGGAGATCAAATCAACCAATAATTTAAGGACAATAAATACATCGCTGCTAAAGTTTATATAATCAAACGAGGCGTTGCCCCGAAATTTTGAAATGTCTTCCACTCTACTACAATCAATTTTCTTAAATCGGATTTATACAAAATATAAATTTTATTTTAAAATTATTATAAGCAGAAATGGATCATAAGAAATATAGGTGTATATTTCAATTAGAAAAATTGAAAATAAATACAATATATCTAAATGCAAATTAGAAACATGTCATAATAGATCATTCTATCTTTAATAAATCAACAATGTTTTGCGGAAATATTTGACAAAAATTTATTTTTTTCTTGTAGAATGCTGAATAATTGAAGACATGGCTAAAAATTTGTGAATTTTATAAAGGACTTTTTTTCGAGACTTAACAATCAGCAAAACAAATTCTCGGACTTGGACCGAGGAAAAGACCAAGAGAATCTATGAAATTTTTCATTCTTTAATAGTTAGTTGGGATTAGTTTAACTTCTAACATAAATAAATGCAGGTAGAGAAAATCAAAAAGTTAGTAAATTGTTGTGGGTCAAAACGCAATGCACGGTGCAACCCTCCTGTCTTGAGATTCGGCTGTAGCATTTAGATATTTTCACGTACTTGTGTGTATGTATGTGTGAGTGTATGTGTGTGTGTGTGTGTATTGTGTTTGTGTAATATAGGTAATTTTGATACGATCTAGCAATTAATACTTTCCGCAATTTTGCATACATTTTTAACGAAATTAAACGTTCATTTAAGTTTAGATATTCTATTCCTTATTTAACATTCATTTATATTTTACACACTTGCAGGTTTCAACTAAATAAACCTTGGATCCAATTGGCAAAGAATTTTACTGGTTATCCCTACCCTCAAGCCAAACATCGTTTCTTGCAGTTGTCTCTCATTGTTGGTAGGTAAATTTACTTCGTATTTAAACTATTATTAAGGAATCGCTTTTAATTATAACTTGCTGGAATTTTTAGATTGAATGAAGTTTTTTTTTAATACCGATTCCACAATGTGTTCAGACATTTTGCCATTCCATCGATATCAATATTAATACACCTGTAAGGACTCGAGACACGTTCCCCAGCTCAAAAGGTATCGTTCTATGATAGAGTCATTATGAAAACATAAATACAAGTATGATAAAATTTTTAAAATATCTTCGAACGTCATCATCAGCAATTGATAACAACATATTTCAGATTTTTATTATCAATCTGGTTATTGTCTATTTGATTTCAGGAAAATCATCTATTTATTTTTTCATTTTAGTAGCTGTTTACTTGTATTTCCCATTATTCATCATATAACCGGTTGTCTTGAAGAATATTAATCTTGATTGATCCACGATGTATTTAACCGGTGCTTGAAGGAGCAATAATTTCCAAGTCTGTAGAAGGTGTCAAATGTTTCAAGAATTCTGATGAACGCTCATCTCCGTCTTAGTATCGGCTCATCAGGCACCTAAGTGTCATTTGACATTTTTTTTATAATCGACATGAACATGGTTTTAATAATCAACAAGGAGATTGTTGATTCCCTCAATAGGGACAAGCGCTTGAAACACAAGCAGTAAGGCTTTTCTTTGGTTTTGGTCCGATGTTGATATCCTCAACACTGATATGATGACTGTTATTTCTCACAGAACCAATGAGGCGCCAGACTACAAATATTACTCAAGGACGATATTTCAAAACGCTTTGACATCGTGTAACAAACAGTGTTAGTATACAAGTTTTCTAGCTATAGAATCTCTGAATAGCGATACTATCTAGCCGGTGTTTGAATCAGAAATACTCTCCAAGTCTGTAGAAGGTGTCAATTGTTTACCCTGTTTCCAGGAATGTAAAAGGGTGCTCATTCTTTTATCAGTATCAGATCATCAGCCACCTCAGTGTCATTTGGCAACTTTTACAATCAATAAGAAAATTGTTGATCACCTCAATAGGTATAAGCGCTTGAACGACAAGCAGTACGGATTACGATTGTTTCGGTCCGCTGCTGATATCCTTATCTCTAATATCCTGATTGATATTACTTACTCACAGAATCAGTGATAGATCTCAACAGGTAGATCTCAAGGATGGCAGTATTAGATTTTTCAAAATCTTTGATAACTTGTGACATACAAGGTAAGTGCACAAGTTCTCTAGCTATAGAATAACTGAAATTGTCAGGTAAGATTCCCGAGGCAAGTTGTCAATATCCACACCTACGCGGGTCAAGCGATCATCACCGACGTAACCCATTATTCTGATTTTATACGCCAAAGATTTTTGAATATCTATGCTGATGGTGATGAACCCCGAAATTCTAGATGAAATTGTGACAGTTGGTCTCTGCTCTGACCTAGACTTAAAGACTCTTTGGAGGGGAACGGGCTGGACACATTCAATGTTTCGAAATCCAAAATAGTGACGTTCCATCCGCACCGAACGGAGCCTAAATTTTCGTCTATCCCGATGACGGGGTGTTCACTAAGTGAGGCCACGTGTTTTGTGCGCCTATTCGGCCATACGCTAAACTCAGACCTCAATTGGAACTCGTACTTACGATCCATCGCTAAAGAGCCTGAAAAAATGGTCGGTTCATTGTACGGTACAGGGAGGACGTGTCTTCAGCTATAGTCTATTTTTACAAAAAATAGGTCAGATATCCAGAAAAATGACAATCTTTCATGAACCATATATATATATCCAAGAAATGTCCAAGAAATTTTCATAGAAAATATTCGTTCTTTGACAGGATTCGAACCTGCATCCTATACTATATTCAGACCGGTAAATGTTATTTAATACTGTTTATCATAAACAGAGAATTACTTAAATACTTGTATCTATAAAAAACAACGTTAAACATTAAAATGTCTTTAATAAATAAATTGTCGGATATTATATATATCATTTATTTATATATATATATATATATATATATATATATATATATATATATATATATATATATATATATATATATGCAATAACATTGTTTGAAAAATAATGAAATTGCGTAGACTATATAACCACACACAAATGAATAAACAAATTTAAAAAATTACGTTTCACCGTAAAATGTATCGCATTAAATAAACTTAAAAAGAAACCACGTGACCGTGGCTTTACAAGACTGAAACACGAAAATACTTTTGATATATGCTGGTTCAATTACGCTGAATATGATGTGAATAGAAATTGAATTTGTCGGTATTTCCTTTTGTAACAGTCCAATAGTCAACAGTTTTATGTGATATTCTGTTTGTTCTAATATTTTTATTTTCATTTTTTTATTTTTATTTCCGGATACAAACCAACGACAGATTTAGGTCCCAAAGGTTGAAGATACATTGGGTGCAAACAGCTAGATCGATTGCCAGATTTAATGCCTATCCCGAGAAACCAGCAGCCAGACATGAACATAATGGAACAGTTTAATTATTTTGTTCGGCTTTTCAAATTAATCGCTACTGATATTAGCAGAACTGTTCCATTGGATGCAAATCATCGGCATCCAAGATGGCGTTTCCTTCATATGTGTGAGATGATTGCTGAAGCTATGCCAATTTTCGGTCCAGAGTTTCGACGTATTGCTGAAGAATATTACCAATTACATATTACAAGAAAGCCTTTCAGTATCATACTATGTTTTCAGATTTTTGAAATTAATCTCGAGATATCTGTCGTCTTTCCGGTATGTACAAAACATCCAGAAATACTGCAAGGTATAGATTCCATTCCTCAAAACATGCGCGATTCTTCACTAAAAATGAGTATGCAGAACTTTGTGACAAAATATCACAAATCTGATATTGCCAGAAGGCCTTTCACTATAATGCAAGATTTGGGTATTTATACATCCGGTTTCTTAAAGTCCGTCGACGTTCTAGTGGGTACATACCACATACAGCTACTGCAAGATTTAGATCTCATCTCTGAAAACATGGCCCGTGCTTTATCAGAAATGCCCTATATTCGAACAAACATTCCAAAGATCGGTCTAGTGGTTAATAACATTGGTGATGAATATTACCAATCTGATATTGCAAGAAGTCCTTTCAGTAACATGCGATTTTTGGACATTTCTGAATTTGATATGATGAAGGACATCGTTTTCCCAGTGGATACAAACCATCCACAACAACTGCAATATTTAGATCCCATTTGTGAAATGTCCAATACGGAATCAAACCATCGTCCATTTAGTAACATCAAATTTTAGACACTTTGGCATCTGATATCACCAATCGCTATCGTTTTTCTAAAATACAAACCAGGCTTCAGTAGATGCAAATCGCCAGATGAGAAGCGTATTTTATCAATTAAATTTTACTGATTCGTATTCAATGTATATGCAAATTTTCAGATATTATATTTGCATGCACCTATATGATATTGCATTTTGTCCATTAAGTAATAAATATTTTTAATTTTTTTAAATCTTAACGCCCATCGTTTTCTAATTATTTTTATTTTAATTTGTTTTAATCATCTCTGAAAATGCCCGTGCTTTATCAGAAATTTTCGTTATTTTCCTCCAGTCTAGTGGTTAATAACATTATTGTTGAATATTACCTATCTGATATTGCAAGAAGTCCATTTAGTAACATGCGATATTTGGAAAATTTGCATGATGGTAACGACATCGTTTTGACAATACAAACCACAAAATTACTGCAACATCTTGAAAAATTTTTATCAGAAAAAACAAACAAAAAGTGGTTAATATTTTTTTTTACATTTGTTATTTAGTAACATCCGATATTTGGAAAATTTTGCATCTGATAAATTATCGTTTTCTAATAGGTACAAAACATCCATTAAAATATATTCGATAACATTTCTTTTGTTTACCAAATTGTAGACAACAATGTCTGCGCATGCATTTTATCAGGCCCTATTGAAACAAATTTTCCAAAAAAAATTATATATATATATAAAATAAAAATTGCAAAATTTAATTAAATTTAAACAAAATTTTTAATTAAATTTAACTTTACAAAATATATTTGCAAGATTTAAAATCTCTGAAAACATGATTTTGTTCTCAGTTTCTTCAATAGGAAAGTGGTTAAAAAATAATTGAATGAAGCAGTCCATTCAAACATGATTTTGGACACTATTTAGGTTGCTAGAAAGAAAGAAGAAAAAAAAAATTTATCAGAAAGAATATTAAACAAACATTGTGATCGGTAAGAAGCCATTACCATCTGATATTGCAAGACACTAGTAACATGCGATATTTGGAAAATTTTGCATCTGATATTCTTTTAACAAACCCAAATTAAAATGCTGAAAAGGTTTTATTCCGGAACAAAATTCCAAAAATCGAGGTTAATAACATTATTGTTGAATATTAATCTGATATTGTAGTCCATTTTAAACGATATTTGGAAAATTTGTTGATATAACGCCCATCGTTTCGGACCCACAATTTAATTTGAAATTCATGAAAGCGCACCGAACAAACATTCCAAAGATCGGTCTAGTGGTTAATAAATTTTGGGGTAACATGCGATCAGGTGACCTACAGAGCAGAATTCTAAAGAGATAAAAATAAAATTTATTAATTGATATTTGGAAATTTAGTTTTCGCGGAAAAATGTCCGTTTTTGGATGGCACAAAACCAATTACTGCAAGATTTAGATCTCATCTCTGATTGTCTTTTATAAGAAAAACAAAAGATTAAACATTCATTAGCTATATTACTATATATTGCAAGAAAATGTCGTTTGAAAAAGGCATTTTGTTTATTGTCAAGAGCTGGTCATGAGAGCAAAATTATTTTATCGGAACAGATAAGATGTCCATTTAGTAACATCCAGGTCGCCTGAGATAACGCCCATCGTTTTTCTAATAGGTACAAACCACCCACTTGATGCGTGCTTGGTGAATATTCGAATTGATTAAAGTGCAGGTGATTCGGTTAAGATAAGAGTCTAAGGTTTAAGGGCAAAGAAAAAAAAAAAAAAAATCTCAAAGATATAATTTTTTTTTCTTTGAGCTGCAAAGAATCTCTGTATGTTTGTGCTTTATCAGAAATTTTAAACAATGATTCTGGCCACACCCATGTCCTGTAACATGTAGATATTTGGCCCATTTTGAATGCTGGCGTGAGCGGCAGGCGAAGGTATCGGTCTAGTGGTTAATAACATTATGAAGAATGCGATATTTGGAAAAGGGATCTGATATCGTAACGCCCATCGTTGCAAGATTTAGATCCCCCTGAAGGGATCGTTTTATCAGAAATGCCCCTATATTCGAATAAAACATTCCAAAATCGGTCTAGTGGTTAATAAGATGCCACTGTGAGAGAGAGGTAAAAAATTTGTTGTTGACACCCTCTGAGGGTATGGTGAAAGATTTACCAATATGACAAAAGAAGAAGGTGGAGGACGAAACCATCCAAAGATCGGTATAGTGGTTTTCCAAAAATGGAAAATGCGTCCATTTAGTAAAATTTTCCTGACCTGAAACAAAGAAGTGGATTGTGGATTTAGAATTATCAAGGAACCTCAAACCCCGACAAATATTGTTGCATATTACCATCTAAATATTAAAGTTTTGGTCGGCGTCCATATAAGCAAGAGTCGCAACATGGCCCGGAGTGATGGACAGTTCCATTTAAGTTTGTTGACATTTTGAGTTGGCAGTTCGAGTTACGTTCGCACCCACAATTACTGCAAATTTAGAGCATCTCTGAAAACATGGATTTGATTGAGTTGGATTCGCCTGAATATTACCTATCCGGTTGCAGGAACGTATTTGGAAAATTTTGCATCTGATATCGCAAATCACGCCCTCAACTTCTAAATCGGGATTTAAAGAACAATTTAATTTTGAAGAACGACTCAAAGACTAACACCACCGAAACAAGTGTCCATTTAAACGAATATCGCCTGAATATATACACCAAGAACCAGTTTTGATCTCTATCTTAAAGAACAAATATTCGAACAAAACAGATCGGTAAGATGTTAAGACTATTGTAAGATGTGCATTTAGTCGATATTTGAAAAAACACAAAGTTATTGTCACGAATCCATATAGCGGGTTGGGAAGAAGACGAAAAAGATCCTGTATTCAGCAACCAGATATAAAATATTGTTATCCTTTTTTTAACACATTTGAACTTTTCAGTGAGTTATTAATTTATTTTCTTTTACATAACGCCCTTGTGTGGTGTTGCAAATTTAGATTGTCCGGACTCAGATTATTGCATTACGGCCCAGCGACTGATTGATTTCGTCTACCTAAATATCACATCACAACGTGGGTATCATATTAGACTAGAAATCAAAACAGTTAATTTCGGTAACCAGATGTTGGAGGCGAGCTAATTACAATAATTCGAAAAACATTCCTGATAAATGGAAGAAGTCCATTTAGTCATGCGAAATAACCATTTCCCATCCGAATCATATCTGAAAAAAGCCCAGAATTTTTCCGGCATTTGGTACAAACGACCAAATTAAGTCAACATGTAAACAGGACCTGATTGTCTTTACAGGCTAAAGTTGAAACCGATCTCAGTGGGTCTGACCTGACATTTGGAGTCAGGATATTGTCTTGTACAGGCTACTTCTGCTGTCGTATCGTGTCAGGATGGGTCTGAACATATCGGTTGCAAACTTAGTGGGTCTGACCTGACATTTAAACAGGAGTCAGGATATTGTCTTTACAGGCTACTTCTGCTGTCGTACCTCGGTTGCAAAAACTGATCTCTGACATTTGGGTCTGACCTACTTCTGCTGTCGTACCTCTGCTGATCTCAGTGGGACATTTAAACAGATAAACAGTTCTGCTGTCGTACCTCGGTTGCAAACTGTCTGACCTGACATTTAAACAGGAGTCAGGATATCGGTCTTGTATTGCAAACTGTTCTCAGTGGGTCTGACCTGACATTTAAACAGGTCAGGATATTGTCTTGTACAGGCTACTTCTGCAAACCTCGGTTGCAAACTGTTCTCAGTGGGTCTGACCTGACATTTAAACAGGAGTCAGGATATTGTCTTGTACAGGCTACTTCTGCTGTCGTACCTCGGTTGCAAACTGATCTCAGTGGGTCTGACCTGACATTTAAACAGGAGTCAGGATATCTCAGGCTACTTCTGCTGTCGTACCTGGGATCTCAGTGGGTCTGACCTGACATTTAAACAGGAGTCAGGATATTGTCTTGTACAGGCTACTTCTGCTGTCGTACCTCGGTTGCAAACTGATCTCAGTGGGTCTGACCTGACATTTAAACAGGAGTCAGGATATTGTCTTGTACAGGCTACTTCTGCTGTCGTACCTCGGTTGCAAACTGATCTCAGTGGGTCTGACCTGACATTTAAACAGGAGTCAGGATATTGTCTTGTACAGGCTACTTCTGGTCAGGATTTGTACATTTAAACATTTAAAGGAGTCAGGATATTGTCTTGTACAGGCTACTTCGATTTGCAAACTGATCTCAGTGAATCTGACCTGACATTTAGTCAGGATATTGTCTTGTACAGGCTGTCTGATACCTCGGTTGCAAACATTCCAGTGGGTGACCTGACATTTAAACAGGAGTCAGGATATTGTCTTGTACAGGCTACTTCTGCTGTCGTACCTCGGTTGCAAAACTGATCTCAGTGGGTCTTGACATTTAAACTCAGGATATTGTCTTGTCAGGCTACTTCTGCTGTCGTACCTCGGTTGGTCAGTGGACTGACCTGACATTTAAACAGGAGTCAGGATATTGTCTTGTACAGGCTACTTCTGCTGTCGTACCTCGGTTGCAAACTGATCTCAGTGGGTCTGACCTGACATTTAAACAGGAGTCAGGATATTCTCTTGTACAGGCTACTTCTGCTGTCGTACCTCACAGGCAAACTTTTGCTGGGTCTGACCTGACATTTAAACAGGAGTCAGGATATTGTCTTGTACAAACTTCTGCTGTCGTACCTCGGTTGCAAACTGATCTGGGTCTGACCTGACATTTAAACAGGAGTCAGGATATTGTCTTGTACAGGCTACTTCTGCTGTCGTACCTCGGTTTGATCTCAGTGGGTCTGACTGACATGCCTTTTAAACAGGAGTCAGGATATTGGTTTGCAAACTGATCTAAGTGGGTCTGACCTGACATTTAAACAGGAGTCAGGATATTGTCTTGTACAGGCTACTTCTGCTGTCGTACCTCGGTTGCAAACTGATCTCAGTGGGTCTGACCTGACATTTAAACAGGAGTCAGGATATTGTCTTGTACAGGCTACCTCTTCTGTCTCAGTGGGTCGTACCTCGGTTGCAAACTGATACCTCAGTTGGGTGGGTCTGACCTGACATTTAAACAGGAGTCAGGATATTGTCTTGTACAGGCTACTTCTGCTGTCGTACCTCGGTTGTCGACATTTAAACAGGAGTCAGGATATTGTCTTGTACAACTTCTGCTGTCGTACGGTTGCAAACTGTTCTCAGTGGGTCTGACCTGACATTTAAACAGGAGATATTATCTTCAGGATATTGTACCTCTTGACAAACTTCTGCTGTCGTACCTCGGTTGCAAACTGATCTCAGTGGGTCTGACCTGACATTTAAACAGGAGTCAGGATATTGTCTTGTACAGGCTACTTCTGCTGTCGTACCTCGGTTGGCTCAGTGGGTCTGACCTGACATTTAAACAGGAGTCAGGATATTGTCTTGTACAGGCTACTTCTGCTGTCGTACCTCGGTTGGAAACTGATCTCAGTGTTGTCTGACCTGTCATTTAAACAGAAGTCAGGATATTTTCTTGTACAGGCTACTTCTGCTTTCGTACCTCGGTTGCAAACTGATCTCAGTGGGTCTGACCTGACATTTAAACAGGATTCAGGATATTGTCTTGGGTGGGTGACCTGACATTTAAACAGGAGTCAGGATATTGTCTTGTACAGGCTAATTCTGCTGTCGACATTTAAAAACTGATCTCAGTGGGTCTGACCTGACATTTAAAACAGGATTCTCTTGTACAGGATATTGTCTCAATGGGACTTCTGCTGTCGTACCTCGGTTGCAAACTGATCTCAGTGGGTCTGACCTGACATTTAAATAGGATTCAGGATATTGTCTTGTACAGGCTACTTCTGCTGCCGTACCTCGGTCGCAAACTGTTCTCAGTGGGTCTGACCTGACATTTAAACAGGAGTCAGGATATTGTCTTGTACAGGCTACTTCTGCTGTCGTACCTCGGTTGCAAACTGATCTCAGTGGGTCTCAGTACAGGCTACTTCTGCTGGGATCTCAGTGGGTCTGACCTGACATTTAAACAGGATTCAGGATATTGTCTTGTACAGGCTACTTCTGCTGCCGTACCTCGGTTGCAAACTGATCTCAGTGGGTCTGACCTGACATTTAAACAGGAGTCAGGATATTGTCTTGTACAGGCTACTTCTGCTGTCGTGCAAACTTTTCTCGGTTGACATTTAAACTGATCTCAGTCGGGTCTGACATTTAAACAGGAGTCAGGATATTGTCTTGTACAGGCACTTCTTTAACCAGGAATTGGGTCTGACCTCATTTAAACAGGGTCTACAGGCTATCGTACCTCATTGCAAAAATCTCAGTGGGTCTGACTGACATTTAAACAGGATATTGTCTTGTACAGGCTACTTCTGCTGTCGTACCTCGGTTGCAAACTGATCTCAGTGGGTCTGACCTGACATTTAAACAGGAGTCAGGATATTGTCTTGTACAGGCTACTTCTGCTGTTTCTGCTGTCGTACTCGGGTTGTCTGACCTGACATTTAAACAAGTCAGGATATTGTCTTGTACAGGCTACTTCTGCTGTCGTACCTCGGTTCTGATCTGGTACCTCGGTTGCAAAACTGATCTCAGTGGGTCTGACCTGACATTTAAACAGGAGTCAGGATATTGTCTTGTACAGGCTGATCTCTTCTGCATTTGTCGATACCTCGGTTGCAAACTGATCTCAGTGGGTCTGACCTGACATTTAAACAAGTCAGGATATTGTCTTGTACAGGCTACTTCTGCTGTCGTACCTCGGTTGCAAACTGATCTCAGTGGCTCTGACCTGACATTTAAACAGGAGTCAGGATATTGTCTTGTACAGGCAGGTTGCAAACTGATCTCAGTGGGTCTGACCTGACATTTAAACAGGAGTCAGGATATTGTCTTGTACAGGCTACTTCTGCTGTCGTACCTCGGTTGCAAACTGATCTCAGTGGGTCTGACCTGACATTTAAACAGAAGTCAGGATATTGTCTTGTACAGGCTACTTCTGCTGTCGTACCTCGGTTGCAAACTGATCTCAGTGGGTCTGACCTGACATTTAAACAGAAGTCAGGATATTGTCTTGTACAGGCTACTTCTGCTGTACCTCGTGATCTCTCGACCTGACATTTGCAAACTGACTTCTCTCATTGCCTCGTTTGGGTCTGACCTGACATTTAAACAGAAGTCAGGATATTGTCTTGTACAGGCTACTTCTGCTGTCGTACCTCGGTTGCAAACTGATCTCAGTGGGTCTGACCTGACATTTAAACAGGAGTCAGGATATTGTCTTGTACAGGCTACTTCTGCTGTCGTACCTCAGTTTGGTTGCAAACTGACATTTCTCAGCTGTCTTGTCAGGATATACCTCGGTTGCAAATCTCTGTCAGGATATTGTCTTGTACAGGCTACTTCTGCTGTCGTACCTCGGTTGCAAACTGATCTCAGTGGGTCTGATCTGACATTTAAACAGGAGTCAGGATATTGTCTTGTACAGGCTACTTCTGCTGTCGTACCTCGGTTGCAAACTGATCTCAGTGGGTCTGACCTGACATTTAAACAGGAGTCAGGATATTCTCTTGTACAGCTGTCTACTTCTGATCTCTGGGTCGACATTAGTCCTCTTGGTTGCAAACTGATCTCAGTGGGTCTGACCTGACATTTAAACAGGAGTCAGGATATTGTCTTGTACAGGCTACTTCTGCTGTCGTACCTCGGTTGGAAACTGATCTCAGTGGGTCTGACCTGACATTTAAACAGGAGTCAGGATATTGTCTTGTACAGGCTACTTCTGCTGTCGTACCTCGGTTGCAAACTGATCTCAGTGGGTCTGACCTGACATTTAAACAGGTACAGTCGTAGGCAAACTGATCTTGGGTCTGACCTGACATTTAAACAGGAGTCAGGATAGGCTACTTCTGCTGTCGTACCTCGGTTGCAAGGATCTCAGTGGGTCTGACCTGACATTTAAACAGGAGTCAGGATATTGTCTTGTACAGGCTACTTCTGCTGTCGTACCTCGGTTGCAAACTGATCTCAGTGGGTCTGACCTGACATTTAAACAGGATTCAGGATATTGTCTTGTACAGGCTACTTCTGCTGCCGTACCTCGTTTGCAAACTGATCTCAGTGGGTCTGACCTGACATTTTTCAGGATAACAGGCTACTTCTGCTGTCGTACCTCAGGCAAACTGATCTCAGTGGGTCTGACCTGACATTTAAACAGGTCAGGATATTGTCTTGTACAGGCTACTTCTGCTGTCGTACCTCGGTTGCAAACTGAAGTGGGTCTGACCTGACATTTAAACAGGAGTCAGGATATTGTCTTGTACAGGCTACTTCTGCTGTCGGGTCAGTGGGTCTGACCTGACATTTAAACAGGAGTCAGGATATTGTCTTGTACAGGCTACTTCTGCTGTCGTACCTCGGTTGCAAACTGATCTCAGTGGGTCTGACCTGACATTTAAACAGGAGTCAGGATATTGTCTTGTACAGGCTACTTCTGCTGTCGTACCTCGGTTGCAAACTGATCTCAGTGGGTCTGACTGACTGACAGGATATTGTCTTTAAACAGGATCTCAGTGGGGACCTATTTTCAGGTCTTGTACAGGCTACTTCTGCTGTCGTACCTCGGTTGCAAAAACTGATCATTTCAGTGGGTCTGACATTTAAACAGTGGGTCTGACCTGACATTTAAACAGAAGTCAGGATATTGTCTTGTACAGGCTACTTCTGCTGTCGTACCTCGGTTGCAAACTGATCTCAGTGGGTCTGACCTGACATTTAAACAGGAGTCAGGATATTGTCTTGTACAGGCTACTTCTGCTGTCGTACCTCGGTTGCAAACTGATCTCAGTGGGTCTGACCTGACATTTAAACAGAAGTCAGGATATTGTCTTGTACAGGCTACTTCTGCTGTCGTACCTCGGTTGCAAACAAACCTGACATTTAAACAGGAGTCAGGATATTGTCTTTACAGGCTACTTCTGCTGGTACCTCGGTTCTGAGTGGGTCTGACCTGACATTTAAACAGGAGTCCAGGATATTCTCTTGTACAGGCTATTCTGCTGTCGTACCTCGGTTGCAAACTGATCTCAGTGGGTCTGACCTGACATTTAAACAGGAGTCAGGATATTGGCTTGTACAGGCTACTTCTGCTGTCGTACCTGGTTGCAAACTGATCTCAGTGGGTCTGACCTGACATTTAAACAGAGGAGGTACAGGCTACTTCTGCTGACCTATTGTCAGTGGGTCTGACCTACAGGATATTCTCTTGTACAGGCTACTTCTGCTGTCGTCGTTGCAAACTGATCTCAGTGGGTCTGGACATTTTGCTACTTCTGCTGTCGTACCTCAGTTTGCAAACAGTGGGTCTGACCTGACATTTAAACAGGAGTCAGGATATCTACAGGCTAGTACCTGGGTCTGACCTGACCTGACATTTTCAGGATATTGTCTTGTACAGGCTACTTCTGCTGTCGTACCTCGGTTGCAAACTGATCTCAGTGGGTCTGACCTTAGTCAGGATATTGGCTACAGGCTACTTCTGCTGTCGTCGTTGCAAACTGATCTCAGTGGGTTGACATTTTAAACAAACTGATCTCTCGGTTGGGTCTGACCTGACATTTAAACAGGAGTCAGGATATTGTCTTGTACAGGCTACTTCTGCTGTCGTACCTCGGTTGCAAACTGATCTCAGTGGGTCTGACCTGACATTTAAACAGGAGTCAGGATATTGTCTTGTACAGGCTACTTGCTGTCGTACCTCGGTTGCAAACTGATCTCAGTGGGTCTGACCCGACATTTGTCAGGATATTCGCTACTTCTGCTGTCGGTTGCAAACTGATCTCAGTGGGTCTGACCTGACATTTAAACAGGAGTCAGGATATTGTCTTGTACAGGCTACATTTCTGCTGTCGTACTTCCTCGGTTGCAAACTGATCTCAGTGGGTCTGACCTGACATTTAAACAGGAGTCAGGATATTGTCTTGTACAGGCTACTTCTGCTGTCGTACCTCGGTTGCAAACTGATCTCAGTGGGTCTGACCTGACATTTAAACACAGGATAGTACAGGATATTGTCTTGTAAGGCTACTTATTGCTGCCGTCGGTTGCAAACTGATCTCAGTGGGTCTGACCTGACATTTAAACACAGAGTCAGGATCTTGTACAGGATTCTGCTGTCGTACCTCGGTTGCAAACTGATCTCAGTGGGTCTTTGACATTTAAACAAGTCAGGATATTGTCTTGTACAGGCTACTTCTGCTGTCGTACCTCGGTTGCAAACTGAAGACATTTAAAGTCAGGATATTGTCTTGTACAGGCTACTTCTGCTTGTACCTCGGTTGCAAACTGATCTCAGTGGGTCTGACCTGACATTTAAACAGTAGTCAGGATATTGTCTTGTAAATGCTGTGGGTTGATCTCAGTGGGTCTGACCTGACATTTAAACAGAATTCAGGATATTCTTGTACAGGCTACTTCAGTGATGTTGCAAACTGATTCAGTGGGTCTGACCTGACATTTAAACACGAGTCAGGATATTGTCTTGTACAGGCTACTTCTGCTGTCGTACCTCAGTTTGCAAACTGATCTTCTGGGGAACATTTAAACAGATCAGGGTTCAACTATAAATACAGAAGATAACAATATATCTGACATTTGTGATATGGCTGATTTTTCTCAGTGGGTCTGACCTGACCGCAAATTGGATATTGTCTTGTCAGGAGATATGTCAAAGATTCAGTGGGTCTGACCTGACTTTTAAAATCTTGATGGTTTTACTCAAACTGAAATCTGACCTGTGGTTTTCACCCTCTAAATGTTGGACGTTGAAAAGGATTTCAGTGATGTTACATGGCGATTTGCAACGTTGGTTTGTGTCTGTAACAATAAAAATCTAAGGATTCTCGAGATAAAATGAAAACATGGTTTCACCCTCTGAAACAGAATAAAATCTCAAAATGAAAACATTAATCACATAATAAAAAAACTGTTGACTATCGGACTGTTACAAAAGGTAATATCGATTTAGTTAAATATTTAATGTCAATTCACATCATCTTCACCGCAATCGGATCAGGATGTATCAAAAGTATTTTCGTTTTTCAATCTTGTAAAAATGATTGTTATATGTTTATCTTTAATTTTATTTAACGCCACTCATTTTACTGTGACTCGTAATCTTTTAAATTTATTTATTTTTTGTGTTTGGGCATACAGCCTTGGTAATTTCATTAATTTTCATAACATTGTTATTGCACACACACACACACACATATATATATATATATATATATATATATATATATATATATATATATATATATATATATATATATATATATATATAATTTAAATAAAAACAGAACACTTTAAGGTTCCATGTAATAAATTATTTCACCACAGCCCTTTTAAAAGGACTGCGGATCATCAGACTTTACTTCCAAACAATAAATGAAAAGAAAATTTACACATTTTTGACGGGCCGTATTAAACATATGTAAATTAACGAAGTGAGGAAGTGAGGGTGGAGAGAGAAGACATGAGTGAGTTAGCAGACATTGACACATTTAAATGGTTATATATAATATATATATATATATATATATATATATATATATATATATATAGCATCAAATAACAATTGGAAAAAAAATCTTACATTTGCCGACGCGTTTCGTCTTCCGACTTTTTCAAGGCAAAAAAAAAAAAAAAAGAAAAAGTCGGAAGACGAAATGCGTCGGCAACATGTAAGATTTTTTTTCCACTTGTCATTTGGTGCCAATCTGTCTTGTCCACAGAATTCATCTGGGAATTTAACTATATGTATGTATATACGACTGACGAGGAAATGCAATTAAAATTTCATTCAATTTCTCTTGTGTTCAAAAATTTTTTTATTTTTTCTGGATATCTGATCTATTTTTTTGTAAAAATAGACTATAGCAGAAGACACGTCCTCCCTGCACCGTACAATGAACCGACCATTTTTTTCAGGCTCTTTAGCGATGGATCGTATGTACGAGTTCCAATTGAGGTCTGAGTTTAGCGTATGGCCGAATAGGCGCACAAAACACGTGGCCTCACTTAGTGAACACCCGGTCATCGGGATAGGTGAAAATTTAGGCTGCGTTCGGTGAGGATGGAATGTCACTATTTTGGATTTCGAAACATTGAATGTGTCCAGCCCGTTCCCCTCCAAAGAGTCTTTAATCTAGGTCAGAGCAAAGACCAACTGTCAGACTCTATTCATCTAGAATTTCGGAGATTCACCCATCATCAGCATAGATATTCAAAAATCTTTGGCGTATAAACTTAGAAGAATAATGGGGTACGTCGGTGATGATCGCTTGACCCGCGTATTGACAACTTGCCTCAGGAATCTTACCTCAGGAAAGACTTGATAACAAAAAAGACAATTTCAGTTATTTTATAGCTAGAGAACTTGTGCCCTTACCTTGTATGTCACAACTTATCAAAGATTTTGAAATATCTAATACTGCCATCCTTGAGATCGACCTGTTGAGATCAATCACTGATTCTGTGAGTAAGTAATATCAATCAGGATATTAGAGATAAGGATATCAGCAGTGGACCGAAACAATCGTAATCCGTACTGCTTGCCGTTCAAGCGCTTATACCTATTGAGGTGATCAACAATTTTCTTTTTGATTATAAAAGTTGCCAAATGACACTGAGGTGGCTGATGAGCTGATACTGATAAAAGGATGAGCACCCATTCATACTCTTGGAAACAGGGTAAACAATTGACACCTTCTACAGACTTGGAAAGTATTTCTGATTCAAGCACCGGTTAGAGAGTATCGCTATTCATAGATTCTATTGCTAGAAAACTTGTATATTAACACTGTTTGTTACACGATGTCAAAGCGTTTTGAAATATCGTCCTTGAGTAATATTTGTTGTCTGGCGCCTCACCTCCTATGAGATATGACAGTCATCATATCAGAGTTGAGGAAGAATTCAGAAGGGAAAAGTTTGACGATGTAGCCTCACATCTGTGACTTAAAAAATAAACTATTAAAACCATACTGGTATTTATGTTTTCATAATGACCCTATCATAGAACGATACCATTTGTGCTGGGGAAAATGTCTGGAGTTCTTAGGGATGTATTAATTTTGACATCGATGGAATTCAAAATGTTTAAACAGATCTTGGAATCAGTATTGAAAAAATTTCATTCAATCTGAAAATTCCACCAGGTTATAATTAAAAGAAATTCCTTAATAATGGTTTAAATGGGAAGAAAATTTACCTACCCAAAATGAGAGACAACTGCAAGAAACGATGTTTGGATTCCGAGGTGAAGTAAAATTCTTTGCCAATTGGATCCAAGATTTATTTAATGGAAACCTGCAAGTATGTAAAACATAAATGAATTTTAAATAAGAAAAAGCATATCAAAACTTAAATGAACGTTTAATTTCGTTAAAAATATATGTTGTATAATTGCGGAAAGTACTGATTGCTAGATCGTGTCAAACATACCTATATCACAAGGAACGTTGAGATCTTAAATTCATTAAAAAGAGAAAAAAAAAAAAAGATGATTATCCCCGAAATCGAATGGACAATAACCAGAGTGATAATAAAAATCTGAAATATGTAGTACTCAATGGCCAATGATGACGTTCGGAGATATTTTAAAAAAATTCTTCTGTCTATTTTAAAGAAAATAACCTATTAAACTCATTCCTGTATTTTTGTTTCTAGAATGATCCTATAGTAGAAAGATGCCTTTAGGGTAAGGAAGGTTTCTAGATTGCTTAGTGATATATCATTATAAACCTTAAATTCATCGAAATGCTTGTTCATAGAATGTAACTTGTCCAAACGAAATCTGTTGGTCAAAACAACGTTTGTTAGCAAATGTTACAGAAAAATTTGCGTTGTGAATATAAAGCTAATTCTATTTTCATGTAGCCGAGGAATTCAGAAGTGGAAAGTTCGGCCATGTTGCCTCACATCTGTCACTTAAAAAATAAACTATTAAGATCATACTCGAATTTATGTTTTCATAATGACTATCAAAGAACAATAGTTTTTGTGCTGGGGAACGTGTCTGGAGTTCTTAGAGGTTCTTGGTGTCTAAGGTCAGCCAATATCTCTCCTACTCATTCTCATAATACTCTCTTACTTCCCCCTTTCCTCTCCTTTACAGACCTACTCAGTAAGCTTCTACCTTGAGTGACTCTTGGCCCCTTTTATTTAATGAGCTACCAGGAAATGAAAAAAAAAAAAAAATTAAAGCCAAGACAAATTTTGGATCATAGGAAGTTAAAAATTGTCGCAAAACATTTTTTGATTTATTTAAGATGGAATGATATATTAATGACGTCTCTATTTAGATACATTGTAATTATTTTCAATTTTTCTAGTTGAATTGTTCACCTACGTATATTGCAATAAATATTGTATTTTATATAAATACTACCTCATGAAAATTGGGATGCAATAGAATGGGGGGGGGCTTATTATAAATTCAAAATTTTTTATTTTATTTTTTTAAAAAAAAAAAAATCTCAGGTTGACGTTAAAAATTGCGCGAAAAACATTTGTTGATTTATTTAAGATGAAATAATCTATTATGGCATGTCTTTATCTTTATTTTGCCGAATTGTTTTGTTAGATTACAATGAAAATTGTATTTTATATGAATACTACTACATGAAAATTGAGATGTTTTAGAAGAGGTATCAGAAATTCGTGGGTCCTAAGTGGGGCCTAAGCGATCCTTACACCGGCCCTGTATATACACACACACACACACACACACATATATATATATATATATATATATATATATATATATATATATATATATATATATATATATATATATATATATATATATATAATATATAAATAAATAGCTAAAACACTAATATTCTATGGATATAATTTATTACATTGGAATCGGAATCACGATTCAATTCATCAGACCTACAAATTCAAAAATTTCAATATATATATATATATATATATGTGTGTGTGTGTCAATATATATATATATATATATATATATATATTTACATATCTGTCTCTCACTATATATATATATATATATATATATATATTTAATACATATATATATATTTAATACATATATATATTTACATATCACTCTCTCTCTATATATATATATATATATATATATATATATATATATATATATATATATATATATAGTCTTAAGGTGTGCTATATTTATGGGATAAAGTACTCAATATCAGAAATAGAGCGTGGGTAAATATAAAAGTGAACATAGAAGTCAACACAGAGATAACAGGTCACGTTATTTTTCTCGGCTATTTATATATACGGGTCAGTGGTACATTGAAGTCTATTTTGGTGGTTATTTAGCCGGAAGTCGTTTATTTGTTTATTTATTTGGGTTAAATTATTTTGCTTGTCTTTATTTATTTTTATTTTTATTTCTTATCTTATATATTTATTTATTTTTATTTTAATCGGTGTTTTATTAACGTAGTAATAATTTGTTTATATCGCTCATTTAATAGTTTTTTTTTTTTAGTTTGGGAAGTTAATTAAAGTTATTTATTCAATTTTAGGGTTGATTGTTGTAGCTTATTCTAATTATTATTTTGGTAGAAACTGCCTACGACGTAAATGTCTAGAGAGTGCCTTGATCACAAGGTCATCTTCAGTAAATTGGCACCATGGCTCTTACAACCTTTCACCATTCCTGGCAGATCTAATATCACAATATGGAATACATACTTACAAAAGTGATGGAAAGAAAAATGATTCTAAATGAATTCGGCTAGATGAAAAAAGAAAGATCCTAAAATTCCCAGCACTCCTCTGTCGTACACATGTGTAAGTCTACCAACATAAAAATTTAGTCCGATGAAATCCCGAAGAAAGTAAAGCGTAATATACTACATATATAACTTATATAGATATACACATTATTCGTGTGCTTATAGGATGTATAATAGTATTCAAAACAAAAGTAAAGACAATGCCACTAAGTGGAAAATTTTATTAAAGACGCGTTTCTCCGGAGTGTGTCTGTCAGCTTGTGTTCTTGTTTCTGTGTTGTTCGTTTTGGTTGTTGTTATGCAGAGATATAATCTTTTATTTAAATTCCTTGAGGTTTCTCCTATGTATTACTCGTAGCATTTATTATAGCTAATAATGTATAATCCTTCCGTATTAATTTTTGTAATAATGAAATCTTTTATTGTTTTAGATGTAGTTGTGACAAATTTTATGTTGAGTTTAGATAAATTCTTTTCACATGTATGTGTTGGTGTTAATGGGTAGAATAAAGCAAGTCTGGTATCGCTGACAAAACTAACCTGGCCGATGATGACGTTCGAAGATATTTTTCAAAATTTTCTTCTGTCTATTTAAAAAAAATAACCTATTAAACTCATTCCTGTATTTTTGTTTCCCGAATGATCCTATAGTAGAAAGATTTGCATATTTCTAATTAAGAAAAGTGAAAATCTTCAAAAGTATACACATTTTTATATATTTCTGAATAGAAAAAGCAAATGCTGCTGTAAATTTAATTATCTACATATATCTAATAACAAAAAGATATTTCTGAATAGAAAAAATTGCTACCGTAAACTGAAATATTTACATACATCTAATTAAAAAAGGATCAAATTTCTTAATGTATCTGCATTTTTACTTATTTCTGAATAAAGAATGGAAATTCTTCCGTATATTTAAATATTTGCATATTTCTAATTTAGAAAGACAGAATCTTCTGAAGTTTCTGCATTTTTACATATTTCTTAGAAGAAAATGTTTGCTGCCGTAAATTTAAATATTTACATCCATCTAATAAAAAAAAAGATCAAATTGTTCGGAAAGAAAAAAGAAATCTGCCGTAAATTTTTTTCCATATTTAAAAAATACAAAATGGAAATCCTTTTTACCTGAATACAAAATAAATTTAAGTAAATTTAAGTATTTGCATACATCTAATTAAAAAAGAGAAAATCTTCTGAAGTATCAGCATTTTTACATATTTCGGAATAGAAAAAAGAAATCCTGCCGTAAATTTAAATATTTAGATATTTCTAATTAAAAAAAGACAAAATCTTCTGAAGTATCTGTTTTTTTTACATATTTCTGAATAGAAAAATAATTCTCCCGTAAATTGATATATTTACATATATCTAATTAAAAAATGATCAAATTTCTAAAAAGACAAAATATCTCTAATTTTCACATATTTTTGAATACATATTTCCAATTAAAAAAAAATGCTGACGCATTTTAATTTTAATATTTAAATACTATTTCAAAAATATTAAATTAACATATTTTGAATCAAATCTTGCTGCAATTTTTATATTTACATATTTCTGTTTTCAGAAATTTGATGTTTTTGAATTTTTAAATATTAAATTAAATTTTTTATGAAATGCAGAATTTAATCATTAAAAAAATATCAATTTTCTGAAGTATCTGTTTTTTTTACATATTTCTGAATACAAAATGGAAATCCCGCCGTAAATTTAAACATTTGCACATTTTTAATTAAAAAAAGTGAAAAACTTCTGAAGTATCTGCATTTTTACATATTTCTGAATAGAAAAAATTGCTACCGTAAATTTAGATATTTACATACATCTAATTATAAAATGATCAATTTGTCTGATGTATCTGCAGTTTTACATATATCTGAATAGAAAGAAATTACTACCGTAAATTTAAATATTTATATACATCTAATTATAAAATGATCAATTTGTCTGATGTATCTGCAGTTTTACATATTTCTGAATACAAAATGGAAATCCTGCCGTAAATTTAAATATTTGTGTATTTCTAATTAAAAAAGACAAAATCATCTGAAATATCTGCATTATTACTTAGTTCTAAAGAGAAAAAATTGGCGCCGTAAATTTAAATATTTACATACATCTAATTAAAAAATATGAAATTGTCTGAATTATTTGCATTTTTACATATTTCTGAATAGAAAAAACAAATCTTGCTGCAATTTTATACATTTACATATTTCTATTTTAAAAAAAAGGCAACATTATTTGATGTTTTTGAATTTTTATAATTTTTGAATAGAAAAAGCAAATGCGGCCGTAAATTTGAATATTTCCATATATCTGTTTAAAAAATATCAAATTGTCTTTTGACACTATTTAGCGGTTGCGTGAAAACTAAAAGCGAGAAATACTTAAAGGCGAGAAGATGCTATAACGAAAAGACATACTGAGCGATGTTATTTTTTTTAACAAAGAAAAATGGTAAAGATTTTATTTTCATTGCGAAAAAAAAGTACTATTTTTTCGCAGAAGATAGGAAGTTCGTAAGATCTCGGATCTGTCGGAATTAATTGATGCTACGACGCGACGAATAAAAGATAGGCATCTGCCCATGGCAATAATAAAAATTTCAAATTGGTCAAGTGGCCTACAAAACAGAATTCTGGAAGATAATTGTATTCAGGTCACGTACTGACCGAGAAAGGGGTCGGTTTAGACCACACCCAAGAAAAAGGAAAAATAAGGGAAGGAATAAACCATTAACTATCCTTCGGAGATATCATTTGGTTTTGGGAAAAAAACACCTGTTTTATGTTCAGACTTAGCCATGATAAGAGTTTGTTGTCTGGACACATTGTGGCGACGGAAATACGTAGGTATTGAGGCGACAAAGAGATTCACTTGACCAGCCCCATTTGACGCTTGGCGAAAATCTCGTTGACGAATTGAGATTAGGGACTACATTACGAGTCGTGGGAGATCTACTCGGGGAAAAGAAGGAAAAAGAAAAAAAAAGAAGATAATTTTTTTTTCTCCTTTGAGTGATAATTGTAAACACCCACGCTGCTGAGCGTTCATTGGCTGAATGGTGGCGGAGGCGGTAGGCGAAGGTAAGATTCCATTATGAGAAGGAGGGACGGCCTGTTGACGCCTCTGAGGAAGAATTGTTTTTTTTCCTTGGACTTTGGGAAAATTTTATTGCATGATTTAGAATTGTCGAGGGTAATTTTCGTCCATAAAACGAATGTCCCCAGAGCAGTTATAACAGAGTTACATGTTCTTGGTTATTTCGCAGGAAGGTGACTGAAGATCCCACGCAATTTTTTATACACTTTTTTCCCCTTTGGTATTGGTTTGATTATTTGCAAATTTCAAGACACCGAAGGTTTTATCCGAACTTGCAGTACAGTTTTTTATAATGATATTTCTTTTATTCATTTTTTGGTCATACTACTACTACTAGGTTACTACAGTTTACTACTACTAAGATTACTACTACTACTACTATATATATATATATATATATATATATATATATATATATATAAGCTATATTGATGCGTAAGTCGTCTTTACGAATGAAAAAATGTATATCTGTGTGTGCAATGCCGGTTCATTCTCATTACAATTCAGTAGATTCCTTCATATTTAAATAACTATTAAAAAATCTAATTAATAACCGCTTGATAATTCACTTATGAGTTTTATATATTTTAATTTGGGCCTCACTCTATGTGTATATTCGTATGTGTGTGCCAATCAATTGCCTTCATGGTTTCAGTAAAGATGGACATTGACGTTGTCTGATCTTCTTTTTTTTTTGAATACAAATTAGCAAGTGAAATTATTGATAATTGAAAAATCGATTTTCGAATTATTTAAATGAATTTTTTTGTTAAACTTATTATGGGAAAACGAATAAAAAATTTTATTATCGACTTTTTTAAATTTAAAGTGAAATTATAGTATTTATTAAATATTTAACCAAAAAGTATTTATTAAAATAATTACTTGAGTTCTTCATTCGGAGTTTATCTAATACTGATTTTTTTCTCATTAATACTAATGTCATAATATGTTTAGCACTTTAAAAAAACTAAATTTTATCTGTAAGAAATTTCAACGTAATAAATTATTATTTTAATAACATTTCTTTATTAGAATTACCTTTATTTACAGTTTATATATTTTTTAAGATGAATGGAATGAATTCAAATATTACTAATTTTTACAACTTGGTGAGGGTGTCTGAAATGACAACGCAGTTTGGTGAATTCTCTCTTTCTAAAATGGCCGACACTATACTTCCGGGTTTGAGCAGTGCTTCGTTTTCCTTCGTTACAGATTACATTTCTTAGTTTTCTCTTCGAAGTTTTCACATGCTGCTTTTTTCTAACACTGCTTTTAAAATGTTGCGATCCATTGATTTTAAGATGTCGTATGTATTTGTTTTATAATTGATTCCATACTTTTTTCAATAAAAGCTTTTTTCATTTCTTTATTTCTTTATTTACTCTTCTTGCGTGTGCATTCTCAATTAATTCTCATTAAAATTCCATATATTTATTCTTGTTTAAATAAGTATGAAGAAAAAAATAAATGAAAAGTTCCCATGTTAAGCTTCGGGCGCTGCATCGCTTTTCTGTGGTGTCTAGCTATATGCCCATGTGAGGTTGCTTGGGCTCGTTTTGAACCTTACTTATGACTGCTACCTTGCGTTTTTGAAAACGGGTTCTGGCGGTGTTCTACTTGTACCTTTCGTCTATCTCTTTAGGTTACACGACGCTGCGTAGTCAATGCTGAGGGTACTTTCAAAGTATCTGTCTGAGTTCCACGTTTGGTCTGTCTCTGTAAGTTTTTGATTTTCGTCAGGGAAAAATATATTATATAGACAAGTTAAATACACACGTTCCCACATCCCAAAGGCAAAAGTTCGATATTAGGGTCATTAATATTTTTTTTAGATCGTCTTACGTGATTTTTCTATAAAATCGTTTTTATGATATCTTTTCTTCAATCGTCAGGGTATACAGTAAATTAGTAAATGACGAATCACACGTTTCTCCTCCTGGATTCCTCCATATGCATAGTCATCTCGTTTTTTCTTGGAACCATTTGTTGGCTATTACCTGGTCATTGGCTGCGCACGACTGGATCTATTTTTCTTCGCGTTCGTTGCGGGTCCCTTGCCTTTTCACTGCCTACTTTGGCGTTTAGGTCCCCTATGATAATGATGATGACTTCCGGTGATTTGCATAGAGCTTTGGCTCTGTCCAGCATGGATTAGAAAGATTCAATGTCTTCTTCCTTGATTTGTGCAGTCGGTGTGTACATTGCTATAATATATATATGACTGAAATAGATTTATAGATAGATGTGAAGAAGCTGAACCAGATATATAAATGCATAGATGTCAAGAGACAAGAAGTAGATAGATAGATAGATAGATAGATAGATAGATAGATAGATAGATAGATGACTGTAATAGATATATGGATAGATGTGTAGAGAGAGATACATAAATATATGTGAAAAACAAGAAGTAGATAGATAGATAGATAGATAGATAGATAGATAGATAGATAGATAGATAGATAGATAGATGAAACCAAAGTGTAAGGTGAATGGGCAGAATTAGAAAGATCTTAATGGAATGGCGCAAGAATAGAGAGAGAAGGTGGGAGATAGAGAGAGGAGCTATTGACAGAGAGAGAAAGAGAGAGTGACATACAGAAATAAAAATGGGAGTGTATGATATGGAAAGAGATAAGATAGAGATTTCGAGAGATGGAGTGATGTGGACAACTTAAAAATAGAGAGAATGAGAAAGAGAGAGTCGAAGACTGAGAGATAGCGAATGGAAGCGATAGAAACAAACTGATAAAAACGAGGAATACGTGGAAAACAAAAAAAACATAGATAGGTAGATAGATAGATAGAGAGAGAGAGAGAGAGAGAGCGAGAGAGAGAGAGAGCGAGAGAGAGAGAGAGAGACAGACAGACAGAGACAGAGATAGATAGAGAGATATCCAGACTGACATACTAGGTTAACACAGAAACTAAACAAAGTGACAGTATGAAATATGTATCAAGAATTCGATACGACACTCATATGATTTATTATTTTAATAAGATATTCTTTTTATTTCGGGATAGATAGACAGATAGATAGATAGATAGATAGATAGATAGATAGATAGATAGATGTAACCAGAGTTTCAGAGATGTCGACAAATTAAAAGATGTATTAAAAAAGAAAGATGTAAACCTAGGGGGAGAAAAAGAGCGGGGATTCCTCGTCTGAGAGATAAGCTTGGTTGACATGGAAACAGACAATTATGAAGATAGATAGATAGATAGATAGATAGACAGAGAGACAGACAGACAGATGGACATGCTCGGTTAACAGGGAAATTAACACAAACCAACAAAGTGAAATTAACGAATAAGTATCAATAATTCGATACGACAGTCACATGAATTATTATTCGAAAAAAACATTCTTTCTATTCTGGCATAGATAGATAGATAGATAGATAGATAGATAGACAGACAGATAGATAGATAGATAGAGTTAGAGATAGAGTGTGTGTGTGTGGGAGAGTGATAAGAATGGAATGAAATAGATAGACAGATATACATATAGACAGACATGCTCGGTTAACAGGGAAACTAACACAAACAAACAAAAAAGTGAAAGTGTCGAATATATATCAATAGTTCGATATGACAGAGTCATATGATTAATTTTTTTAAAAACAGGTTCCTTTTTGCGACAGCAAATAGGCGTGATAGGAGAAAGAATGAGAAAGATAGTGGATAGATCAAGGTAACTGGTGATATCGATTGACATTACGTTTAAATAGTTGGGGATTATAGATCTCAGGGAAACGGTAATAGAGAAGGGTGTTCCACAGGCGAGAGGTGCGAGGTATGAAGCTATTGGTTGCTACATTTAAAAAAGTTTCTACAGTGAAAGGGTGAGAGCGGGATGCCAGCCTCGTAGGGCGCTTGAATTCATGAAGTCTGGGAACCAGTGAAAGCAGCTCATCGGAACAATTACCATGAAAGTATTTGTAAAAAAGACAGAGAGAGGCGACGGCGCGTCTGTGAGAGAGGAACTGTAGACGAGATGCCAGATCAGGGCCAATTATATTATATATCCGTCTCTGGATCTTGTCAAGAACTCCGAGGTAAACAGATGGTGCACCAGACCATATATGGCAACAATACTCCATGCAAGGCGAATAGTTGATTTCTATATTTGAAGTAACGAGAAAAATTAGAGAAAAATTCCTGGCGCGGCACAAAGAACCAACTTTCCTCGCGGTGGACGAAGCAATTGACTCAATGTATTTGTTCCATCTCATGTTAGCAGACAACGTGAGATCGATCAGACGCAGAGAGTTGTTCTCAAGAAGTTATTCTAATGGGAGGGGGGGAAGGATCTCTATGGTGATTAATAGAGAGTAGTTTAGTTTTTGCGGCGTTAAAGTTGACCAGCCAATTCTTGCCCCAATTAACAACCGATTTGAGGTCCGTTTCAAGACGAGCGGTCGGTTAGTTTTGTCTCCGACACTAGATTTGTTTTTGAGGCTGGACTAAATTGTAGTGTCGTTCGCGTAGATGCCAACTTGGGAATCTATGGCGTCAGGAAGGTCGTTGATAAAAATAAGGAATAGAGTGGGACCAAGGATGGAGCCTTGGGGAACACCTGCGTTCGTAGGATAGGAACTGGAGGAGAATCCGTTGAGAACGACCTTCAATTCACGGTTTGACAGGAATGATTGTATTAGGTCAAACAATCTACCTGTAATACCATAACCCTGGAGATTACGAAGAAGGCCGGCATGCCAAACCCTAAAACCCTGGAAAAGTGAAAAACATAGATAGATAGATAGATAGAGAGATAGAGAGAGAGAGAGAGAGAGATACGGACTGACATACTATGTTAACAGGGAAACTAAACAAAGTGATAGTATCAAATATGTATGAATAATTCAATACAAAAGAGTCATATGACTTATTATTCTAAAAAGATATTCTTTCTATTTTGGCATAGATAGATAGATAGATAGATAGATAGATAGATAGATAGATAGATAGATAGATGTAACCAGAGTTTCAGAGATGTCGACAAATTAAAAGATGTATTAAAAAAGAAAGTAAACCTAGGGGGAGAAAAAGAGCGGGGATTCCTCGTCTGAGAGATAAGCTTGGCTGACATGGAAACAGACAATTATGAAGATAGATAGATAGATAGATAGATAGATAGATAGACAGACAGACAGACGGACATGCTCGGTTAACAGGGAAATTAACACAAACCAACAAAGTGAAAGTAACGAATAAGTATCAATAATTCGATACGTCAGTCATATGAATTATTATTCTAAAAAAATATACTTTCTATTCTGGCCTAGATAGACAGATAGATAGATAGATAGATAGATAGATAGATAGATAGATAGATAGATAAAGAGAGATAGAGAATGTGTGTGGGAGAGTGATGAGAATGGAATGATATAGACAGACAGACTGACATGCTCGGTTAACAGGGTAACTAACACAAACAAACAAAAAAGTGAAAGTGTCGAATATGTATCAATAGTTCGATATTACAGTCATATGATTAATTCTTCTAAAAACTTTCAATTTATTGCTGAAAACATTATTTGATCCGAAGGAACATACTACACAGCATCCAATCATTCAAAGATTATCCATTATAACTGACCCTAAACAAAATATTGTAACGAAGAGTTTATGTTTCATTTGAGACGTTTGGACAAGTTTTTGGAAGATTTTGCATTTTTACATATTCCTGAATAGAAAAAAATTGCTGCCGTAAATTTAAATATTTACATACATCTAATTAAAAAAACATCAAATTGACTGAAGAATCTGCATTTTTACATATTTCTGAATAGAAAAAATTGTTACCGTAAATTTAAATATTTACATACATCTAATTAAAAAAATATCAAATTGTCTGAAGTATCTGTATTTTTACATATTTCTGAATACAAAAAGGAAATTCTGCTGTCAATTTTAATATTTGCATAATTCTAATTGAAAAAAGAGAAAATCTTCTGAAGTATCTGTATTTTTACATATTTCTGAATACCAAATGGAAATCCTGCCGTAAATTTAAATATTTGCATATTTCTAATTAAAAAAGACAAAATCTTCTGAAGTATCTGCATTTTAACATATTTCTGAATAGAAAAAAATTGCTGCCATAGATTTGAATATTTACATCCATCTAATTAAAAAAAGATCAAATTGTCTCAAGTATCTGCATTTTTACATATTTCTTAATAGAAATTAATTGCTTCCGTATATTTAGATATTTACATAAATCTAATTGAAAAAAGTTGTCTGAAGTATATTTATTTTTATATATTTCTGAATACAAAATGGAAAGTTTGCCCTAAATTCTAATATTTGCATATTTCTAATTTACATATCTCTAATTAAACAAAGATCAAATTATCTGAATATCTGCATTTTTACATATCTCTGAATAGATCACATTTTCTGAAGTAAATATTATGAATTAAATATTAAGAAAAGAGAAATATCTGAGTTTTCACTTCGATGTTTTTCACATACTTTGTTTTTTCTAATCCTTCTTTTTAAAATGTTTTGTTCCATCGATTTTACGATCTCGTAAGTATATGTTCCATAATTGATTTCATTCATTTTCAATAAACGCTCTTTTTTAATTTCTTTTTAAACTTCTGACAAGTTCATTTCATGCTAATTCTGAAAGGTGGCTTCAAACTTCTGTACTGCATTATATATATATATATATATTTTAAGCATTTCACCCCGAGGAAGGCGGGAGGCCACTAGGATGCAGAGGGTTGCAGAAGATTTGGAGCGAGAGCAGATAGGAGTGATAGAAGAAAGGATAAGGAGAGGGATAGTGGGTATATCAAGGTAACGGGAGATATCGATTGACATTACATTTGAATAGTTGGAGATTATAGCTCTCAGGGAAACAGGGAAGGGTGTTCCACAAGCGAGAGGTGCGAGATATGAAGGCATTGCAGTAGAAGAGACGGCTACATTTAAAAGTTTCTACAGTGAAAGGGTGAGAGCGGGATGCCAGCCTCGTAGGACGCTTGAATTCATGAAGTCTGGGAACCAGTGAAAGCAGCTCATCTGTAATACCATAACCCTGGAGCTTGCGAAGAAGGCCGACATGCCAAAACCTATCAAACGCTTTGGAGATGTCTAGGGCCAAGGCACGAACCTCACCATTATTTTGAAGGGCTTGGTAGTCGGTTTCAGTGATGGCCGTAAGCGCCTCAGTTGTAGATCGGGCGTAGCGGAAACCATATTGCTTTTCTGAGAGCAGGTCATGTGAGGTAAGGTGGTTGACCATTTCGGCGTTGATTAGGGCTTCGAAGACTTTGCCGAAGAGGGGCAGGAGATTAATAGGACGGTAATTAGAGGGGTCAGAGGGGTCTCCAGAGTTCTTAAAGACAGGAACAATGGATGAGGACTTCCAGCAGTCAGGAAAACAGGATTCCTTGAGGGAGTAGTTATATAGTTTAGAGAGGGCGGGTGCTAGCTCAGGTGCGCATTTCTTCAAGACAATGGCTGGTATGCCATCTCCACCACTAGCCTTGTGGGGGTCTAAATTGGAGATAATGCCCAATACCAATGACGGGGTTATGTGTCGCCCGATCAATAGGGCCTCAGTTCTTAGAGGGAAGTCGAGTATGGGTAAACCGGAGGAGTCGAGCCTTGAATTTAATGAGAATTTCCGAGCAAAGCATTCAGCCTTGTCGGTAGAGGAAGTCAGGACCTCGAACTGGTTGAACAAAGAGGTATGGAGGGATTTCTATTGTTCAGAACGCACTTGCAGAGCCGCCAATAATCTTTGGAGCCAAATTTGCGAGATGCAATACGCTCCTTCATCCAAGCAGCAAATAGTGACTTAGCTTCATTGAGGACACGCTTACACTCGTTACGGGCGGAGGCAAAGAGACGTCTATTGCAGTCCGACATGTCGCTACGAAATAGGAGTGGTTCCTATGGGCAATGGCGGCTGAGCAAGCAGCGGAGAATCAAGGGGAGGAGTGGGACTTGGCCTTAAATTTCCTTGAGGGGATGAAAGCGTCAATTCCAGATTTAACCCAGGATGAGACCTCAGAAGCACATTCTTGGACAGGAGTGTAAAGACAACATCCCAGGGGACATCGCGGATGAAGTCACGGAACGAGTCCCAATCCGCTCGTTGATAGTAGAACAGGATTCTAGTGATAGGAGGTTCTTTGCGGGGGAGTGGAGTTTAAGGAAACTACTACTGCTACTATTACTACTACTAATAATAATAATGTTAATATATATATATATATATATATATATATAAAGCTATATTGAAGCTACTACTACTACTATATATATATATATATATATATATATATATATATATATATATATATATATATATATAAGCTATATTGAAGCGTAAGTCGTCTTTACGAATGAAAAAATGTATATCTGTGTGTGCAATGCCGGTTCATTTTTATTACAATTTAGTAGATTCCTTCATATTTAAATAACTATTAAAAAATCTAATTAATAACCGCTTGATAATTCACTTATGAGTTTTATATATTTTAATTTGGGCCTCACTCTATGTGTATATTCGTAAGTGTGTGCCAATCAATTGCCTTCATGGTTTCAGTAAAGATGGACATTGACGTTGTCTGATCTTTGTTTTTTTTGAGAATACAAATTACTTATTATTCGACGTATTTAAATTGACGCACAAGCCAAGTGAAATTATTGATAATTGAAAAACTCGGTTTTCCACACTTGTCTAAATCTGTTTTTAACTTTTATCCACTTTTATACTTCGACACACGGGATCACGAATACAGTTTAAAAATTAATACGCCATTTGTCGACACTTTTCTCACCGAATGTAAGTGAATTTCTTCTAGCTTCATCCATTATTAAAGAAAACGAAAAAATGTTATTAAATTTTAAATTTAACCCAATTATAGTAAATATTATTTATTAGATATTAAAGAAAAAGAAATAATTACTTGAGTTTTTCATTCGGAGTTTATCTAATACTGATTTTTTCTCATTAATACTAATGTCATAATATTTTTAGCACTGTAACTTTAGTAACTTAAAAAAAAAAAAACTAAATTTAATGTGTAACGAATTTCACCGTAATAAATTATTATTTTAATAACATTTCTTTATTAGAATTATATTTATTTACAGTTTATATATTTTTTAAGATGAATGGAATGAATTCAAATATTACTAATTTTTACAACTTGGTGAGGGTGTCTGAAATGACAACGCAGTTTGGTGAATTCTCTCTTTCTAAAATGGCCGACACTATACTTCCGGGTTTGAGCAGTGCTTCGTTTTCCTTCGTTACAGATTACATTTCTTAGTTTTCTCTTCGAAGTTTTCACATGCTGCTTTTTTCTAACACTGCTTTTGAAAGGTTGCGATCCATTAATTTTAAGATGTCGTATGTATTTGTTTTATAATTGATTCCATACTTTTTTTCAATAAAAGCTTTTTTCATTTCTTTATTTACTCTTCTGTTAAGTTCATCTCATATTAATTCCGAGATGGCTTCAAATTTATTTAACTAAATTTTATATATCTATATATAAAAAACTATATTAAATTAAGGTCGTCTTTACGAATGAAAAAAAAATGATATTTGTGTGTGCATTCCCAATTAATTCTCATTAAAATTCCATATATTTATTCTTGTTTAAAGAAGTATGAAGAAAAAATAAATAAAAAGTTCCCACATTAAGTTTCGAGTCCTGCATCGCTTTTCTGTGGTATCTAGGTATATGCCCGTATGAGGTTGTTTGGGCTCGTTTTCAACCTTATTTCTGATTGCTTCCTTACGTTTTTTGAAAAAGGGTTCTGACGGTGTTCTACTTGTACCTTTCGTCGATCTCTGTAGGTTACACGACACTGCGTAGTCGATTCTGAGGGTACTTTCAAAGTATCTGTCTGAGTTCCACGTTTGGTCTGTCTCTGTAAGTTTTTGATTTTCGTCAGGGAAAAATATATTATATAGACAAGTATATAAGTAAAATACACACGTTCCCACATTCCAAAGGCAAAAGTTCGACATTAGGGTCATTAATATTTTTTTTAGATCGTCTTAAGTGATTTTTCTATAAAATCGTTTTTATGATATCTTTTCTTCAATCGTCAGGGTATACAGGAAATTAGTAAATGACGAATCACACGTTTCTCCTCCTGGGTTCCTCCATATCCATAGTCATCTCGTTTTTTCTTGGAACCATTTGTTGGCTATTACCTGGTCATTGGCTGCGCACGACTGGATCTATTTTTCTTCGCGTTCGTTGCGGATCCCTTGCCTTTTCACTGCCTACTTTGGCGCTTAGGTCCCCCATGATAATGATGATGACTTCCGGTGATTTGCATAGAGCTTTGGCACTGTCCAGCATGGAGTAGTAAGATTCAATGTCTTCTTACTTGATTTGTGCAGTCGGTGTGTACATTGCTATAATATATATATGACTGAAATAGATTTATAGATAGATGTGAAGAAGCTGAACCAGATATATAAATGCATAGATGTCAAGAGACAAGAAGTAGATAGATAGATAGATAGATATGAACAGAATTAGATAGATAGATAGATAGATAGATAGATGACTGTAATAGATATATGGATAGATGTGTAGAGAGAGATACATAAATAGATGTGAAAAACAAGAAGTAGATAGATAGATAGATAGATAGATAAAACCAAAGTGTAAGGTGAATGGGCAGAATTAGAAAGATCTTAATGAAACTGCGCAAGAATAGATAGAGAGAATGTAGGAGAGAGAGAGAGAGAGAGGAGCTACTGACAGAGAGAGAGAGAGAGAGAGAGAGAGAGAGTGACATACAGAAATACAAATGGGAGTGTATGATATGGAAAGAGATAAGATAGATATTTCGAGAGATGGAGGGATGTGGACAACTTAAAAATAGAGAGAATGAGAGAGAGAGTCAGAGACTGAGAGATAGCGAGTGGAAGAGATAGAAACAAACTGTGATAAAAACGAGGAATATGTGGAAAAGAGAAAAACAAAGATAGATAGATAGATAGATAGATAGATAGATAGAGAGAGAGAGAGAGAGAGAGAGAGACAGACAGACAGACAGACAGAAACATAGATAGATAGATAGATACAGAGAGAGAGACAGACAGACAGAAACAGAGATAGATAGATAGATAGATAGAGAGAGAGAGAGAGAGAGAGAGAGAGATAGAGACAGACAGAAACAGAGATAGATAGATAGATAGATAGATAGATAGATAGAGATACAGACTGACATACTAGGTTAACAGGGAAACTAAACAAAGTGATAGTATCAAATATGTATCAATAATTCGATACAAAAGAGTCATATGACTTATTATACTAAAAAGATATTCTTTCTATTCTGGCATAGATAGATAGATAGATAGATAGATAGATAGATAGATAGATAGATAGATAGAGTGTGTGGGGAAGTGATAAGAATAGAATAACAGGGAAACTAACACAAACAAAAAAGTGAAAGTATCGAATATGTATTAACAGTTCGATATGATGGAGTCCTATGACTTATTATTCTAAAAACATATACTTTCACTTTCATTTTGTTGCTGAAAACATTATTTGATGCGAAGGATCCTACTACACAGCATCCAATCATTCAAAGATTATCTATTATAAATGACCCTAAACAAAATATTGTAACGAAGAGTTTATGTTTCATCTGAAACATTTGAACAAGATTGTTTGCTTCGTTTTATAACTTCTGTTGATCACTTTTTTTCCTCTTATGGAAAAAAATGAAAAGGATTACCTCTAATTAACCAGAAACACCAACAGTTTTCCCCGGATTGATACGGCTTAAGGATTTACAAAGAAGGCAAAGAAGGATCGGTGCTAGGGTTTCGGCACGCATCCGAAAATTTTTATACCCCACAATATTTACTACATGTCGATTTCAAAATTAACCTATCTGGAAGCCATAAACCGTTGATTGTCAAAAATAAGGCAAGATATTTTTCTCGCTTTGTTTAAGAAAAAAAAAAAAAGGTAAGAAAACTAAGTGAATGACAGAGAGAGAGAATGAGAAAGAGAGTGACATACTGAAGAATGAGAGTGTAGGATTTGAAAAGAGATAAGATAAATATTTCCAGAGTTTCAAAGTTATCGACAATTTAAAAATAGAGAGAGTGAGAAAGAGAGATAAAGACTGAGAAACAACGAATGGAAGAGAGAGAAACGGACTGAGATAAGAACGAGGAATATGTGGAAAGAAAAAAAAATCATAGATCGATAGATAGATGTGTAGAGAGAGGTACATAAATAGATGTGAAAAACAAGAAGTAGATAGATAGATTGATAGATAGCTAGATAGATAGATATTTATATAGATAGATAGCTAGATCGTTAGTTAGTTAGATAGATAGATAGATAGATAGATATACAGATAAAGCCAAAGTGTAAGAGAATAAGATACTACACAACATCCAATTATTCAAAGAATATCCATTATAAATGACCCTAAACAAAATATTGTAACAAAGAGTTTATATTTCATTTGAAACGTTTCGACAAGATTGTTTTCTTCGTTTTATAACGTCTGTTGATCACTTTTTTTCCTCTTATGGAAAAATGAAATGGATTACCTCTAATTAATCAGGAACACCAACAGTTTTCCCCGGATTGATACGGCTTAGGGATTTACAATGAAGGCAAAGAAGGATCGGTGCTAGTGTTTCGGCACTCACACTAAAAAATTATATACGCCCCTCTACACTTCATGTAGATTTCAAAATCTGGAAGCCATAAAACCTCGAAGGTTGGGGGTAAGACGCGTCCGCCCAGAAGGCAAGATATTTTTCTCGCTTTGTTTAAGAAAAAAAAAAAAATTTAAGAAAAGTAAGTGAATGACAAAGTGTAGGGAGAAAATTTGAAGGACTTACCAAAAGCAGAAGCGAAACAATGTTTGCAAAAGTTACCCAGTCTCGTTCAATCTTATTATCATTTTATGGCGAAGGGATTGGTAAATGTACCATGATTCGTTACTGTGAATAGGGTAAGTTCCTTTTTTACAGAATTGTTCATCCTGTACTTAGGCCTGAATCTACTCGAGGGAGAAGGTTACAAAGTAAGAGTTTCGGCTTATGCCGATATGTGAGAAATTTAACGGTTAACCCTAGACTTGAACAGGTTAAGATTGTAGTCATCTGGGAAGCATCCTCTTGTCAGTCGGTTCCACAAAGCAACAGTTTGTAGGAAGACTTTTACGCGCAACTTACATCTTATCAGGCAATACGAACGGTATAAGGTTACTTCACATAGATATTGATAGATAGATACATAGATCGATAGATGTCACCAGATTTTAAGAGATATTACCAATTTCAGATAGCTATAAAACGAGTGGCGTAAAAATATATATATATATATATATATATATATATATATATATATATATATATAGAGAGAGAGAGAGAGAGAGAGAGAGTGACATACTGAGAAAATGAGATTTGAAAAGAGATAAGATAAATATTTCCAGAGTTTCAAGGATATCGACAATTTAAAAATAGAGAGAGTGAGAAAGAGAGATAAAGACTGAGAAACAACGAATGGAAGAGAGAGAAACGGACTGAGATATGAACGAGGACTAGGTGGAAAGAGAAAATCATAGATAGATAGATAGATAGATAGATAGATAGATGTGTAGAGAGAGATACATAAATAGATGTGAAAAAAAGGAAGTAGATAGATAGATAGATCGATAGATAGATTGATAGATAGATAGATAAAACGAAAGTGTAAGAGAATAAGATACTACACAGCAAACCATCGTGCAAATATTATCCATTATAAATGACTGTAAACAGAATATTGTAACGAAGAGTTTATGTTTCCATTGAAACGTTTGAATAAGATTTCTTTATCCGGCCGCGACAGAAGAAAGAGAAAAATTATATACGCCTCTCTACACTCTACTTCATGTCGATTTCAAAATTTCCCAATTTGAAAGCCATAAACCCTCGAAGGTTGGGGGTAAGACGCGTCTGGCCAGAAGGCAAGATACTTTCTCTTTTTATTCTAAATGTAAGAAAAAAAAAATGGACGATAATGTGTCCGAACAAACTTTAAAGGCCTTACCAAAAGCAGCAGAGAATAAAAGGTCGCAAAAGTTACTCATCCTTTGAGGTTACTATCATTTTATAGCGAATGGATTGGTGAATATACCATGAGTCGTTACTGTGGATAGGGTAAGTACCTTTTTACAGAGTTGCAATGACTGAGAGAAAGGTTTTTTTTTCTAAAAGTCGAATCTAAGCTGTTGTAAAATGTAAACGTGTTTCTTTCGTGACTGCTGCGTCTCCCAGTGTTAATACACTGTCTAGTTAGAAGATATATGTGTTTAATAAAACAGTTGAATTCAAAATTGATTTCTTTCACCTCCGGACACAAGAACATTTCACTAACCGGCCGCAACAGAAGATATAACATTGTATTAATTGGCCCAATGACCAGAAGTCCCCCACGAGGGGTATATACAACACCACCACACATGCTCATTTAATTTTATGGAATTTCGAGAAATTCTTTTTTTGCATCATTAAATGTTTATATTTGTTGTACGGATAATTCCTTGCAGGATTTAAATCATCAAACAGTTTTGATAAAACCCGAAGCACAATAATAAATAATCTGCTCTGAATTGTACAAATAAAAACATATACAATAAAATTAATACATTTTTTTTATTTTAATTTAAAAATATTACTAACCAATTATTTTCTTTATAAGTGTCAGTCATACCCAGCTGGTTGATCAGGGAAAGCGTTCAATTAGAATGGAGTAAAAGCAGCATCATGTTTAGACGTAACAGAGTCTATCTTCTTCCATTACTTTAAAGTACTTTCATTAAAAAAACATTTTGAATTAATGCAGTTACTGATATAAGAGAAGTCGTCTGTATTTAATCAATCGAAATTAACCGAGGACATGAAAGACTAAAACAGGCAACATAAAGACCCACTTCAGACCACAATTCTTTTGGAGTTTTTGAAATTCATTTTGTTAGTGTGCTACCAGGGATGTAAAAGAGGATACATTTTTAAAGCAGTTGTTAAGTTTGCTGAAAATTGATTGAGAGCTCAAAGAAAAATAAGAAAGAAACCAGTAAAAATCGCCATTTTTCGCCATTTAAGTGGGTCTTCACAATATGAATCAACTCAATTATTAAGTTAAATGACAGTTAAACAATCAACTTATTGTTGGCTACAATTGAGTGAATATTGTATTGGATTGCCTGAAAATTGAGGGAACTTTTAGTTTAAAATTTGTGTTGAAATCGATTTTTCGTTTTTCGCTGAACACAGTGGCGTAGAAATAAAAAAAAATAGGTACTGTTGAGCTCGTCATGATGTAAGTAACGTACATACCGAGTTTGAACGAAATCGAAGGGGGAAAATTATCGAGGTTAAATTTATCAATATTTAATAGGTTTTATTGATTTAAAAAGAAATATCGATTTTTTATGCTAAGAATATATCTCTTGCTATCTATGTTCTAAGTTGGGTCAAAAGTGGTTGGATGGATCTCCATTGAAAATGTACAGAGACAGATAGACATCGAAATTTAATTGAACATATAAATTAGAAAGCGTTCGATGAATTGAAAGACGATGTCAAGTGGAATGTCAAAACGTAGTATGGTTTGATCGCTGACACGTAAGACCTGAAATCTAACAACGTCATAATATACCAGGATAATTAAAAGTACTATTGCAAAACAGATTAACAGACAAATGATATAAAACCACAGTGCCATTCTGTTGATGTATGGTCTCTGTTTTCTGGGTACGTTTCAACTCAATGTGTCTCGCCCTTTGGGGTGTGATGACGCCGTTAGTTTGTGTCTGGAAATAAAAAAAAGAAAGAAACAGAATATCATAGAATTAAAACTTAAAGTCGAAACGCCACGAATATGGCAATAAAGATGAGGACAACTGTTCGAACGTTATAAATAGTATAAGTAAAAATTTAAAGAAATGAAAATCTGTCTATATCTCTAATATGAGGTACTATGATTATTTACATTATTTACGTTATTCGAACTGTTATCCTCATCTTTAATGCCATATTCACAACGTGAAAGTATCAATAAAGTCTACCAAGCATAGAAATGAATACAAAATGGGAATCACTAATAAGGAGTACGAGAGAAAAGCAATGAAGAGTTACACAAAATTGCAATATAAGCTATGGTAAAAAAATGTAATAATAATAATAACGAAATATTGAAATATGAGCACTAGTAAAAAACGATGCAGGACATTAGGTTTATAAGTCCCAGAAATTTATACACATGGCCCAGTGGATAAAGGCATTGGTGACTAGACCCAAAGAGTTGTGAGATCAATACCAGGCTAAAGCAGTGGTGAGAGGCTACAGCTACTGCAGTGGTGAGCCAACAAAAAAAAAAAAAAAAATGGAGGATTTGCCTTAAAGGGAGATAACTGAGACATCCGTAAGAGGCGTGCCAACTATAATTAGAACAATCTACCCGGTGGACAAAATAAAAGGTTCAGTTCGAAATTCCAGTCACCATTCGGCTGAAATGTTTCTCTTCTTAGATAATACATCATCTCAGAATAGAAGTACTCAAATATGGCAATAAAGCCATATCTACCCTTGGCCGGCTTTAGTTTTGTATTAGGATCAGCAAATTTAATTGCATTTTTTATTTGACAGATGTGACTCTTATTAATTTATTTCGACATTGCCTCTCCTGAAAATAAGATCGCAAGGTGCACTGAAATGTAATTAAATGACACACATTCATACACGCACACACACACACACACGCCTTGTTGGTGTTAAAGAAGAACTATAAATTTGTACGGGAAATTTGAGCGACTTTTTACTGAGTAAAACATTGATTTGAAACTTCTTGCATACATCAGGTAATTGTTTATTTTGTTTGACTTGATAGAATGACGAATGTCCGAGATAGATCGGCCGAATAAAAATGAAGTTTGTTTTTCCTTAATATTCATTGAAACAGGAAGCTATCCACTTACTTCAAATAAGAGATGGTTGAAGCCGCGAAATTGGGAAACTTTTGTATCGAGATTGGCCTAATGTTCCATCCATCTCTGACCGGAAAAAAAAGTTAGATGTTGTATCATCTAAAACTATCCTGCAAGCAGTATTAAAAAGAATTAAAGAAGTCAAAAGAAGTACTAAACGTATTTCGTTTTTTTTTTTAATAGTAATTTAAAGTAAGAAGAAATTTTACTTACGTTTAAGAAATGGTCGATAACAAAGGTCGGTGCTTTGGGAATACAAATCTGAATTTCTGAATGCTTGTTGCAGGGACAAATGGCTTTCTGACAACGATCGTATTTCCGGCTCACTGGAAATAGATGCGAAATGACATGTTGAAAAACATGACGGAAAATTTAACCAATTACAGAAACGCATGATGTTACCACCCACAAATTGATACGATATGCTTTGCTATATTTAGATTTCCATGAAATGTTAATAATGCCAGGGTTTGTTCTCATGTTACGGTAAATGTTTGTCATTATGTTAATCATAATTTAGAGCAGTTTTAATAAGTTTAACTCTAAATTTACCACTTATTACATTACAAATTTTGATAATATTTTCTTCTTAAAAGCTAGAATTACTGTTTAATCTCGTGCTACAGTCAATGTTGGGGATAGTGTTAATTTTATCAAAATTTCGAGAATCCTTATTAAGTTTTCCGACAATTTTTCTTTAAATGTGACTTCTACGCAATATTTTTTTTTTTATAACATTTTTTATATTATTTGTTATTAGTTGATTGAATTGAAGTAATTATAGCATTTAATCATTTTCCTTTCTAGAATAATATGAAATTACATTTGTAAGTAATATAAATTCGTTTTCCTTGAGGTAGTCTGGAATACATTTACAGATTTTCTATTGTCTTTTTCACTGATACAGACACACACACACACACACACACACACACACACACACACACACACATATATATATATATATATATATATATATATATATATATATATATATATATATATACCGTGTCTAGATGTTTATCATCCAAATTTTTCCGTTATTAAGAGAAACGGACAAAGGATTTCCGTTAATGTAATTTTTTTAATCATTTAAAAAAATCCTTGAAAATGTTGGTTAAAAGACTTGTCTTTCTGTTGTCAAGCCCGAACTATAAATTTGTATGAGAAATTTTTCTCTGACCGGAAAAAAAGTCAGATGTTGTATTATCTAAAACTATCCTGTAAGCAGTATTAAAAAGAATTACAGAAGTCAAAGGAAGTACTAAACGTATTTCGTTTTTTTAATAGTAATTTAAAGTAAGAAGAAATTTTACTTACGTTTAAGAAATAGTCGATAACAAAGGTCGGCGCTTTGGGAATAAAAATCAGAAGTTCTGTAGGCTAGTTGCTGGGACAATTGTTTCTTGCACAATGATTGCTCTTGCTGCACACGGGAAATGAAGCAATGAAAAAACAAAAAAAACTTAGCCAATCAAAAAAGCAAACTCACAAAACGAGACGAAATCACAACCCACAAACCAAAGCGTATGCTTTGTTATATGTAGATATTTGTTATAATATTTTATTATATTATTTGTTATTAGTTCATTGAATTGAAATAATTATAACATTTAATCATTTTTCTTTCAAGAATAATATGAAATTACATTTGTAAGTAATATAAATTCGTTTTCCTTGTAGTCATGAATGCATTTACAGTTTCCCTATTGTCTTTTTCACTGATATATACATACGCGCGTGTGCGCGCGCGCACACACACACACATGCACACACACACATATATATATATATATATATATATATATATATATATATATATATATATATATATATATATATATATATATACCGTGTCTAGACGTTTATTATCAAAATCTTTCCGTTATTAAGAGAAACGAACAAAGGATTTTTGTTAATGTAAATTTTTAATCATTTTTAAAAAAACATGAAAATTTTGGTTAAATTTCTGGTCTTTCTGGTGTTAAAGCAGAACTATAAAATTGTACGGGAAATTTCAACGTCTTTTAACTGAGTAAAACACTAATTTGAAAATTATTGCAAACATCAGGTAATTGTTTATTTTTGTTTGATTTGATAGAATCACGAATGTCTGAGATTGCTCGACCGAATAAAAATGAAGTTTGTTTTTCTTTAATAGTCATTTTAACAAGTGTCTATCTAGTTATTTTAAATAAGAAATGGATGAAATCGCCAAATTGGGAAACGTTTGTTTTCAGATTGCCGTAATTTTCCATGCATCTAACACTAAGTTAAACGAACGTACGCACATGTTACATAAAACATTTAACTAGATTTATATTAAGATCTTCAAACGCTACAATTTCTTTGTAACGTGTTGAACTCCTTAGAGTATTTAACAAAAAAAAAATACTAAAAATTATTAAAAATAAATGAAGTTAAAAGAAGTAAAAACTAAACGTATATCGTAATTTAAACAAGAATAAAACATCAGTTTAAAAATGGCGGATGACAACACAGACATGCACGCACACACTAAGGTATATTATGGGACATTTTTTTAATTTAACGAATGTGTTGTTTATTAAGATTTCCATAAAATGTTAGAACCATATTGAAATGTGGAAGTCGAACAATCTATCACGGTGGACGAAATAAAAGGTTCAATTGAATTTAGGCGTTGTCTCTTAGAAAGGTGCATCATCATCATCATCATCATCATCATCATCATTATCATCATCAAAAGAATAGAAATTCCGCTTAATCATAGACATGGCTTTATATATTTGGGTATATGGAAACGCCACGTAGCAATTTTAACTAACTTAGCATCTTTATTGTATTTTTGATTTGACCGATGTAAATTTTATTAATTTATTTCGACATTGCTTCGCATGAAAATAGGATCTCAAGATGCACTGAAGTGTAATTAAATGGAAAAAAAAATATTCAGAAAAAAAAAAAAGAAATTTTGGTAACAGAGGTATTAATTAAACGTACTTCATTTTCCTTAAGAGTAAAAAAAACCCCAAAAAACAAGAAATATTACTTATGATTAATAATAAATAATTGATAACAACACACGCACACAAAATGATATGTCATGTTAAGAATCATATTTTAATTAAAGTAATACAAAAGAATTGTACTCACAAGTACAGCAAACACAATAAGAAGAAATTTATGAATTTAAAGAAGACAGGTCTTCTGTTTAAATGTTAGAATAGAGCCATTAAAGGGATTCCGGGTAGCCACTGCCTTAAAGAAATACAAACGAATTCTACTCACAAGTACAGTTCACACATTACGAAGAGATTTTATCAATTTAAAGAAGACAGGCATACAGTTGAAATTTTCCAATAAATATAATAAAGGCATTCCTGAAAGCCATTGACTTAAAGAAATAAAAAATAATTGTACACACAAGTAGAGCTAAAAAATATGAAAGCAGATTTATCAATTTAAAGAATACAAAAAATCTGTTGAAATGTTCCAATAGACTCATTGAAGGCATTCCTGGTAGCCCATACCTTAAAGAAATACAAAAGAATTATACTCACAAGCAGAGCGCACACATAACGATGAGATTTATGAATTTAAAGAATATAGAAATTCTGTTGAAACGTTCCAATAGACTCATTGAAGGCATTCCGGGTCGCCCATACCTTAAAAAAATAGAAGTGAATTATACTCACAAGCAGAGCTCAGACATTACGAAGAAATCTATCAGTTTAAATAATACAGAAATTCTGTTGAAATGTTCCAATAGACTAATTGAAAGCATTCCTGGTACCCCTTACCTTAAAGAAACACAAAAGTATTATACACACAAGCACACGTCACACATTACGAAGAGATTTATGAATTTAAAGAATATAGAAATTCTGTTGAAACTTTCCAATAGACTCATTGAAGGCATTCTTGGTCGCCGATACCTTAAAGAAATACAAAAGAATTATACACACAAGCATAGCTCACACATTTCGATGAGAATTATGAATTGAAAGAATATAGAAATTCTGTTGAAACTTACCAATAGACTCATAGAAAGCATTACTGGTCGCCCATACCTTAACGAAATACAAAAAAATTATACTCACAAGCATAGCTCACACATTACGATGAGAATTATGAATTTAAAGAATATAGAAATTCTGTTGAAAGTTTCCAATAGACTCATTGAAGGAATTCCTGGTCGCGCATACCTTAAAGAAATACAAAAGAATTATACTCACAAGCATAGAACACACATTACGATGAGAATTATGAATTCAAAGAAGAGAGAAATTCTGTTGAAACTATCAGTTGACTCATTGAAGGTATACCTGGTCGCCCATACCTTAAAGGAATACAAAAGAATTATACTCACAAGCATAGCTCACGTATTACGATAAGAATTATGAATTTAAAGAATATAGAAATTATGTTGAAACTTTCCAATAGACACATTGAAGGCATTCCTGGTCGCCCATACCTTAAAGAAATACAAAAGAATTATACTCACAAGCATAGCTCACATATTACGATGAGAATTATGAATATAAAGAATATAGAAATTCTGTTGAAACTTTCCAATAGACTCATTGAATGCATACCTGGTCGCACATACCTTAAAGAAATACAAAAGAATTATACTCACAAGCATAGCTCACACATTATGAAGAGATTTGTGAATTTAACGAATATAGAAATTCTGTTGAAACTTTCCAATAGACTCATTGAAGGCATACCTGGTCGCCCATACCTTAAAGAAATACAAAAGAATTATACACACAAGCATAGCTCACACATTACGATGACAATTATGAATTGAAAGAATATAGAAATTCTGTTGAAACTTACCAATAGACTCATAGAAAGCATTCCTGTCGCCCATACCTTAACGAAATACAAAAGAATTATACTCACAAGCAAAGCTCACACCTTACGATGAGAATTATGAATTTAAAGAATATAGAAATTCTGTTGAAAGTTTCCAATAGACTCATTCAAGGAATTCCTGGTCGCCCATACCTTAAAAAAATATGAGTGAATTATACTCACAAGCAGAGCTCACACATTAGGAGGACATCTATCAATTTAAATAATACAGAGATTCTGTTGAAATGTTCCAATAGACTCATTGAATGCATTCCTAGTAGCCTATACGTTAAAGAAATACAAAAGAATTATACTCAAAAGCGCAGCTCACACATTACGAAGGGATTTATCAATTTAAATAATACAGAAATTCTGTTGAAATGTTTCAATAGACTCATTGAAGGCATTCTTGGTAGCCCATACCTTAAAGAAATACAAAAGGATTATACTCACAAGCATGGCTCACACATTACGATAAGTATTATGAAATTAAAGAATATAGAAATTCACTTGAAACTTTCGAATAGACATATTGAAGGCATTCCTGGTCGCCCATACCTTAAAGAAATACAAAAGAATTATACTCACAAACAGAGCGCACATATTACGATGAGATTTATGAATTTAAAGAATATAGAAATTCCGTTGAAACTTTCCAATAAACTGATTGAAGGCATTTCTGGTCGCCCATACCTTAAAAAAATAGAAGTGAATTATACTCACAAGCAGAGCTCACACATTACGAAGACATCTATCAATTTAAATAATACAGAAATTCTGTTGAAATGTTCCAATAGACTAATTGAAGGTATTCCTTGTAGCCCATACCTAAAAGAAATAAAAAAGTATTATACTCACAAGCACACCTCACATATTACGATGAGATTTATGAATTTAAAGAATATAGAAATTCTGTTGAAACTTTCCAATAGACTCATTGAAGGCATTCCTGGTCGCCCATACCTTAAAGGAATACAAAAGAATTATACTCACAAACATAGCTCCCGTATTACGATAAGAATTATGAATTTAAAGTATATAGAAATTATGTTGAAACTTTCCAATAGACTCATTGAAGGTATTCCTTGTCGCCCATACCTTAAAGAAATTCAAAAGAATTATACGCACAAGCATAGCTCCAACATTACGATGAGAATTATGAATTTAAAGAATATAGAAATTCTGTTGAAACTTTCGAAGAGACTCATTGAAGGCACTCCTGGTCGCGCGTACCTTAAAGAAATACAAAAGAATTATACTCACAAGCATAGCTCACACATTACGATAAGAATTATGAATTTAAAGAATATAGAAATTCTGTTGAAACTTTCCAATAGACTCATTGAAGGCATTCCTGGTCGCGCATACCTTAAAGAAATACAAAAGAATTATACTCACAAGCATAGCTCACACATTACGATGAGAATTATGAATTAAAGAATATAGAAATTCTGATGAAACTTTCCATTACACTCATTGAAGGCATTCCTGGTCGCCCATACCTTAAAGAAATACAAAAGAATTATACTCATAAGCATAGCACATATATTACGATAGGAATTATGAATTGAAAGAATAGAGAAATTCTGTTGAAACTTTCCAATAGACATATTGAAGGCATTCCTGGTCGCCCATACCTTAAAGAAATTCAAAAGAATTATACTCACAAGCATAGCTCACATATTACGATGAGAAGTATGAATTAAAGGATATAGAAATTCTGTTGAAACTTTCCAATAGACTCATTGAAGGCATATCTGGTCGCCCATACCTTCAAGAAATTCAAAAGGATTATACTCACAAGCATAGCTCACACATTACGATGAGAATTATGAATTTAAAGAATATAGAAATTCTGTTGAAACTTTCGAATAGACTCATTGAAGGCATTCTTGGTCGGCCATACCTTAAAGAAATACAAAAGTATTATACTCACAAGCAGAGCTCACATATTACGATGAGAATTATGAATTAAAGAATATAGAAATTCTGTTGAAACTTTCGAATAGACTCATTGAAGGCATTCCTGGTCGCCCATACCTTAACGAAATTTAAAAGGATTATACTCACAAGCATAGCTCACATATTACGATGATAATTATGAATTAAAGGATATAGAAATTCTGCTGAAACTTTCCAATAGACTCATTGAAGGCATTCCTGGTCGCCTATACCTTAAAGAAATTCAAAAGGATTATACTCACAAGCATAGCTCACATATTACGATGAGAATTATAAATTAAAGAATATAGAAATTCTGATGAAACTTTCCATTACACTCATTGAAGGCATTCCTGGTCGCCTATACCTTAACGAAATACAAAAGAATTATACTCACAAGCATAGCTCACATATTACGATGAGAATTATGAATTAAAGAATATAGAAATTCTGTTGAAACTTTCCAATAGACTCATTGAATTCATTCCTGGTCGCCCATACCTTAACGAAATTCAAAAGAATTATACTCACAAGCATGGCTCACACATTACGATGAGAATTATGAATTAAAGAATATAGAAATTCTGTTGAAACTTTCGAATAGACTCATTGAAGGCATTCCTTGTCGCCCATACCTTAAAGAAATTCAAAAGGATTATACTCACAAGTATAGCGCACATATTACGATGAGAATTATTAATTAAAGAATATAGAAATTCTGTTGAAACTTTCCAATAGACACATTGAAGTCATTCCTGGTCACCCATACCTTAAAGAAATTCAAAAGGATTATACTCACAAACATAGCTCACATATTACGATGAGAATTATGAATTAAAAGAATATAGAAATTATGTTGAAACTTTCCAATAGACACATTGAAGGCATTCCTGGTCGCCCATACCTTAAAGAAATTCAAAAGGATTATACTCACAAACATAGCTCACATATTACGATGAGAATTATGAATTAAAGAATATAGAAATTCTGTTGAAACTTTCGAATAGACTCATTGAAGGCATTCCTGGTCACCCATACCTTAAAGAAATTCAAAAGGATTATACTCACAAACATAGCTCACATATTACGATGAGAATTATGAATTAAAGAATATAGAAATTATGTTGAAACTTTCCAATAGACACATTGAAGGCATTCCTGGTCGCCCATACCTTAAAGAAATTCAAAAGGATTATACTCACAAACATAGCTCACATATTACGATGAGAATTATGAATTAAAGAATATAGAAATTCTGTTGAAACTTTCGAATAGACTCATTGAAGGCATTCCTGGTCGCCCATACCTTAAAGAAATTCAAAAGGATTATACTCACAAGCATAGCTCCCACATTACGATGAGAATTATGAATTGGAAGAATATAGAAATTCTGTTGAAACTTTCCAACTGACACATTGAAGGCATTCCTGGTCGCCCATACCTTAAAGAAATTCAAAAGGATTATACTCACAAGCATAGCTTACATATTACGATGATAATTATGAATTAAAGGATATAGAAATTCTGCTGAAACTTTCCAATAGACTCATTGAAGGCATTCCTGGTCGCCTATACCTTAACGAAATACAAAAGAATTATACTCACAAGCATAGCTCACATATTACGATGAGAATTATGAATTAAAGAATATAGAAATTCTGTTGAAACTTTCCAATAGACTCATTGAAGGCATTCCTGGTCACCCATACCTTAAAGAAATTCAAAAGAATTATACTCAAACGCATAGCTCCCACATTACGATGAGAATTATGAATTGGAAGAATATAGAAATTCTGTTGAAACTTTCCAATAGACTCATTGAAGGCATTCCTGGTCACCCATACCTTAAAGAAATTCAAAAGAATTATACTCAAACGCATAGCTCCCACATTACGATGAGAATTATGAATTGGAAGAATATAGAAATTCTGTTGAAACTTTCCAATAGACTCATTGAAGGCATTCCTGGTCACCCATACCTTAAAGAAATTCAAAAGAATTATACTCAAACGCATAGCTCCCACATTACGATGAGAATTATGAATTGGAAGAATATAGAAATTCTGGTCACCCATACCTTAAAGAAATTCAAAGAATTTCTCAAAATAGACTCGATGAGAATTATGAATTGAAGGAAATTCTGTTGAAATTCCAATAGGAAGGCATTCCCCATACCTTAAAGAAATTCAAAAGAATTATACTCAAACGCATAGCTCCCACATTACGATGAGAATTATGAATTGGAAGAATATAGAAATTCTGTTGAAACTTTCCAATAGACTCATTGAAGGCATTCCTGGTCGCTCATACCTTAAAGAAATTCAAAAGGATTATACTCACAAGCATAGCTCACACATTTCGATGAGAATTATGAATTAAAAGAATATAGAAATTCTGTTGAAACTTTCCAATAGACTCATTGAAGGCATTCCTGGTCGCCCATACTTTAAAGAAATACAAAAGAATGATACACACAAGCATAGCTCACACATTACGATGAGAATTCTGAATTTAAAGAATATAGAAATTCTGTTGAATCTTTCCAATAGACTCATTGAAGGCATTCCTGGTCACCCATATCTTAACGAAATACAAAAGAATTATAATCACAAGCATGGCTCACACATTACGATAAGAATTATGAATTTGAAGAATATAGAAATTCTGTTGAAACTTTCCAAAAGACCCATTGAAGGCATTTCTGGTCGCGCATACCTTAAAGAAGTGCTAAAGAATTATACTCACAAGCATAGATCAGACATGACGATGAGAATTATGAATTCAAAGAATATAGAAATTTTGTTGAAACTTTCCAATAGACTCATAAAAGGCATTCCTGGTCGACCATACATTAACGAAATACAAAAGAATTATACTCACAAGCATAGCTGACACATTACGGTGAGAATTATGAATTAAAGAATAGAGAAATTCTGTTGAAACTTTCCAATAGACTCAGTAAAGGCATTCCCGGTCGCCCATACATAAGTAATACAAAAGAATTATACTCAAAAGAGCAGCTCACACTTTACGAAGAGATTTATCAATTTAAATAATACAGAAATTCTGTTGGAATGTTCCAATAGACTGATTGAATGCATTCCTGGCAGCCAATACCTAAATGAAATACAAAAGAATTATACTCACAAGCAGAGCTCACACATTACAACGAGGTATATGAATTTAAATAATATAGATGTTCTTTTGAACCTTTCAAATATACTCATTTAAGGCATTCCTTGTCGCCCATACCTTAAAAAAATAGAAGTTAATTATACTCCCAAGCAGCACTCACATATTACGAAGACATCTATCAATTAAATAATGTAGAAATTCTGTTGAAACTTTCCAACAGATTCATAGAATGCCTTCCTGGTCGCCTATACCTTAAAGAAAAACAAAAGAATTATACACACAAGCATAGCACATACATTACGATGAGAATTATGAATTTAAATAATTTAGAAATTCTGTTGAAACTTTCCAATAGACTCATTGAAGGCATTCCATGTCGCCCATACCTATGAAAATAGAAGTGAATTATACTCACAAGCACAGCTCACACATTACGATGAGAATTATGAATTTAAAGAATATAGAAATTATGTTGAAATGTTCCAATAGACTCATCGAAGATATTCCTGGTAGCCCATACCTTAAAGAAATACAAATGAATTATACTCACAAGCAGAGCTCACACATTACGACGAGATTAATGCAATTAAAGAATACAGAAATTCTGTTGAAATGTTCCAATGGACTCATAGAAGGCATTCCTGGTCTCCCATACCTTAAAGAAATACAAAAGAATTATACACAGAAGCATAGCTCACATATTACGATGAGATTTATGAATTTTAAGAATATAGAAATTCTGCTGAAACTTTCCAATAGACTCATTGAAAGCATTCCTTCTATTGTGAAGTGAATTATACTCACAAGCAGAGTTCACACATTACGAAGACATCTATCAATTTCGATAATACTGACATTCTGTTGATTTGTTCCAATATATTCATTGAAGGCATAACTTGTAGCCCATATCTTAAAGAAATTCAAAAGAATTATACTCACAAGCACAGCTCACACATTACGAAGAGATTTATCAATTTAAAGAATACAGAAATTCTGTTGAAACTTTCGAATAGACTCATTGAAGGCATTCCTGGTAGCCCATACCTTAAAAAAAGAAGTGAATTATACTCACAAGCAGAGCTCACATATTACGAAGACATCTATCAATTTAAATAATACAGAAATTCTGTTGAAATGTTCCAATAGACTCATTGATATGCATACCTGGTAGCGCATACCTTAAAGAAATACAAAAGATTTATACTCACAAGCATAGCTCACATATTACGATGAGATTTATGAATTTTAAGAATATAGTAATTGAGTTGAAACTTTTAAATAGACTCTTTGAAGGCATTCCTGTTCGCCCATCTCTTTAAGAAATACAAAATTATTATACTCACAAGCATAGCCCAGACATTACGTAGAGAATTATGAATTTAAAAATATAGAAATTCTGTTGAAACTTGCCAACAGACTCATTGAAGGCATTCCTGGTCGCCCAGACATTAAAGAATTACGAAAGAATTATACTCACAAGCATAGCTCACAAATTACGATGAGAATTATGAAATAAAAGAATACAGAAATTGTGTTGGAACTTTCCAATAGACGCATTGAAAGCATTCCTCGTAGCGCATACCTTATCAAAATAGAAGTGAATTATACTCACAAGTAGAGCTCATATATTACGAAGACATCTATCAATTTAAATAATACAGAAATTCTGTTGAAATGTCCCAATAGACTCATTGAATGTATACCTGGTAGCCCATACCTTAAAGAAATAGAAAAGTATTATACTCACAAGCAAAGATCACCCATTACGATGAGATTTATGAATTTAAAGAAATAGAAATTCTGTTGAAACATTCCAATAGACTCATTGAAGGCATTGCTGGTAGCCCATACCGTTAAAATTAGAAGTTAATTATTGTCACATGCAGATCTTACACATTACTAAGACATCTACCAACTTAAAGAATACAGAGTTTCAGTTGTAATGTTCCAACAGACTCATTGAATGCATGTCTGGTCGCCCATACCTTAAAAAAATACAAAAGAATTATACTCACAAGTATAGCCCACACATTACTATGAGAATTATGATTTTAAAGAATATAGAAATTCTGTTGAAACTTACCAATAGACTCATTGAAGGCATTCCTGGTAGACAATACCTAAAAAAATTGAAGTTAATTATACTCACAAGCAGAGCTCACACATTACGATGAGATTTCTGAATTTAAAGAATACAGAAATTATGTTGAAATGTTCCAATAGACTAATTGAAGGCATTCCTGGTCGCCCATACCTTAAAAAATAGAAGTGAATTATACTCACAAGCAGAGCTCACATATTACGAAGACACTATGAAATAATGCAGAAATTCTGTTGAAATGTTCCAATAGACTCATTGAAGGCATTCCTGGTAGCCCATACCTTAAAGAAATACAAAAGTATTATACTCACAAGCATAGCTCACACATTGCGATGTGATTTATGAAATTTATGAATATAGAATGTCTGTTGAAGCTTTCGAATAGATCATAGCTCACACATTACGATAAGAATTATGAATTTATAGAATATAGAAATTGTGTTGAATCTTTTGAATAGACTCATTGAAGGCATTTCTGGTAAACAATACCTAAAAAAATAGAAGTGTATTATACTCACAAGCAGCGCTCACACATCATTAAGTCATCTATTAATTTAAATAATACAGACATTCTGTTGATATGTTCCAATAAATTCATTGAAGGCATATCTGGTAGCCCATACCTTAAAGAAATTCAAAAGAATTATATTCACAAGCACAGCTCACACATTACGAAGAGATTTATCAATTTAAATAATACAGAAATTTCGTTGAAATGTTCCAATAGACTCATTGATTGCATTCCTGGTCGCACATACCTTAAAAAAATAGAAGTGAATTATACTCACAAGCAGAGCTCACGCATTACAAAGACGTCTATCAATTTAAATAATACAGACATTCTGTTGATATGTTCCAATAGACTCATTGAAAACTTTTCTGGTAACCCATACCTTAAAAAATACATAAGAATTATACTCATAAGCAGAGCTCACACATTGCGATGTGATTTATGAAATTTATGAATATAGAATGTCTGTTGAAGCTTTCGAATAGACTCATTGAAAACATTCCTGGTAGCCCATATCTCAAAGAAATTTAAAAGTATTATATTCACAAGTACAGCTCACACATTACACATTACGAAGAGATTGATCAATTTAAAGAATACAGAAATTCTGTTGATATTTTCCAATAGTTTCATTGAAATGATTCCTGGTAGTCCATACCTTAAGGAAATAAAAAATAATTATACTCACAAGCAGAACTCACACATTGCGATGAGATTTATGAATTAAAAATATAGAAATTCTGTTGAAACTTTCCAATAGACTCATTGAAAACATTCCTGGCATCCCATACCTTAAAGAAGTAGAATTTAATTATAATCACATTCACAGTTCACACATTACGAAGGGTTTTATCAATTTAAATAATACAGAAATTCTGTTGAAATGTACCAATAGACACATTGAATGCATTACGATGAGAATTATGAATTAAAGAATATAGAAATTCTGTTGAAACTTTCCAAAAGACTCATTGAAGGCATTCCTGGTCGCCCATACGTTAAAGAAATTCAAAAGGATTATACTCACAAGCATAGCTCACATATTACGAAGACATCTATCAATTTAAATTATACAGAAACTTTGTTGAAATGTTCCAAAAGACTTAGTGAAGGCATTCCTGGCAGCCCATACCTTAAAGAAGTAGAATTTAATTATAATCACATGCACAGCTCACACATTACGAAGAGATTTATCAATTTAAAGAATACAGAAATTCTGTTGAAATGTTCTCATAGACTCATAGAAGTTATTCCTGGTAGCCCATACCTTAAAGAAATATAAATGAATTATACTCTTAAGCAGTGCTCACACATTACGATGTGATGTATTAATTTGAATAATACAGATTTTCTATTCAAACGTTCCAATAGACTCATTTTAGGCCTTCGTGGTCGCCCATACCTTAAAGAAATAGAAATGAATTATACTCAGTCAGAGCTCACACATTACCCTGAGATTTATCAATTTAAATAATACAGAAATTCTGTTGAAATGTTTCCATAGACTCATTGAACGCATTCCTAGTAGCCAATTCCTTAGAGAAACAGTAAAGAGTTATACTCAAATGTAGACCTGACAGATAACGAATAGATTTCTGAACTTAAGAAATACAGAAATTTTGTTGAGATGTTCCAATAGACTTAGTGAAGGCATTCCTGGCAGCCCATACCTTAAAGAAGTGGAATTTAATTATAATCACATTCACAGTTCACACATTACGAAGAGATTTATCAATTTAAAGAATACAGAAATTCTTTTGAAATGTTCAAATAGACTCATTGATGTCATTCCTGGTAGCTCAAACCGTAAAGAAATACAAAGCAATTATTCTTACAAGCACAGCTCAAATATTACGAAGAGATTTATCAATTTAAATAATACAGAAATTGAATGCATTCCTGGTAGCCCATACCTTAAAGAAATACCCAAGAATTTTACTAATATATACATTTCACACCTTACGAAGAATTTATCAATTTAATGAAGATAGAAATTATGTTGAATTTTCTAATAGACTTATTGACGATTTCTGGTATCTCAGAAGTTAAAGAAATACAAATGAAGTGCAATAACTGTTATGGGACCTTACCCTTATTTACATAATAGACTATTTCATACGTAATAAAATCTGCGCCTCAAGAGGAAGCTGGGAGTTCAGTCTGAATTCGGTATACGGTTTCAAAAGGCATATTTTTTGCCGAGCCCACGGTCTCGGAGATCCCACTTTAAATCGTCCTTTTGCCATATGATGCCCTTGTTGGGGAGGTGCCTAAATACTGTTCTGGTTGAACTCTCTGTTTTCGGTCGTGGAGTAACCTGCACGCTTTTGCACCGTAGGGCGGAGTCTCTTTCGGGGAGTTAAACCGACCCCGAACCCGTCTATACGGGTTCAAATGGCTTATTTTTGGCTGAGCCCTCGGGCTCGGAGATCCCACGTTAAACCGGCCTAGTGCCACATCATGCTTTTCTGGGGGGGGGGGAACTAAATACTGTTCAGTCTGAAGTCGGACGACCGGCTGATCGCGCGGGGAGGATCCCGAACGAGGCTACACCGTAATGCGGAGTCTCTTTTGTGGAGGTAATCCGACCCTGAACCCGTTTATACGGCTTCAAATGGCATATTTTTGTCAGAGCCCACTGGCTCGGAGATCTCACGTTAATCAGGCCTTGTGCCACATGATGCCCTTGTGGGGGCGGTGACTAAATAGTGCTTAGTCTAAAGTCGAGCTCTTTGCTATGGTACATCTGTGAGGAGAATACGTTTTTTTCCGACGGTGTACGACCGGTGCTTGACGTAATGATTTATGATTGTTTACGAAATGTTTTTTGATTTCAACCTTTGTTTCACGTTAAGTTCATTTTTATTTTTAATTTACTTTCCGTTTATTGTCTTTTTTGCCAAAATTTTGATTTGTTTTTCTTTCTTTTCCCTTCCCCCACTTTTTTTTACTTTAACCCTTGTTGTTTCTTTATTATTCATTTTCCTTTTCTTTAATACGTATTTTTGAGTTTTTAATTTTCCTTTTAATTTTTAGTAACTTCCCCACGCCAAACTTTATTGTTTTTCATTGTTTATTTGTGCCACAAGTCAGACTTCGTTTTCTTTTTTTCACATTTTATTTCATTTTCATTGTTCTTTGTCGTTCTTTGTTGTAATTAACTCTTAAATATTCTGTGTTCCTTTATTTAAGTCTTTTCTGTGTTTATTGTAACTTTTTGTTTTATTTTTCATATTTAATTTCTATTCGTTAGTTTTTCTTTATTTTAGTTTACGTGTTTCGTTCGTGTTTGGGCTGACTAGAATTTTCTAGTGGCAGTCACTAAACATCATCCCATGGTCCCTCCCCTATCATTAAACCAATTAAAAAAAGTTTCTTCAACCATGACCACTCTGAAGAAGGAACATGTGCCAAAATCACCTGGCAAAAAATCATCACCCAATCCTTCTCCCATGCAGACTCCCAAAAACTGACCAACAAAAACTGAAAAACTGTTATACCTGAACGTACCTATTCTATTATTAATAGACTCTACCACACATAATAAGTAGTAGTAGTAGTAGTAGTAGTAGAGGTCGCCAGTTGAGCTCAGTGGAGTTGAGTGAGTCAGTTGATGTCGGACATTGAAGTATCAACCAACACAACTAGATTGCTGCGTCGTTAACTCTTATTTTAAGTTCCTAACGTTTTGTAAGTCGGACCCTTTTAGGACCGACTTGGCGAAATACAAGCCTCTACTGTGAAAACTACTCTACAACAAAAACAAAAGAGACAAAGAAGTCCATCTTCTGATTCATCTGAACCCACATTGGAAAAAAAATCCAAGCCAATATACAATACAGGGGAAGACGTGTGCCGCGTCTCTAAAGAAATAGAAGAGAAGGCATTATTACATGCCAAAAAATTAAAAAACTCTCTTAAATTTCAGAAAATTAAAACATTTAGGCGTAGAGAACCCCCGAAACTTTAGCAAAGCAAAAAGGGTTCTCAGTGTGGTGAGATGTGGAGTAGCTGGCCAACAAATATGAGCCATGATGGCCGAGGCCAATGAAACGTTTGGCATGTTTCCACAAATGTCATGTTTTGACGATGAAAATGTGAACAAATTGCAGCAATTTTGTTTTGGGAGGTTCCCGATTTTTGTTCACCCCTCCCTTTATAGAGCGTTAAAGCTAACATTCCCCTTGGACATTGGCGGTCTGTCTCCTGATGGCACCATCAAGAGTGAGATGGGTACTGGCTCAATGGGAGAAGCCGTCAGTGTCCTGACCCCGGCCATGTTCAATGCAGGAGAGCAACCCTAATCGGTTTCATCATGGCTCTCTGGTTAGCAAGTGTGAATGCCCGAGACCTGAGGTCGGAGTCTCGCAGGGAGAGGCTCTCTCGCGACCTTCAGCGTCTCGGGGTGAATATCTGTTGTGTGCAAGAGACCCGGTTTTCTTCTCGCAACTATGAGAATATTATGTCTAGGGGTTTTTCCCTCTATTCAGCATGTTTTGATGGACGCTCGAGGGGTGTCTCTTGGTTGGTGAGCAAGTCATTGAAGGCTGCGTGTGTTCTTGTCTTCGCGGACCCGGCGGGCAGACTTTGCGTGCTGGATGTTACCATAAAGGATAAGGATCTTCGTCTCATTGGGGTTTATGCGCCCAATGTCTATTCTGAGCGGCCTGCTTTGTTTCGGCAGATCGAGCCGTTTTTGACGACATAACGTTGGGTAGTTTTAGTGGGTGATTCGAATGCCGTCCTTGATCCTGATATAGATCGTATAGGAACAAATTCGGGTACTAACAACCAGGACGTGAAACCATTTCGGGACTTTATCGACAGGTTTGATCTTGTCGATAAGTACCGGAATGAACACCCTCGGGAGGTAGCGTGGACTTGGACTAATAGTGGCGGCTCGGCTAGTTATCTAAACCGAATCTTAGTTAGGAGAGTCGATGTAGGGCTCTTAGGGTGTACAAGTTTCCATGAGATAGTTTATTCGGATCATAGGCTTGTCCGGGTCAGTGTAAACTTAGATAAGCCCAAGGTTAGGATGGCTGGCTACTGGAAATTAAACTCATCATTATTTGGTGAGCAAGATTTCCGGGACCAGCTGCTACTAATAATACAGAGGAAACTGACGGGAGCGGTTGTGGGAAATGCCTGGTGGGATAATTTAAAATTCAAAATCAGAACGTTTCCTGCTGATTATGGTCGTTAGGTCTAGGTTAAAAAGAATGTCCTCTGAGGCGACGAATATGGCCGCTGAATTCCGTGCAGAGGAAGCTCGGAATGCATCTAGGTGACATATCGCATGCGTCACATTGCCGGATAAACGGACCGTGACAACAAACGAGGGCATATGTGAGGCTTTTCGTAACTACTTTCAGGAGCTTTTCACCAGGGAGCCCGGTCTGAGCCCTGCTCAGTTCGACGCCTATTTAGCTGACCTTCCCTGCCTTGAGGCAGCTGAAGCAGCTAGGTGCGAGATTCCCATTACAGAGTCGGAAATGGTCTTCCGTACGAAGTATACTTGAGGCAGTCGCCCGTTTTTGTTCCGCTGCTGGCACTGATTTTCGGCAACTGGATGAAGCAGGGGTCTATACCCCAACGATTCACCAGGGGCGTGATCAAGTTGTTACGCAAGGATAAAAACGGTGGAGATGGGTTAGGTAACCTTCGCCCTTTAACTATGTTAAACACAGAGTTAAAGATTTTGGCTAACCGTTTGCAGGTTGTCCTGTCTAGTCTGATTGGCTCAGAACAGACTTGTGCTGTGAAGGGTAGGACTATTCAGGACAACCTTCATATGGTGCGCCTGATCATCGAGCAAGTCGACAGTGAAGCCGCGCTGATAAATTTAGATCAGTCCAAGGGCTTCGATAGGGCTGACCATCGCTTTCTGAAGGCTGTTCTTTCGGCGGCCGGTTTCGGGCCGTACTTTCGCACCTGGATCCGACATCTGTATGCGACTCTCGCACGTAAGAACTTCCCATCCCTGAGAAGTGTGCATTCGTGCGAGGAGGAGGCCCGCCGTTTACCTCAAGCTGAATGCTCCTTATATCAAGTTTTAGTCAGGGGGTGGGGGCGTGCATGATGAGCTGATTGACGATCTCGGTCTGACGAAGCAGGAGGCTCGCTCAATATGGCCTTGGGCGCCCGGGTTGAAATGCCTCAATAACGATGAGGCATCACTCACCTGGCTGCTTATTCGTGGGGCCCTCTGGGTCGCCAAGAGACTCTGCTCAGATGGCTTGGAGAAATCTCCAAACTGCCGACGCTGTGGTGGGGAGGTCGAGACCTTGGATCACGCCTTCTTTCATTGCATCCAGGTAGTGCCGTTGTGCAAGTTTGTTGAACGTCTCATGGTCCGCATGCTGCAGGGAAAGTTCTTTGTCCTTAAGGCCGGTTCCTTTTGTAGCAATGTGGCACCGCCGCTGACGAAGGCTGAACAGTATGTGTTCCACTGCTTGCTAGGGGTTATGAGAGTCGTGATTTGGACGACACGTCAGAAGGGATTCTATGGAGGCGAGAAGTTCACCTCTTCCCAACTGATGTTGTACTTTAAGCATCAGATAAGTCAAGATTAGGACGGAAAGGCGGCGGCTAACTTCATCAGAATTCAGCAAAAGGTGGGTGAATCTTATGCGTTTGTGTCATTTGAAAGGGGCTGACCTTAAGTTGATATTGCTCTACCTGGGTTGAACTTGAGCAACCCATCTCGAAACTAGGCTAGCTTAGGTTTCCTTTTTGATGCTTTACTTTTTCAGTTAACTTAGCTAGGGTATGTATGCTCATTGGCCCCTTTTATTTCTGTCCCTATTTTTTCTTTAAGTTTAATTCCCCATCCCCTCCCTCGTTAGGTGGTCAGCGATGTCAGTTCGCTGGTGAATGCGGGGTGCCTTTCGTTTCGCGTGAGTGTTTTTTTCGTATTTGTTGTTGTGTCTGAATGAGGGCATGTCAGTGTGAGTGCTTGGGATGAATGAATGTTTTATACAATTATAAGTCCGCATTGATTTCGCCCAGTGAACCGATGTTTCTGTCACATTTAGTGATTGGGGGGGGGTATTACTAATCTTATTTTCTTTAGTTTCTTGCAAATAGTTTTTGCATTCATATTGTAAATACTCATTGGAGCTAGCTTTTAGAATTGTTGTTTTTTATTCCCCTCCCCACCACAGACAATGAATTGTAAATATGGGGACTAGTTAGTATTTTCATACGAGACAAAGAGGTATTATGGTGATTGTAGTAAGAAAGGTACGTATGAATGTGTTGTTTTGGTGTAAGGAATATTGTTCGTACAATTGGGTCAGTGTTTGCAGCTAGCTAAGTTATAATTAAGACAGAAGAAGACCGTCCTTTTCCCAATCCCCTTCTCGGCCATGTGCCACATTTCTGTATAAAACAGACTAAATATCGTTCCGTCTGAAGTCTAGAGTTCAGCCTGAAGTCTGGAGTGAAGTCCGTCAGGAGTCAGTCAGTCGAGTCAGTGGTAGTCCGAAACAGAGTCGCGTTCAGACAATTACTACTAAACCTGATTGTTCGTACTAACACTTTCTACTTCTCTGTATATATTCCTGTTTGTGTTATATCTGTGTTATTCCACATCCGTGTTTGAGTTCTTCTTTATTGCTTCTACCTTGGACTATCACCGTGGAACAAGAACCGGACCATAACAATATATATATATATATATATATATATATATATATATATATATATATCGTTTCAACCCAATTTAGCTAACAATGCTGCTAGTATTCAAAGGTCTACAGGCAGTGAAAGTGAAAGCGAATGCGAAGATTGAAAATTGGAAGGAAGTAGAAAAGAACAAAAAAAAACAAAAAAAACGAACAGTTTTCAAGAAAACGGAAAATGGCAATTGATGTCGCACTTAAACAGAGGCGCCACAAAAGAATCAGGAACAAAGAACAGAGACGCCAGAAAAAGTAAGATTTTTCAGGGTGATGATCGAACTCATTCGTCATCTCCGATCTCTTTATATATATATATATATATATATATATATATATATATATATATATATATATATTTTGAACAATAAGAAAATAAAAAATTAAAAATTAAAATCATTAGACACACTGGGTTGTAGATTAATATTCTTTCGTTTTTTTTATTATTATTATTCCATTTAGATTCCTCGACTAGTTTCGACCGAAATGGCCATCATCGGGAGGAGAAATATATCTGCTTGCTGTTGGCAATGAACTACAGAAATGAATGTCTTTTTTGTTGGAGAAAATGAACTTTTTGTCTGTAGTTTTCATTTGTTTTTTATTTTTTTATCTTTTTCACATGAATCTTTTAACATGCCTTGTGTTGGTCAAACAGTCTCTTTTAAGTTGTTATTTGAGATAAGAACTGGATAGATACATTTTATCCTGAATTCTCTGGTCAGTTTGACAGTTTTATTGGACCTGGTGAGGGGATGTGTCTCTGTTTAGTGTTTGTGTGTGTGTTATTTGGTTCCTAGGGAGTGAGTGAGTATGATATGTGTAAGCGTGTGTATTGCTGTAGGTGTGTGTTATCATTTGGCTCATTAGGGAGTGAGTGAGTATGGTGTGTGTACGTGTGTATAATCGTGTGGGTGAGTGTATAAGTGTGAGGCCTCCATTCCTCCGTAAGCATGTCTGTCATGTGTGGGTGAGAAATGTGGGTAAGTTTTGATTTGTTAATTGTTACTATTATATGTTGTTATATATATATATATATATATATATATATATATATATATATATATCGTTTCACCTCAAGCTAGCCAACAATGCGAAGATTGAAAATGGGAAGGATTGAGAAAAGAACAACAAAAAAAAAAGGAAAAGTGTTGAAGAAGACAGAAGATGACGATTGACATTGCAATTAAATTTCTGAAGATTGTAGTTCTCAGGGAAGAAAGAAATATGTAGGGAGTTCTACAGAATAGGAAAGATCGATAGGGCACCGTCTCCCAGCATAGGTCAGAACACAGCATCCTATATCACAGCTGTAACATACATTTCAGGGTGAAGATCATTTCGCCCTCCCTCTCCCTGCACCCCAGTGATTTCATGTCAATGTCATCTCTGTATGCGGAGGAGGAATATAACATACCATACTGCAATGTACATGTATATTATATATTACTGGCAGTAGATACCAAATATAAATACAGAATGATATAACTGAATATTTAAGCTATTATTTTTTAATATTAATTAATTGGTTGGCATTTTTAAATAGTGTACTGCATAATTGACACAGTAACAGTTAAAATGCGCACCAGAGCATTGCATGAAGTGCACCATATTAAGATGAATCGTTTGTGCTCACTACATGATTCTTCGAATCTGCAAATAATTCATTCTGCAACAAACTAACCTTATTTTCATAATCTTTAGGTATGAAAATGTCCTCTGATATTGGACATGAGTAACAGATGAGGAACAGATGACATGCTAAGTTACCCAATCTTAGTACAACAAATACCTGTATTTATTTCCTTGTTGCACTTTTATCTGATATCGAGTGCCCACTATATCAGGGGCCCACTTGCTATAATTGACACATTAGCAGTTCAAATGCCCAACAGAGCATTGCATGAAGTCCACTATATTAAGATGAATCGTTTGTGTTCACTAGATGATTGTTCGAATCTGCTAATAATTCATTCTGCAACAAACTAAGAATTACTTTTCAATAAATAATAACATGTATGATTCCAAATTCTCCTCGGACATCGAATTTCTTCACTTTGTCTTCATAATTCTTATGTATGAAAATGTCCTCTAACATTGAACATAAATAACTGATAAGGTGCAGATAACATTCTAAGTTACCCAATCTTAGTAATAGAATTGTCTCTGTTTCATTGTTGCACTTATATCCGACTAGCAGCATGGCCCGGCGTTGCCCGTGCTTGATTAAAAAATTGCACGACTCATACCGCAATCGCTATCACTTGTCTTAAAATATTTTTGCCCTTCCTTGCATTTAAACGAGTACCCTTTGCCGTGATGATGTTGCTACACGCCTTACTTCTTGCCTATCTCACACTACGATTTTTTTCTAAGCTCTATACTAAACATTAAATCTGTTACGAAAAAAGAACTAAACAAAATGAACACAAAACAATCAGCTTTTTAAAAGGACTTGTAACTGGAAAAACCAAATGAAAAAAGAATGTTAACAACAAATACTTTTTCACACCCAACCCAGTTCTGCGGAATCAGAATCAACGTTGAGTTTAAGCAAGCGAATGAGTAAATTGGAGTAAAGTACCATGCAGATTTAATTTTTTCCCACTTGTGACGAATGCAGCTATCGATTTTTTTTTCATGCTAGCATGCTAGTTAACATTCGTGTCAGTCAGCTGTTGGCTCTCACGCTGGCCAATAGAATCTTCATGCCTATTCGTGGCAGCCAGATATAGGCTATCACTCTGGCCAGTGGAAAATGGTCGCAAACTACATGAAAACTGCCGTAGAAGCATGAAAAATCGATTATTTCCACTATCGATAGGAGTTGGGAAATGCAAACTCGGTGTTGGACTTCCCGCTAACTTGGAGCATGTGCATTTAAATTTTGGTGCAAATTCGTCGAAAATTGCGGCCGTGCATTCGTTACACACACACACGCGCAATCACACACACACAGACATCCTACCTTTTATAGATAGAGATATCAGGGGAGCAGTCCATGAGGGGCCCACTTGCCATCATTGATAAATTAACTGTTCAAATGCGCAAAAAAGCATTGCATAAAGGCCATTATATTAAAATGAAGAATTTGTGCTCACTAGATGATGGTTCGAATCTGCCCACATTACTTTTTAATGAAAACAACGTGCATGATTCCAAATTCTTCTCAGACAACGCCTTTCTTTAACTTGTCTTCAAAATTTTTACGTATGAAAATGTCCTCTCACATGGGACATGAGTAACTGATAAGGTGCAGATAACATGCTAAGTTACCCAATCTGAGTAAAACAATTACCTGTGGTTGTTTCCTTGTTGTACCCTTATCCGATATCGCGAGACCATTCCATCAGTGGCCACATGCCATAATAGTTCTCCTTGTTTTCATAATCTTTAGGCATGAAAATGTCCTCTCATATTGGACATGAGTAACTGATGAGGAGCAGATTACATGCCAAGTTACCCAATCTTAGTACAACAAATACCTTTATTTATTTCCTTGTTGCAATTTTATTTGATATCGGGTGCCCACTACATCATTGGCTCACTTGCCATAATTGACACATTAACAGTTCAAATGCCCAACAGAGCATTGCATGAAGTTCACTATATTAAAATGAATCGTTTGTGCTCACTAGATGATTGTTCGAATCTGTCACTAATTGATTCTGCAACTAACTAACAATTACTTTTCAATGAATAACAACATGTATGATTCTAAATTCTTCTCAGACATAGAATTTTTTAAACTTGTCTTGTAGTTATGAAGATGTCCTCTTACATTGGATTTGAGTAACTGATAAGTCGCAAATGATATTCTAATTTTTCCAATTTTATTACTAAAACAATTGTCTGAAAAGCAAACAATCTTAAATATGAGTGATAAAAAATTATTAAAAGTATTTATCGCCCTGAGAACGTCTCCTAGGAGCAGTTTCGGAAATTAGGAGAAGGTAACCCGTGAATATTATGTGCGAATTCCCGTATCATTCTAATTGCAATTTAATAGATTCCTTCTTTTATAAATATATATTATGAAAATATAAATACTCAATTCATTCAATACCGCTTAGGATTTCCCTTCGAAGTTTTAAATATATATATATATATATATAGGTTGCAAGCCCACTTCTGGTAATTCAACTTAGCTTTATGTGTATGTGCATGAAATCATTTGCCTTCCTGGTGAAAAAAGTAGTATGGTTTATTGTTCTTTTTTTCAGATTATTTAGAATAACTTACATATATTTCGACACATTTAAATTGACGCACAGTCCAAGCGAAATTATTGCAGCTTATGTTGCAGTGAGAGGAGATATGTGTGCTTGGCAATCATTGGTCTTTCTGCTTTAAGAAAGTACGGACATTGTTTTTGTGAATCAACTTATTTTCTTCACTGCAAGTAAGTGAATATTTTATTGTTTTAATCATTATTAAGGTAAAAGAAAAAAAAACTTTTATTAAATCTTAAATTTAACTAAACTTTAGCAAATATTATTTATTAAATATTAATGAAAAAGTAATAATTACTTAAGTTTTGCCTTCGAACTTTAACTAATTGCGCTTTTTACTAATATTGCTTTAAAATGTTGTGATCCATCAATTGTAAGAATTTGTTTGTTTCAATCGCCATGGAAAAATATATTACATAGACAAGTAAAATACACACGTTCCCACAACCCAAAGCCAAAGGTTCGGCAATAGGGTCAGTAATATATTTTTATATCGTCTTAGGTGATTTTTCTATAAATGTGTACGCAATCGTTTTTATGATTTCGTTTCTTCAATCGTCAGGGTAAAGAGTAAATTAGTACATGAGGAAGCACACGATTTCCATTCCAAAAGGAATCGTTCTATATTTGGGTTTTTATGAAGATATAAATTGTTGTTTTTTAAACGAAAAAGCAAATAAAAAATAGAGGTGAATGTTTAAATCATCACCGAAGTCCTCATCGGCTTGTATGAAGACAAATTTTTATTTTTGTTGGTTATTTTATATTTGATATCAGGGTTAATAATATTTTTTTCTCTTTTTATCAATTCAAGATCTTAATATCCTACACTATTTCAAAGAGTAGATGTAAGTGGTCTAGTGGATTTGAGATGCATGTTTTTTATTAACACAAATGACGTAAAATTTCTCACAAAGTAGTAGTAAATTTAAAAAACAAAATTTAATGTGGAACAAATTTCAACGTAATAATAAATTACTATTTTCATAAAATTTCTTTATTAGAACTAGATTTATTTATATTTTTGTATTTTTTTTACGATGAATGCAATTACGTATTGTTACAACTTGGTAAGGGTGTCTGTAATGACAACGCAGTTTAGACTGGGAAGTTCTCTCTGTATATAATGATCGACACTATACTTCCGTACGTGAGAAGTGCTTTCTTTCACTTTTTCAATTTTCAGGAAAAATATATTACATAGACAAGTAAAATAGACACGGTACCCATTCCAAATGCAAAGGTTTGACATTAGGGTCAGTAATATTTTTTTTAGAATGTTTTAGGTGATACTATTTACATTATTTGAACTATTATCCGCATCTTTGTCGCCATATTTATTACAACGTTTCGATCGTTGTACGCTCCGGCCTTCTTCAGGTGGTTGGAATATTGAACTGAACCCTTATCCACAAGGACATATGGCACAGTAGATAAAAGCGTCGGTTCTGATCCAGTGACAGGACCCAAAGTGGAGAACTTGCAGAGGGGAATTAATAGGAGATAACTGATAGCTGACATCCATTAAATATGACACGTGGAACTAGAACAGTCTACCCAAGTGAGAGAAATAAACGGTTCAGTTCGACATTCCAATCATTTGCCTTAATGTTGGAAGAAAAGACGTATCGTTTTTTTTTCTGCTTATTTAGAATAACTTACTTATTTTTCGACACATTTAAGTTGACGCACAAGCCAAGTGAATTCATTGATATTTGAAAAACTTGATTTTTCACATCTATCTAAAGCAGTTGTCAGCTTTTATGCATTTTTATAATTCGACTGATTGCATCAGGAATATAATCATTAATATTTTTTTTAGATCGTCTTAAGTGATTTTTTTTTATAAAATCGTTTTTATGATATCTTTTCTTCAATCGTCAGGGTATACAGTAAATTAGTAAATGACGAATCACACGTTTCTCCTCCTGGATTCCTCCATATGCATAGTCATCTCGTTTTTTCTTGGAACCATTTGTTGGCTATTACCTGGTCATTGGCTGCGCACGACTGGATCTATTTTTCTTCGCGTTCGTTGCGGGTCCCTTGCCTTTTCACTGCCTATTTTGGCGTTTAGGTCTCCCATGATAATTATGATGATGATGACTTCCGGTGATTTGCATAGAGCTTTGGCACTGTCCAGCATGGAGTAGTAAGATTCAATGTCTTCTTACTTGATTTGTGCAGTCGGTGTGTACATTGCTATAATAGACATATGACTGAAATAGATTTATAGATAGATGTGAAGAAGCTGAACCAGATATATAAATGCATAGATGTCAAGAGACAAGAAGTAGATAGATAGATAGATATCTACATCGAGTAGATTCAGGCCTAAGTAGTGGGTGAACAATTCTGTAAAAAGAAACTTCCATTTCTAAAAAGAAATTGTGGAATGATGAGACTGATAGATATGAAAAAACGGATAGAGAGATAGATAAGAGACTGATAGATAGATAGATAGATAGATAGATAGATAGATAGATAGATAGATAGATATGAAGAGACTGAAAGATAGATAGATAGATAGATAGATAAATATGAAGAGACTGAAAGATAGATAGATAGATAATGATGAGACTGATAGATATGAAAAATCGGATAGAGAGATAGATAGATAGATAGATAGATAGATATGAAGAGACTGATAGATAGATAGATAGATAGATAGATAGATAGATAGATAGATAGATATGAAGAGACTGAAAGATAGATAGATAGATAATGATGAGACTGATAGATATGAAAAAACGGATAGAGAGATAGATAGATAGATAGATAGATAGATAGATAGATAGATATGAAGAGACTGAAAGATAGATAGATAGATAATGATGAGACTGATAGATATGAAAAAACGGATAGATAGATAGATAGATAGATAGATAATGAACAGATTGAATAGATAGATAAACAGATAGGTAGGTAAATAGTTGTGTAGAGATAGATAGATAGATAGATAGATAGATAGATATGAAGAGACTGAAAGATAGATAGATAGATAATGATGAGACTGATAGATAGATAGATAGATAGATAATGATGAGACTGATAGATATGAAAAAACGGATAGATAGATAGATAGATAGATAGATAGATAGATAATGAACAGATTGAGATAGATAGATAAACAGATAGGTAGGTAAATAGTTGTGTAGAGATAGATAGATGTGTAGAGATAGATAGATAGATAGATAGATAGATAGATAGATAGATAGATAGATAGATAGATAGATAGTTGTGTAAAGAAAGATAGATAGATATTAAGAGACTGAAAGATAGATAATGATGATAGATATGAAGAAACGGATAGATAGATAGATAGATAGATAGATAGATAGATAATGAACAGATTGAGATAGATAGATAAACAGATAGGCAGGTAAATAGTTGTGCAGAGATAGATAGATAGATAGATAGATAGATAGATAGATAGATAGATAGATAGATAGATATGAACAGGCACGGATAGATAGATAGATAGATAGATAGATAGATAGATAGATAGATAGATAGATAGTTGTGTAGAGATAGATAGATAGATAGATAGATAATGATGAGACTGATAGATATGAAGAAAAAGATAGATAGATCATTCAAAGATTATCTATTGTAAATGATTGTAAACAGAATATTGTAACGAAGAAGTTATTTTTCATTTGAAATATTTGAACAAGATTGTTTGCTTCGTTTTATAACAACTTTTGATCACTTTTTTCCTCTTATGGAAAAAATGAAAAGGATTACCTCTAATTAATCAGGAACACCAACAGTTTTCCCCGGATTGATACGGCTTAAGGATTTACAAAGAAGGCAAAGAAGGATCGGTGCTAGGGTTTCGGCACTCACACGAAAAATTATATACGCCCCTCTACACTCTACTTCATGTCGATTTGAAAATTTCCCAACTTGGAAGATTAAGATTGTAGTGATCAGGGAAATATCCTGTTGTGAGTCGGTTCCACAAAGCAACCGTTTGTAGGAAGAATTTTGCGCGCAAATTGCATCTCATGAGGCAATACGAATGGTATGATTTGGTTGACATAGAGATTGATAGATAGATACATAGATCGATAGATGTCACAAGATTTTAAGAGATATTACCAATTTCAGATAGCTATAAAACGAGTGGTGTAAATATATATATATATATATATATATATATATAGAGAGAGAGAGAGAAAGAGAGAGAGATAGTGACATACTGAGATAAAAAAGTGAGAGTGGACGATTTGAAAACAGATAAGATAGATATTTGCAAAGTTACAAGGAAAGAACATAGATAGATAGATAGATAGATAGATAGATAGATAGATAGATAGATAGATAGATAGATAGATAGATAGATAGATGTAACCAGAGTTTCAGAGATATGGACAAATTAAGAGTTGTATAAAAAAGAACGACGTAAAACTAGAGGGAGAGAAAGAGCGGGGACTTCCTCGTCTACGAGATAAGCTTGGTTGACATGGTAACAGGCATATATGAAGAAAGATAGATAGATACATACAGACATAGATAAATAATTAGAGATAGAGATAGAGTTTGTGTGTGGGAGAGCGATACTAATAGAATGAGATTGATAGATAGATAGACAGATAGACATGCTTGGTTAACAGGGAAACTAACACAAACAAACAAAAAAGTGAATGTATCGAATATGTATCAATAGTTCGATATGACTTATGATTTATTTTTCTAAAAACATATTCGTTCATTTTCAATTTATTGCTGAAAATATTATTTGATCCGAAGGAACCTACTTCACAACATCCAATCATTCAAAGATTATCTATTATAAATGATCGTAAACAGAATATTGTAACGAAGAATTTATTTTTCATTTGAAATATTTGAACAAGATTGTTTGCTTCGTTTTATAACGACTTTTGATCACTTTTTTCCTCTTATGAAAAAAATGAAAAGGATTACCTCTAATTAATCAGGAACACCAACAGTTTTCCCCGGATTGATACGGCTTAAGGATTTACAAAGAAGGCAAAGAAGGATCGGTGCTAGGGTTTCGGCACTCACACGAAAAATTATATACGCCTCTCTACACTTTACTTCACGTTGACTTGAAAATTTCCCAACTTGGAAATTGATTTGAACAGGTTAAGATTGTAGTAATCTGGGAAATATCCTCTTGTGAGTCGGTTCCACAAGGCAACAGTTTTTAGGAAGACTTTTGTACGCAACTTACATCTTATCAGGCAATACGAATGGAATAAGGTTGCTTCACATAGATATTGATAGATAGATACATAGATCGATAGATGTCACCAGATTTTAAGAGATATTACCAAATTAAGATAGCTATAAAACGAGTGTCGTAAATATATATATATATATATATATATATATATATATATATATATATATATATATATAGAGAGAGAGAGAGAGAGAGAGAGAGAGAGAGAAAGAGAGAGATAGTGACATACTGAGATAAAAAAGTGAGAGTGGACGATTTGAAAAGAGATAAGATAGATATTTCCAGAGTTTCAAGGAAAAACATAGATAGATAGATAGATAGATAGATAGATAGATAGATAGATAGATAGATAGATGTAACCAGAGTTTAAGAGATATGGATGAATTAAGAATTGTATAAAAAAGAACGACGTAAAACTAGAGGGAGAGAAAGAGAGGGGACTTCCTCGTCTACGAGATAGGCTTGGTTGACATGGTAACAGGCATATATGAAGAAAGATAGATAGATAAGACAGACAGACATGCTTGGTTAACAGGGAAACTAACACAAACAAACAAAAAAAGTGAATGTATCGAATATGTATCAATAGTTCGATATGACTTATGATTTATTTTTCTAAAAACATATTCGTTCATTTTCAATTTATTGCTGAAAATATTATTTGATCCGAAGGAACCTACTTCACAACATCCAATCATTCAAAGATTATCTACTATAAATGATCGTAAATAGAATATTGTAACGAAGAATTTATTTTTCATTTGAAATATTTGAACAAGATTGTTTGCTTCGTTTTATAACGACTTTTGATCACTTTTTTCCTCTTATGAAAAAAAATGAAAAGGATTACCCATAATTAATCAGGAACATCAACAGTTTTCCCCGGATTGAGACGGCTTAAGGATTTACAAAGAAGACAAAGAAGGATCGGTGCTAGGGTTTCGGCACTCACACGAAAAATTATATACGCCTCTCTATATTTTACTTCACGTCGATTTCAAAATTTCCCAACTTGAAAGCCATAAACCCTCGAAGGTTGGGGGTAAGACGCGTACGCCCAGAAGGCAAGATATTTTCTCTTTTTGTTCTAAATGTAAGAAAAAAAAATGGAAGATAATGTGTCCGAACAAACTTTGAAGGCTATACCAAAAGCAGCAGAGAATAAAAGGTCGCAAAAGTTACTCATCCTTTGATGTTACTATCATTTTATGGCGAATCGATTGGTGAATATACCATGATTCGTTACTGTGGATAGGGTAAGTTTCTTTTTACAGAGATGCAATGACTGAGATAGAGAAAAGTTTTTTTTCTAAAAGTCGAATCTAAGCTGTTGTAAAATGTAAACGTGTTTCTTTCGTGACTGCTGCGTCTCCCAGTGTTAATACACTGTCTAGTTAGAAGATATATGTGTTTAATAAAATAGTTGAATTCAAAATTCCTTTGTTGATTTCTTTCACCTCTGGACACAAGGACATTTCACTACCCGGCCGCAACAGAAGAGAGAGAGAGGATATAACATTGTATTAATTGGCGCAATGACCAGAAGTCCCCCACGAGGGGTATATACAACACCACCACACATGCTCATTTAATTTTATGAAATTTCGAGAAATTCTTTTTTTGTATCATTAAATATTTATATTTGTTATACGGACAATTCCTCGCAGGATTTAAATCATCAAACAGTTTTGATAAAACCCGAAGCACAATAATAAATAATCTGCTCTGAATTGTACAAATAAAAACACATACAATAGAATTAACACATTTTTTTAATTTTAATTTAAATATATAACTCAACAAGAATTGTTTTAACTTTTTAACATTTTATTCAGGGTAAATTTAATTGAACATATGCAGTCATATCCGGATGGTTGATATAGAAATGCGTTCAATTAGAATGGAGTAAAAGCAGCATCATGTTTAGATTTCATTAAAAATATTTTGAATTGATGCAGTTACTGATATAAGAGAAGTCGTCTGTATTTAATCAATCGAAATTAACCGAGGACATGAAAGAGTAAAACAGGCAACAGGAAGACCCACTTCAGACCACAATTATTTTGGAATTTTTGAAATTTATTTTGTTAGAGTGCTACCAGGGATGTAAAAGAGGATACATTTTTAAAGCAGTTGTTAAGTTTGCTGAAAATTGATTGAGAGCTCAAAGAAAAATAAGAAAGAAACCAGTAAAAATCGCCATTTTTCGCCATTTAAGTGGGTCTTCACAATATGAATCGACTCAATTATTAAGTTAAATGACAGTTAAGCAATCAACTTATTGTTGGCTACAATTGAGTGAATATTGTATTGGATTGTTTTTGTTTAAAATTTGTGTTGAAATCGATTTTTCGTTTTTCGCGGTTTTTCGCTAAACGCAGTGGCGTAGAAATAAAAAAAATAGGTATAGTTGAGCTCGCCATGATGTACGTAACGTACATATCGAGTTTGAACGAAATCGAAGGGAAAATTATCGAGGTTAAATTTATCGATATTTAATCGGTTTTATTGATTTAAAAAGAAATATCGATTTTTTATGCTAAGAATATATCTCTTGCTATCTATGTTCTAAGTTGGGTCAAAATTGGTTGGATGGATCTTGATTGAAAATATACAGAGACAGATAGACATGGAAATTTAATTGATCATATCCATTAGAAAGCGTTCGATGACTTGAAAGACGGCGAATTTTATGAGGTCAAATGGAATGTCAAAACGTTGTAGGGTTTGATCGCTGACAGCTAAATATGCCGGGTTAATTAAAAGTACCATTGCAAAAATGGCTAACAGACACATAGTATAAAACGACAGTGCCATTCTGTTGATGTGTGGTCTCTGTTTTCTGGGTACGTTTCAACTCAATGTGTCTCGCCCTTTGGGGTGTGATGACGCCGTTAGTTTGTGTCTGGAAATAAAAAAAATGAAAGAAACAGAATATCATAGAATTAAAACTTATAGTCGAAACGCCACGAATATGGCAATAAAGATGAGGACAACTGTTCGAACGTTATAACTAGTATAAGTAAAAATTTAAAGAAGTGAAAATCTGTCTATATCTCTAATATGAGGTACTATGATTATTTACATTATTTGGACTGTTATCCTCATCTTCATTGCCATATTCACAACGTGAAAGTATTAATAAAGTCTAACAAGTATAGAAATGAATACAAAATGGGAACCAGTAATAAGGAGTGCTAGAGAAAAGCAATGAATAATAACACAAAATTGCAATATAAGCTCTGGTAAAAAAAAATATAATAATAATAATAGTAATAACGAAATATTGGAATATGAGCAGAAGTAAAAAACGATAATAAGGCATTAGGTTTTTAAGTCACAGAAATTTATACACATGTCCTCAATGACACATGGCGCAGTGGATAAAGGTATTGGTGACTAGACCCAAAGAATTGTGTGATCAATACCAGGCTACAGCAGTGGTGAGAGGCTACAGTAAAAAAAAAAAAAAAACGAAAAAAAAATGGGAGTGTTGAGTTAAGGGAAGATAACTGAGACATCCTTAAAAGGCATGCCAACTATAATTAGAAAAATCTACCCCAGTGGACAAAATAAAGGGTTCAGTTCGAAATTCCAATCACCAATCGGCCGAAATGTCTCTCTTCTTAGATAATACATCATCTAAGAAGAGGAACTGCATCATCTCAGAATAGAAATGCCCATATATGGCAATAAAGCCATATCTATCCTTGGCCGGCTTTATTGCCATATTTGAGTGTATGGAAACACCACGTGACAATTTTTAACTAGTTTTGTATTAGGATCAGCAAATTAAATTGCATTTTTTATTTGACAGATGTGACTCTTATTAATTTATGTCGACATTGCCTCCCCTGAAAATAGGATCCCAAGACGCAATGAATTGTAATTAAATGGCGCCCAAACCCCAAAAGTATTCAAATAGTAAATTAAAAATTTCAGCACCTTCAAAAATAACGTACTCTATGTGTACAATGTTAGAAATTGTACACATAGAGTACGTTATTTTTAAAGGTGCTGAAATTTCGGGCCTTACTTTCATACCTTCTAGGTTAATGTTTAAATTTATATGTATGTATATATAAAGTAACAAATATATCAAGAAATCAAAAGAAAATGGTTGAATCTGTCAACACAACAATACAAACTTTTCAAAATTTTTCATTTTTTAACAGAAGAGTAAATAAAGAAATGAAAAAAGTTTTTATTGAAAAAAAGTATGGAATCATTTATAAAACATATACATACGAGATCTTAAAATCAATAGATCGCAACATTTTAAAAGCAGTGTTAGAAAAAAAAACAGTATGTGAAAAACTTCGAAGAGAAAACTAGGGAAGGTTGACGTAATCATCGAAGGCAAACGAAGGACTGTTCAGAACTGTCGGCCATTTTCGGAAGGGAGAATTCACTAAACTAAACTGCTTTGTCATTTCAGACACCCTTATCAAGTTGTAAAAATTAGTAATATTTGAATTAATTCCATTCATCTTAAAAAATATATAAAATGTAAATAAATATAGTTCTAATAAAGAAATGTTATTAAAATAATAATTTATTACGTTGAAATTTGTTACACATGAAATTTAGTTTTTTTAAAAATTACTACTACAGTGCTAAACATCTTATGACATTAGTATTAATGAGAAAAAAGCAGTATTAGATAAACTCAGAAGGGAAAACTCAAATAATTATTTCTTTTTCCTTAAATAATATTTACTATAATTTGGTTAACGATGTGTCTGAATTTATCAAAGAAATCCATTTTGACGAGGTGACGACAGATTACTACTGTCATAACCTCGTCAAAATGGATTTCAACATGGCTGTGAAGTAAGCGAACGCGGTTTTTCGTCTTTAACTAGTACTTAAAATATTAACATTTTTATTCAGCAATTATGTAATATCTATTTTTTAATTCAATAAATTAAAAAAAAAAAGTTATTTTAAAAATATTCAGGGCCAAACGACTGTTATGTAATTTTCAATTTTCGATTCGTAAATGTACTTTTTCATTAACGTTATCATTGCATTACGTGCTTAAAAGCAATAAAGAATTTTAAACGATTTTTGAAGTATTAAGAAGTTAATCAAAAAAATTTTAAAAAATGGAAAAAAAATTATAAAAAATATATTATTTATCGAAAAAAAAATTATTTCTTCACAAAATAATGTCCCAAATATAACGTATTTACAAAAGCAGGTAAAAGCTTTCCTAATTAAATAATGTCAGACTTTTTACATTTTTTTTTAATAATTTAGAGCAGATTTTCTATGAAACGGGGAACTGTTTTACAAAACAAAAAAAAAAACAAAAAAAAAACTGGTGATTTACTTTCTATAAAGACTCCTGTTTATAACTAATAAAACAAATCCTGTGCTTAAAGATTTAATTAGTCATTTAAACAAGTGCCTATCTAGTTATTTTAAATAAGTGATGGTTGATGCCGTAATTTTCCATCCACCTTTGAGCGGAAAAAAAAACAAACTATCCTGTCAGCTGTATTAAAAATAATTAAAAATGTCAAAAGAAGTACTAAAAGTATTTCTTTTTTAAAAATAGTAATTTAAAGTAAGAAGAAATTATACTTACGTTTAAGAAATTGTCGATACCAAAGGTCGGCGCTTTGGGAATAAAAATCAGAATTTCTGAAGGCTAGTTGCTGGGACAATTGCCTCTTGCACAATGATTGCACCTGCTGCGCAAGGGAAAAGAAAAGATGAAAAAAAAATGGCAAACAAAAAAGCAAAATCACAAAACCAGACGAAAACACAACCCACAAACCAAACCGTGTGATTTGCAATATGTAGATATTTGTTATAATATTTTTATATTATTTGCTATTAGTTCATTGAATTGAAATAATTATAACATTTAATAATTTTTCTTTCAAGATTAATATGAAATTACATTTGTAAGTAATATAATTTCGTTTCAGTACAGGTAGTGTTTAGAGTTTTCCTATTTCCTTTTTCATTGATACACACATACGCGCACATACACACACACAATGAGAACTATAAATTTGTACGGGAAATTTGAGTGTTTTTTGCTGTGTAAAACATGGATTTGAAACTTTTTGCAAACATCAGGTAATTGTTTATTTTTGTTTGACTTGATAGAATAACGAATAACGGGTAGCACGACAGAAAAAAATGAAGTTTGTTTTTCTTTAATAGTCATTTAAACAAGTGTCTATCTAGTTATTTTAAATAAGAGATGGTTGAAATCGTGAGACTGTGAAACTATTGTTTCGAGATTGCCGTAATATTCCATCCATCTCTGAGGAAATTTCTTTAAAATAAAAATAAAAGTAAAAAAAAAAATAATAGAAATTATTAAAAATAGATGAAGTTAAAAGAAGTAAAAAATAAAAGTATTTCGTAATCTAAACAAGAATAAAACTTACAGCATACACTATTACGAAGATCTTTATCAATTTAAATAAGACAATTTGAATAAATTTGAAAACTTCTAAAAATATCATTGAAGGGATGCCGGGTAGATATTGCCATATGGAATTACAAATAATGGTATTTACAAGAAAAGTTCATACATTACGAAGAGTATATCAATTAAAGAAAACAGAAATTCTGATGAAATGATCCAATAGCCATATTGAAGGTATTCCTGGTAGCCAATACATTAAAGAATTAGAATTAAATTATAATCACAAGCACAGCTCACACATTACGAAGAGATTGAACAATTTAAAGGACAGAGAAATTCTCTTGAAATAAACCAATAGAGTCATTGATGTCATACCTGGTAGCAAATACCTTAAAGAAATAGAAATAAATTATACTCACAAGTACAGCTCGCACGTTAAGAAGAGATTTATCAATTTGAAGAATACAGAAATTCTGTTGAAATTTTCCAATAGACACATTGAATGCATTCCTGGTAGCCGATACATTAAAGAAATACAAAAGAATTTTACTCAAAAGCAGAGCTCACAGAATACGAAGAGATTTATCAATCTGAAGAATATAGAATTTCTGATGAAATGGTCCAATAGATATATTGATGGCATTCCTGGTAGCCAATACCTTAAAGAAATACAGAGGAATTATACTCACAAGAAGAGGTCACACAATACGAAGATGTTTATCAATTTAAAGAATACAGAAATGTTCCAATAGACTCATTGAATGCATTCCTGATAGCTCATATCTAAAAGAATTACAAAGTAATTATACATATAAGCAGATCTCACACAATACGAACAGATTTATCAATTTAAAGAATAAAGAAATTCTGTTGAAATGATCCGATAGACTCATTGAATGCATTCCTGGTAGACAATACCTTAGAGAAATACAGAGGAAATTTACTCACAAGCAGACGTCACACAAAACGAAGATATTTATCAATTTAAAGAATAAAGTAATTCTGTTGAAATGTTCCAATAGACTTATTCACATCATTCCTGGTAGCCCATAACTTAAAGAAATACAAAAAGAGAATACTCACAAGCACAGCTCACAAAATACGAAAAGATTTATCAAATTAAAAAATACAGTAATTCTGTGGAAATGTTCCAAATACACTCATTGAATGCATTCCTGGTAGCCCATAACTTAAAGAAATACAAAGGGGGAATACTCATATGCAGAGCTCTAAAATTACGAAGAGATTTATCAGTTTAAAGATTACAGAAATTATCTTGAAATGATCCAATAGACTCATTAAAGGCATCCCTTGTAGCTAATACCTTAAAGAAATACAAAGGAATTATACTCAGATGTAGAACTCACACAATACGAAGAGATTCAACAATTTGATGTATACAGAAATTCTGTTGAAATGTTCAAAATGTCTAATTGAATGCATACATGGTAGCCCATACCTACAAGAAATACAAAGGAATTGTACTCATAAGCAGAGCTCACACAATATGAAAAATTTATGCTTTTGAAGATTAAAGAAATTCTGTTGAAATGTTCAAATAGATTAATTGAATGCATTCTTGGTAGCAAATACATTAAAGAAATAAAAATCATCTCTACTTACAAGCAGAGCTCACATAATAAGAAGAGATCTATCAATTCAAAGATTACAGTAATTCTGTTGAAATTCTACAATAGACTCATTGAATACATTCCTGGTAGCCTATACATTAAAGAAATACAAAGAATTATACTCAAAAGCAGAACTCACAATGTACGAAGAGATTTATCAATTTGAAGAATACAGAAATTCTGTTGAAATGTACAAATAGACTAATTGAAGTTATTCCTGGTAGCCCATACCTTGAAGGAATACAAAGGAATAATACTCACAAGCAGATCTCATACAATACGAAAACATTTATCAATTTAAAGAATACAGTAATTCTGTGGAAATGTTCCAATAGACACATGGAATGTATTCCTGGTAGCCCATACAATAAAGAAACAAAAAGTATAATACTCAAAGCAAAGCTCACACAATTCGAAGATATTTATAATTTCGAAAAATACAGTAATTCTGTAGAATGTTTCCAATAGACTCATTGAATGTATTCCTGGTAGCCCATACCTTAAAGAAATACAGAGGAATTATACTCAAAAGGAGAGCTGACACAATACGAAGAGAGTTATGAATTTAAATATAGAGTAATTCTGTAGAAATGTTCCAATAGACTCATTGCATTCATTCCTGGTAGCCCATAACTTAAAGAAATACAAAGGGAGACTACTCACAAGCAGAGCTCACACAATACGAAAAGATTTATCAATTTAAAGAATACAGTAATCCTGTTTAAAATTCCAAGAGATTTATTGAATTCATCCGTGGTAGACCATAACTTAAAGTAATACAAAGGGAGAATACTCACATACACAGCTCTCACATCACGAAGAGATTTATCAGTTTAAAGAATACAGAAATTGTCTTGAAATGTTCCAATAGACTCATTAAAGTCATCCCTTGTAGCTAATACCTTAAAGAAATACAAAGGAATAATACTCACATGCAGAACCCACACAATACGAAGAGATTTATCAATTTGATGAATACAGAAATTCTGTTGAAATGTTCCAAAAGTCACAAAATCAATTTGAATACAGAAATTCTGATGAAATGTACAAATAGACTAATTGAAGTTATTCCTGGTAGCCCATACCTTAAAGGAATACAAAGGAATAATACTCACAAGCAGATCTCATAAAATACGAAAAGATTTATCAATTTGAAGAATACAGTAATTCTGTAGAATATTTCTAATAGACTCATTGAATGTATTCCTGGTAGCCTATACCTTAAAAAATACAAAGAATTATACTCAAAAGCAGAACTCACAAATTACGAAGAGATTTATCAATTTGAAGAATACAGACATTCTGTTGAAATGATTCAATAAACTCATTGAATGTATTCATGGTAGCCCATACATTAAAGAAAGAAAAAAACATCTATACTAACAAGCAGAGCTCACAAACTAAGAAGAGATTAATCAAGTGAAAGAATACAGATAGTCTGTTGAAATGTTCCATAGACTCATTGAATGCATGCCTGGTAGACCATACCTTAAAGAAATACAAAGGAATAATACTCACAAGCAGGGTTCACACAATACGAAGACATTTATCAATTTAAAGAATACAGTCATTCTGAGAAAATGTTCCAATAGACTTATTGAATGCATACCTGGTAGCACATACCATAAAGAAATACAAAGAAAAAAAACACACAAGCAGAGCTCAAAAAATACGAAGATATTTATAATTTTGAAAAATACAGAAATTCTGTAGAAAGTTTCCAATAGACTCATTGAATACGTTCCTGGTAGCTTATATCTGAAATTAATACAAAGGTAGAATACTCACAAGCAGAGCTCAAACAATAAGAAGAGATTTATGATTTTAAATATACAAAAAGTCTGTTGAAGGTTCAAACAGACTCATTCAAGTTATTTCTGGTAGCCCATACCTTAATGAAATACAGTGGAATTATATTCACAAGAAGAGCTCACACAATACGAAGAGATTTATCAATTTAAATATACTGTTGAAATGTTCCAATATACTCATTGCATGCATTCCAGGTAGCCAATAACTTACAGAAATACAAATGGAGAATACTCACATGCAGAGCTCAAAAATTACGAAGGGATTTATCAGTTTATAGAATACAGAAATTATCTTGAAATGTTCCAATAGACTCATTAAAGGCATCCCTGGTAGCTAATACCTTAAAGAAATACAAAGGAATTATACTCCAATGTAGAACTAACACAATACGAAGAGATTTAACAATTTGATGAATACAGAAATTATTTTGAAATGTTCAAAAAGTCTAATTGAATGCATACCTGGTAGCCCATACATACAAGAAATACAAAGGAATTATACTCATAAGCAGAGCACACACAATATGAAAAATTTATCCTTTTGAAGAATACAGAAATTCTGTTGAAATTTCCCAATAAACTCATTGAATGCATTCCTGGTAGCCTATACATTAAAAAAATACAATTAATTATACTCAAAATCAGAACTCACAAACTACAAAGAGATTTATCAATTTTAATAATACAGTATTTCTGTTGAAATGTACAAATAGACTAATTGAATGTATTCCTGGTTGCCTATACCTTAAAGGAATACAAAGGAATAATACTCACAAGCAGAGCTCATAAGATACGAAGAGATTTTTCAATTTGAAGAATACAGAAATTCTGTTGAAATGTACAAATAAACTCATTGAATGCATTCCTTGTTGCCCATACATTAAAAAAATACAAAACACGTATACTCAGAAGAAGACCTCACAAAATACGAAGAGATTTATCAATTTAAAGAATATAGATAGTCTGTTGAAATTTTCCACTAGACTAATTGATGTTATTCCAGGTAGCCCATACATTAAAGTAATACAAAATAATAATACTCAAAAGCAGAACTCACACAATACGAAGATATTTATAATTTTGAAAAATACAGAAATACTGTAGAAAGTTTCCACTAGACTTATTGAATTCATTCCTGGAAAAGCACACCTGAAACTAATACAAATGAATAATACTCACAATCACAGCTCACACAATACGAAAACGTTCATCATTTCTAAAATACAGAAATTCTGTTGATTATTCCAGCAGACTCATTGAAGTCATTCCTGGTAGCCCATACCTTAAAAAAATACAGAGGAATTAAACTCACAAGGAGAGCTCACACAATACGAAGAGACTTATGAAATTAAAGAATACAGTAATTCTGATGAAATTTTCCAATAGGCACATTGAATGCATTCATGGTAGCCCATAACTTAAAGAAATACAAAGGGAGAATACTCACATGCAGAGCTCTCACATTACGAAGAGGTTTATCAGCTTAAAGAATACAGATATTCTCTTGATATGTACCAATAGACTATTTGAAGGTATTCCTGGCAGCCCATACCTACAAGAAATGCAAATGAATTAAACTCATAAGCAGAGCTCACACAATATGAAAAGATTTATCCATTTGAAGCATACAGAATTTCAAATAGACTCCTTGAATGGATTCCTGGTAGCACATACATTAATGAAATAAAAAGGAATAAAATTCACAAGAAGATCTCACACAATAAGAAGAGATTATCAATTTAAATAATACAGAAATTCTGTTGAAAATTTCCAAAAGACTCATTGAATGCATTCCTGGTAGCCCATACCTTAAAGAAATACAAATGAACTATACTCACAAGCTCAGGTCAGACACTTCGAAAAATTTATCAATTTAAACAATGCAGAAATTCTGTTGAAATAATCCAATAGATTCATTGCATGCATTCCTGGTAGCCCATAACTTAAAGAAATACAAATAAACTATACTCACAAGCTCAGTTCACACATTTCAAAGCGATTATCAATTTAAAGAATGCAGAAATTTCGTTGAAATTTTCAAATAGACTCATTGAATGCATTCCTGCTACACCATTCATTTAAGAATTACAAATGAATTATACTGACAAGCACAATTCACATTTTATGGATTGTTTAAACATTTAAAAAATACAGAAATTCAGAGAGAGTGTTCCAATAGACTTATTGAAAGCATTCCTGGTAGTCCATACATTAAAGAAACACAAATGACTTATACTCACAAGCTCAGGTCACACATTACGAAGATTTTATCAATTTAAAGAATGCAGAAATTCTGTTGAAATGTTCCAATAGACTCATTGATTGCATTAATGGTAGCCCATACCTTAAAGAAACACAAATGAATTATACTCACAAGCTCAGGTCACACATTACGAAGATTTTATCCATTTAAAGAATGCAGAAATTCTGTTGAAATGTTCCAATAGACACATTGAATGCATTCCTGGGAGCGCATACCTTAATGAAATACAAATGAATAATACTCACAAGCAGAACTCACACAATACGAAGATATTATCTATTTAAATAATACAGAAATTCTCTTGAAGTTTTCCAAAAGACTCATTGAATGCATTACTGGTAGCCCATATATTAAAGAAATACAAATGAATTATAATCACAAGCTCAGCACAGACATTACAAAGATTTTTCAATTTAAATAATGCAGAAATTCTGTTGAAATGTTCCAGTAGACTTATTGAATCCTTTCCTGGTAGCCCATACCTTAAAGAAATACAAATGAACTATACTCACAAGCTCAGGTCACACACTTCCAAAAATTTATCAATTTAAAGAATGCAGAAATTCTGTTGAAATAATCCAATATATTCATTGAATTCATTAATGGTAGGCCATACCTTAAAGAAATACAAATGAACTATACTCACAAGTTCAGGTCACACATTACGAAGAGTTTATCAATTTAAATAAGGCAGAAATTCTGTTGAAATGTTCCAATTATGTTTTAAACTTTCCAATAGACTCATTGAAATCATTCCTTGTCGCACATACATTAAAAATAAAAAAGAATTATACTCACAAGCATAGCACACACATTACGATGAGATTTATGAATTTAAAGAAAATAGAAATTCTGTTGAAACTTTCCAATAGACCCATTGAAGGCATTTCTGGTCGCACATACCTTAAAGAAATACAAAAGAATTATACTCACAAGCACAGGACAGATATTGCGAAGACATTTATCAATTTGAAGAATACACAAATTCTGCTGAAATGTTCCAATAGACTCATCGAAGGCATTCCTGATAGCCCATACCTTAAAGAAATAGAAATGAGTAGATTTCACACATTACGATTAGATTTATCAATTTAAAGAAGAGAGAAATTCTGTTGAAAGGTTCCAATAGACACATTGAAGGCATTCCTGGTAGCACATAACTTAAAGAAATAAAATGAATTATACTCACAAGCTTAGCTCACATTTTACGATGAGATTTATGAATTTAAAGATTCTAGAAATTCTGTTGAACCTTTCCAATAGACTCATTGAAGGCCTTCCTGGTAGCCCATATCTTAAAGAAATAGAAAGGAATTATACTCACAAGCAGAGCTCAGACATTACGATGAGATTTATGAATTTAAAGAATATAAAAATTATGTTTTTAACTTTCCAATAGAATCATTGAAATCATTCCTGTTAGCCCATACCTTAAAGAAATACAAAAGTATTATACTCACAAGCAGAGCTCACACACTTCGAATCTATTTATCAATTTTAAAATACAGAAATTCTGTTGAAATGTGCCAATAGACATTTTGAATGCCTTACTAGGAGCACATGTCTTAAAGAAATATAAATGATTAATACTCACAAGGAGAGCTCACACAATACAAAAATATTTATCAATTTAATGAATACAGGAAGAACGAGGAAATGTTCAAATAGACTAAATAAATGCATTCCTGGTAGACGATTACTTAAAGAAATACAAAGGGAGAATACTCACATGCAGATCTCTCACATTACAAAGATATTTATCAGTTTAAATAATACAGAAATTCTCTCGAAATGTTCCAATAGACTCATTGAAGGCATCCCTTGTAGGTAATACCTTAAAGAAATACAAATGATGTATACTCACAAGCAGAGGTCACACAATACGAAGAGATTTATCATTTTGATGAATACAGAAATTCTGTTGAAATGTTCATATAGACTAATTGAATGCATTCCTGGTAACCCATACATTAAAAAAATAAAAAACAGTTATACTCACAAGCAGATTTCACATAATACGAAGAGATTTATCAATTCAAAGATTACAGTAATTCTGTAGAAATGTACCAGTAGAAACATTGAATGCATTCCTGGTAGCCCATAACTTAAAGAAATACAAAGGAATTATACTCAATTGCAGAACTCAGAAATTACGAAGAGAATTATCATACATTACAGAAATACAAAAGAGCCATACTCACAAGCATAGCTCACACAATGAGAAGGGATTTATCATTTTCAATTATATAGAAATTCTTTTGAAATGTTCCAATAGTCATATTGAAGGCATTACTGGTAGCACATACTTTAAAGAAAGTTATTATACTCACAAGCAGAAGATTACAGAAATTCTGTTGAAATGTACAAATAGACCCATAGAATGCATTCTCGGTTGCCCATACATTAAAAGAATACAAAAAAGTATACTCACAAGAAGAGCTCACACAATACGAAGAGATTTATCAATTTAAAGAATACAGACAGTCTGTTGAAATGTTCCAATAGACTCATTGAAGGTATTCCTGGTTGCCCATTCCTTAAAGAAATACATAGGAATAATATTCACAAGCAGAACTTACACATTATGAAGAGATTTATAAATTTAAAGCATGCAGCAATTCTGTTGAAATATTACAATAGACACATTGACATCATTCATGGTAGACCAAACCTTAAAGAAATACAAAAAAGAATACTCACAAGCAGAGCTCACACAATACGAAGAGATTTATCCATTTAAACAATACAGTAATTCTGTGGAAATGTTCCAATAGACTCATTTAATGCATTCCTGGTAGCCCATAATTTAAAGAAATACAAAGGAACTATATTCACAAGCAGAGCTCACAATATACGAAGTGACTTATCAGTTCAAAGAGTACAGAAATTATCTTAAAATGTTCAAATAGACTAATTGAAGGCATCCCTGGTAGATAAAACCTTAAAGAAATACAAAGAACTTATACTCACAAGCAGAGCTCACACAATACGTAGAGATTTATCAATTTGAAGAATACAGAAATTCTGATGAAATGTTCAAATAGACTATTTTAATGCATTCCTGGTAGCTCATACATCAAAGAAATTATAAAAACAGCTATACTCACAAATAGAGCTCACATAATAATAAGAGATTTATCAAATCAAATATTACAGTAATTCTGTTGAAATGTTCCAATAGACATAATGAACGCATTCCTGGTAGCCCATACCTACAGGAAATACAAAAGATTTATACTCACAAGCAGAGCTCACACAATACGAAGAGATTTATCAATGTGATGAATACAGAAATTCTGTTGAAATGTTCCAATAGACTAAATGAATGCATACCTGGTAGCCTAAACATACAAGACATTCATAGGAATTATACTCATAAGCAGTGCGCACACAATATGAAAAGTTTTATCCATTTTGAGAATACAGAAATTCCAATTGAAATGTTCAAATAGACTAATAGAATGCATTCCTGGTAGCCCATATATTAAAGAAATAAAAAACAGCTATACTCACAAGCAGATCTCACATAATAAGAAGAGATTTATCAATTCAAAGATTTCAGTAATTCTGTTGATATGTTACAATAGACTCATTGAATGCATTCCTGGTAGCCTATAACTTAAAATGTGCAAAGAAATGATACTCAAAAGAATAACTCACAAATTACGAAGAGATTTTTCAATTTAATGAATACAGAAATACTGTTGAAATGTTGAAATACAGTCATTGAATGCATTCCTGGTTGCACATACATTAGAGAAATACAAAAGAGCTATACTCTCAAGCAGAGCTCAAACAATGAGATGGGATTTATCAGTTTGAGAACATAGAAAATCTATTGAAATGATCCAATAGTCATATTGAAGTCATTACTGGTAGCATATACTTTAAAGAAATACAAAGGAACTATATTCACAAGCAGAGCTCACAATATACGAAGAGATTTGTCAATTTGAAGAATACAGAAATTCTGTTGAAATGAACAAATAAACTCATTGAATGCATTCCTGGTTGTCCATACATTAAAAAATACAAAACAAGTATACTCACAATAGATCTCACACAATAGGAAGAGATTTATCAATTTAAAGAATACAGATACTCTGTTGAAATGTTCCAATAGACTCATTGGATGCATTCCTGGAGGCCTATATCTTCAAGAAATATCAAGGAATAATAATCACAAGCAGAGCTCACAAAATACGAAGAGATTTATCAATTTGAAGAATACAGAAATTCTGCTGAAATGTACAAATAGAATCATTGAATGCATTACTGGTTGCCCATACATTAAAAAAATACAAAAGAAGTATACTCACAAGCAGAGCTCACACAATACGAAGAGATTTCTCAATTTAAAAATACAGATAGTCTCTTGAAATGTACCAATAGACTCATTGAATGCATTCCTGGAGGCACATAAAATCATAAAATACAAAGGTATAATACTCACAATCAGGGCTCACACAATACGAAGAGATTTATCAATTTAAAGAATACAGTAATTCTGTGGTAATGTTCCTATAGATTCATTGATTGCATTCTGGTAGCCCATACCATAAATAAAAACAAAAGAATAATACACAAATCAGAGCTCACACAATACGAAGATATTTATAATTTTGAAAAATACAGAAATTCTACAGAAAGTTTCCAATAGACTCATTAAACCTATTCCTGGTAGCCCATAACTTAAAGTAATACAAGGAATAATATTCACAAGCAGAGCTCACACAATACGAAGAGATTTATGATTTGAAAAACACAGAGATTCTGTTGAATGTTCCAACAGACTCATTGAAGTCATTCCTGGTAGAACATACCTTAAAGTAATACAGAGGAATTATACTCACAAGGAGAGCTCACACAATACGAAAATATTTATCAATTTAAGAATACAGTAATAATGATGAAATGTTCCAATAGAATTAGAAAGGAATAATACTCACAAGCAGAGCTCACACAATACGAAGAGTTTTATCAATTTGATGAATGCAGAAATTCTGTTGAAATGATCCAAAAGTCTAATCGAATGCATTCCTGGTAGCCCATACCTACAAAAAATACAAAGGATTTATACTCATAAGTAGAGCTCACACAATATGAAAAATTTATCATTTGAAGAATAGAGAAATTTTGTTGAAATGTTCAAATAGTTTATTTGAAAGAATTTCTTGTAGCCCATACATTAAAGAAATAAAAAAACAGGTATACTCACAAGAAGAGCTCACAAAATAAGAAGAGATTTATCAATTCAAATATTACAGAAATTCTGTTGAAATGTTTCAATAGACTCATTGAATGCATTCCCGGTAGCCTATACCTAAAAGAAATACAAAGAATTATAATCAAAAGCAGAACTCACAAATTACGAAGAGATTTATCAATTTGAAGTATACAGAAATTCTGTTGAAATGTACGAATAGACTACTTGAAGGTATTTCTGGTAGCCCATACCTTAATGTAATACAAAGAAATAATACACACAAGCAGATCTCAAACAATACGAAGATATTTATAATTTTGAAAAATACAGAAATTCTGTAGAAAGTTTCCAATAGACTCATTGAATTCATTCCTGGTAGCCCATATCTTAAAGAAATACCCAGGATTAATAATCAAAAGCAGAGCTAATACAATACGAAGATTTTTATAATTTTGAAAAATACAGAAATTCTGTAGAAAATTTCCAATAGACTCATTGAATTAATTCCTGGTAACCCATACCTTAAAGTAATACAAATGTATAATACTCACAAGCAGAGCTCAAACAATACGAAGAGATTTATGATTTAAAATATACAGAAATTTTGTTGAAGTTTCAAACAGACTCATTGAAGTCATTTCTGGTAGCGCATATCTTAATGAAATACAGCGGAATTATACTCACAAGAAGAGCTCACACAATAAGGTGAGATTTATCAATTTAAAAATACATTAATTCTGTTGAAATGTTCCAATAGACTCATTGCATGCATTCCAGGTCGCCCATAACATGAAGAAATACAAAGGGAGAATACTCACATGCAGAGCTCTAAAATTACGAAGAGATTTATCAGTTTAAAGAATAAAGAAATTCTGTTGAAATGTTCCAATAGACTCATTGAAGGCATCCCTGGTAGCTAATACCTTAAAGAAATACAAAGGAATTATACTCACATGTAGAACTCATACAATACGAAGAGATTTATCAATTTGAAGAATACAGAAATTCTGTTGAAATGTACAAATAGAATAATTGAAGGTATAACTGGGAGCCCATACCTTAAAGGAATACAAAGGAATAATAGTCACAAGCCAAGCTCATACAATACGAAGAGATTTATCAATTTAAAGAATACAGAAATTCTGTCGAAATGTTCCATTAGACTCATTGCATGCATTCCTGGTAGCCCATAACTTAAAGAAATACAAAGGAAGAATACTCACAAGCAGAGCTCAGACAATACGAAAAGATTTATCAATGTAAAGAATACAGTAATCCTGTTGAAAATTTCCAATAGATTTATTGAATGCATCCGTGGTAGACCATAACATAAAGTAATACAAAGGGAGAATACCCACATACACAGGTCTCACATAACGAAGAGATTTATCAGTTTAAAGAATACAGAAATTCTCTTGAAATGTTCCAATAGACTCATTGAAGGCATCCCTGGTAGCTAATACCTTAAAGAAATGCAAAGGAATAATACTCACAAGCAGAGCTCACAAAATCAATTTGAAGAATACAGAAATTCTGTTGAAATTTTGCAAAGTCTAATTGAATGCATTCCTGGTAGCCCATACCTACTAGAAATACAAAGGAATTATACTCATAAGCGGAGCCCACATAATATGAAAAATTCATCCTTTTGAAGTATACAGAAATTTTGTTGAAATGTTCAAATAGATTAATTGAAAGCATTCATGGTAGCCTATTCCTTAAAGAAATACAAAGAATTATACTCAAAAGCAGAAGTCACAAATTACGAAGAGATTTATCAATTTGAAGAATACAGACATTCTGTTGAAATGATTCAATAAACTCATTGAATGTATTCATGGTAGCACATACATTAAAGTAACAAAAAAAATCTATATTCACAAGCAGAGCTCACAAAATAAGAAGTGCTTAATCAAGTGAAAGAATACAGATAGTCTGTTGAAATGTTCCAATAGACTCATTGGATGCATTTTTGGAGGCCCATATCTGCAACAAATACCAAGGAATAATAATGACATGCAGAGCTCACAAAATACGAAAAGTTTTATCAATTTAAAGAATACAGTAATTCTGTTGAAATGTTCCAATAGACTAATTGAAGTTATTCCTGCTAGCCCATACCTTAAAGGAATACAAAGGAATAATAGTCACAAGCCAAGCTCATACAATACGAAGAGATTTATCAATTTAAAGAATACAGAAATTCACTTCAAATGTTCCAATAGGCTAATTAAATGCATACCTGGTAGCTAATAACTTAAAGAAATACAAAGGAATTATACTCCCATGCAGAACTCACACAATACGAAGAGATTTATCAATTTAAAGAATACAGAAATCCTGTTGAAATATTCCAATAGATTCATTGGATGCATCCTTGGTAGCCTATACCTTAAGGAAATACAAAGAATTATACACAAAAGCAGAAGAAGATAGACATTCTTTTGAAATGTTTCAATAAACTCATTGAATGTATTCATGATAGCCCATACCTTAAAGAAATACAAAGGAATAATTCTCACAAGCAGAACTCACACAATGAGAAATGATTTATCAGTATAAGAATATAGAAATTCTATTGAAATGTTCCAATAGACCTATTGAAGGAATTACTGGTTACACATACTTTAAGGAAATACAAAGGAATTATACTCACAAGCAGAGCTCATAAATTACGAAGTGATTTATCAATTTGAAGAATACAGAAATTCTGTTGAAATGTACAAATAAACTCATTGAATGCATTCCTTGTTGCCCATACATTAAAAAAATACAAAAGAAGTATACTCAGAAGAAGAGCTCACACAATACGAAGAGATTTATCAACTTAAATAATATAGATAGTCTGTTGAAATATTCCATTCGACTCAATGAATGCATTCCTGAAGGCCCATAACTTAAAGAAATACAAAAGATTAATAATCACAAGCAGAGCTTACAAAATACGAACAGATTTATCAACTTAATGAATACAGTATTTCTGTTGAAATGTTCCAATAGACTAATTGAAGGTATTCCAGGTAGCCCATACCTTAAAGAAATACAAAAGAATAATACTCAAAAGCAGAACTCACATAATACGAAGATATTTATTACTTTGAAAAATACAGAAATACTGTAGAAAGTTTCCACTAGTCTCATTGAATTTATTCCTGGTAGCGCACACCTGAAATTAATACAAATGAATAATACTCACAATCAGAGCTCACACAATACGAAATGATTTATGGTTTTTAAAATACAGAAATTCTGTTGAATATTCCTGTAGACTCATTGAAATCATTCCTAGTAGCAAATACAGAGGAATTATACTCACAAGGAGAGCTCACACAATACGAAGAGACTTATGAAATTAAAGAATACAGTAATTCTGATGAAATGTTCCAATAGACTCATTGAATGCATTCCTGGTAGCCTATAACTTAAAGAAATACAAAGGGAGAATACTCACATGCAAAGCACTCACATTACGAAGAGATTTATGAGTTTAAAGAATATAGACGAATTGAAGGTATTCCTGGTAGCCCATACCTACCTACCAGAAATACAAATGAATTATACTCATAAGCAGAGCACCCACAATATGAAAAGTTTTATCCATTTGAAGAATACAGAATTTCAATAATTTGAATGCATTCCTGGTAGCACTTTCATTAATGAAATACAAAGGAATAATATTCTCACACAACACGAAGATATTTTCAATTTAAATAATACAGAAATTCTAGAAATTTAAAGAAATACAAATGAACAATACTCACAAGATCAAGTCACAAATTACGAAGAGTGTATCAATTTGAAGAATGCAGAAATTATGTTGTAATGTTCCAATAGACACATTGAATGCATTCCTGGTAGCGCAAACCTTAATGAAATACAAATAAATAATGCTCACAAGCAGAACTCACACAATACGAAGATATTATCTATTTAAATAATACAGAAATTCTGTTGAAGTTTTCCAAAAGACACATTGAATGCATTACTGGTAGCCCATATATAAAATAATACTAATGAATTATACTCAAAAGTTTAGGTCACACATTACAAAGTGTTTTACCATTTAAAGAATGCAGAAATTCTGTGGAAATGTTCAAATAGACTCATTGAATGCATTCCCGGTAGCCCATACCTTAAAGAAATACTCATGAACTATACTCAAAATCTCAGGTCACACATTACAAAGAGATTATCAATTTAAAGAATGCAGAAATTCTGTTGAACTTTTCCAATAGACATATTGAAGGCATTCCTGGTAGCCCAGAAATGGTGTTGAAATGTTCCAATAGACACATTGAATGCATTCCAGGGAGCGCATACCTTAAAGAAATACAAATGAAAATTCTCACACACTCAGGTCACACATTACAAACAGTTTACCAATTTAATGGATGCAGAAATTCTTCAGTAATGTTCCAATTTACTCATTGAATGCATTCCTGCTAGCCCATTCATTAAACAATTACAAATGAATTATACTGACAAGCACAATTCACATTTTATGAATTGTTTCTACATTTAAAGAATACAGAAATTCAGAGAGAGTGTTCCAATAGACATATTGAAAGGATTCCTGGTAGCCCATACATTAAAGAAATACAAATGTATTATACTACCCAACTCAGGTCCCACATCACGAAGATTTTATCAATATAAAGAATGCAGAAATTCTGTTGACATATTCTGTGGAAATGTTCCAATAGACTCATTGAAGGCATACCTGTTAGCCCATAACTTAAAGAAATAGAAATGAATTATACTCACAAGCATAGCTCACACATTACGATGAGATTTGTGAATTTAAAGATTATAGAAATTGTGTTCAAACTTTCCAATAGTCTCAGTGAAGGCATTTCTGGTCGCACATACCTTAAAGAAATACAAAAGAATTATACTCACAAACAGAGGTCAGACATTGCGAAGACATTTATCAATTTGAAGAATACACAAATTCTGTTGAAATGTTCCAATAGACTAAGTGAAGGGATTCCTGATAGCCCATACCTTAAAGAAATACAAATGAACTATACTCACAAGTTCAGTTCACACATTACGAAGATTTTATAAATTTACAGAATGCAGAAATGGTGTTGAAATGTTCCAATAGACACATTGAATGCATTCCAGGGAGCGCATACCTTAAAGAAATACAAATGAAAATTCTCACACACTCAGGTCACACATTACAAACAGTTTACCAATTTAATGGATGCAGAAATTCTTCAGTAATGTTCCAATTTACTCATTGAATGCATTCCTGCTAGCCCATTCATTAAACAATTACAAATGAATTATACTGACAAGCACAATTCACATTTTATGAATTGTTTCTACATTTAAAGAATACAGAATTTCATTGAATACCTTAAAAAAATGCAAAGGAATGATACTCAAAGCAGAACACAGAAATTACGAAGAGAACATAGAAAATCTATTGAAATGATCCAATAGACATATTGTAGGCATTACTTTAAAGAAATACAAAGTAACTATATTCACAAGCAGAGCTCACAATATACGAAGAGATTCATCAATTTGAAGAATACAGAAATTCTGCTGAAATGTACAAATAAACACATTGTATGCATTCCTGGTTGCCAATACATTAAAAAATACAAAAGAAGTATATTCACAATTAGAGCTCATACAATACGAAGAGATAGTCTGTTGAACTGTTCCAATAGACTCATTGAATGCATTCCTGGAGGCCCATATCTTCAAGAAATATCAAGGAATAATAATCACAAGCAGAGCTCACACAATACGAAGAGATTTAACAATTTAGAAATTCTGTTGAAATGTACAAATAGACTCATTGAATGCATTCCTGGTAGACAATACCTTAAAGAAATACAAAAGAATTATACTCACAAGGACTGATCACTCATTACGAAAACATTTATCAAATTAAAGAATACAGAAAGTGTGCTGAAATGTTCCAATAGACTCATTGAATTCCTTCCTGGTAGCCCATATCTTCAAGAAATACAAATGGATTATACTCAAAAGCAGAGCTCATATATTACGATGAGATTTATCAATTTAATGCATACAGAAATTCTGTTGAAATTTTCCAATAGAAAAAATTGAATTCATTCCTGGTAGCCAATACCTTAAAGAAATACAAAAGTATTATACTCACAAGGACTGATCACTCATTACGAAAACATTTATCAATTAAAAAGAATACAGAAAGTCTGTGAAATGTTCCAATAGACACATTGAATTACTTCCTGGTAGCCCATACCTTCAAGAATTAGAAATGAATTATACTCAAAAGCAGAGCACATATATTACGATGAGTTTATCAATTTAATGCATACAGAAAGTCTGCTGAAATGCTCCAATAGACTCATTGAATTCCTTCCTGTTAGCCCATACCTTCAAGAAATAGAAATGAATTATCCTCAAAGACAGAGCTCATATAATACGATGAGATTTATCAATTTAATGCATACAGAAATTCTGTTGAAATTTTCCAATAGACACATTGAATTCATTCCTGGTATCCAATACCTTAAAGAAATACAAAAGAATTATACTTACAAGGACTGATCTCTCCTTACGAAAACATTTATCAATTTAAAGAATACAGAAAGTCTGCTGAAATGTTCCAATAGACTCATTGAATTCCTTCCTGGTAGCCCATACCTTCAAGAAATAGAAATGAATTATACACAAAAGCAGAGCTCATATATTACGATGAGTTTTATCAATTTAATGCATACAGAAATTCTGTAGAAATTTTCCAATAGACACATTGAATTCATTCTTGGTAGCCAATACCTTAAAGAAATACAAAAGAATTATACTCACAAGGACTGATCACTCATTACGAAAACATTTATCAATTTAAAGAATACAGAAAGTCTGCTGAAATGTACCAATAGACTCATTGAATTCCTTCCTGGTAGCCCATACCTTCAAGAAATAGAAATGAATTATACTCAAATGCAGAGCTCATATATTACGATGAGGTTTATCAATTTAATGCATACAGAACTTCTGTTGAAATTTTCAAATAGAGACATTGAACTCATTCCTGGTTGCCAATACCTTAAAGAATACAAAAGTACTATACTCACAAGGACTGATCACTCATTACGAAATCATTTATCAAATTAAAGAATACAGAAAGTCTGCTGAAATGTTCCAATAGACTCATTGAATTCCTTCCTGGTAGCCCATACCTTCAAGAAATAGAAATGAATTATACTCAAAGACAGAACTCATATATTACGATGAGTTTTATCAATTTAATGCATACAGAACTTCTGTTGAAATTTTCAAATAGAGACATTGAACTCATTCCTGGTTGCCAATACCTTAAAGAATACAAAAGTACTTTTCTCACAAGGACTGATCACTCATTACGAAAAACATTTATCAAATTAAAGAATACAGAAAGTCTGCTGAAATGTTCCAATAGACTCATTGAATTCCTTCCTGGTAGCCCATACCTTCAAGAAATAGAAATGAATTATACTCAAAGACAGAACTCATATATTACGATGAGTTTTATCAATTTAATGCATACAGAACTTCTGTTGAAATTTTCAAATAGAGACATTGAACTCATTCCTGGTTGCCAATACCTTAAAGAATACAAAAGTACTTTTCTCACAAGGACTGATCACTCATTACGAAAACATTTATCAAATTAAAGAATACAGAAAGTCTGCTGAAATGTTCCAATAGACTCATTGAATTCCTTCCTGGTAGCCCATACCTTCAAGAAATAGAAATGAATTATACTCAAAGACAGAGCTCATATATTACGATGAGTTTTATCAATTTAATGCATACAGAACTTCTGTTGAAATTTTCAAATAGAGACATTGAACTCATTCCTGGTTGCCAATATCTTAAAGAATACAAAAGTACTATACTCACAAGGACTGATCACTCATTACGAAAACATTTATCAAATTAAAGAATACAGAAAGTCTGCTGAAATGTTCCAATAGACTCATTGAATTCCTTCCTGGTAGCCCATATCTTCAAGAAATACAAATGGATTATACTCAAAAGCAGAGCTCATATATTACGATGAGATTTATCAATTTAATGCATACAGAAATTCTGTTGAAATTTTCCAATAGAAAAAATTGAATTCCTTCCTGGTAACCCATACCTACAAGAAATAGAAATGAATTATACTCAAAAGCAGAGCTTATATATTACGATGAGTTTTATCAATTTAATGCATACAGAAAGTCTGCTGAAATGTTCCAATAGACTCATTGAATTCCTTCCTGTTAGCCCATACCTTCAAGAAATCGAAATGAATTATCCTCAAAGACAGAGCTCATATAATACGATGAGTTTTATCTATTTAATGCATACAGAAATTCTGTTGAAATTTTCCAATAGACACATTGAATTCATTCCTGGTATCCAATACCTTAAAGAAATACAAAAGAATTATACTTACAAGGACTGATCTCCTTACGAAAACATTTATCAATTTAAAGAATACAGAAAGTCTGCTGAAATGTTCCAATAGACTCATTGAATTCCTTCCTGGTAGCCCATACCTTCAAGAAATAGAAATGAATTATACACAAAAGCAGAGCTCATATATTACGATGAGTTTTATCAATTTAATGCATACAGAAATTCTGTAGAAATTTTCCAATAGACACATTGAATTCATTCTTGGTAGCCAATACCTTAAAGAAATACAAAAGAATTATACTCACAAGGACTGATCACTCATTACGAAAAACATTTATCAATTTAAAGAATACAGAAAGTCTGCTGAAATGTACCAATAGACTCATTGAATTCCTTCCTGGTAGCCCATACCTTCAAGAAATAGAAATGAATTATACTCAAATGCAGAGCTCATATATTACGATGAGATTTATCAATTTAATGCATACAGAAATTCTGTTGAAATTTTCCAATAGGCACATTGAATTCATTCCTGTTAGACAATACCTTAAAGATATACAAAAGAATTATACTTACAAGGACTGATCACTCATTACGAAAACATTTATCAATTTAAAGAATACAGAAAGTCTGCTGAAATGTTCCAATAGACTCATTGAATTCCTTTCTTGTAGCCCATACCTTCAAGAAATAGAAATGAATTATACTCAAAAGCAGAGCTCATATATTACGATGAGTTTTATCAATTTAATGCATACAGAACTTCTGTTGAAATTTTCAAATAGAGACATTGAACTCATTTCTGGTTGCCAATACCTTAAAGAATACAAAAGTACTATACTCACAGGGACTGATCACTCATTACGAAAACATTTATCAATTTAAAGAATACAGAAAGTCTGCTGAAATGTTCCAATAGACTCATTGAATTCCTTCCTGGTAGCCCATACCTTCAAGAAATAGAAATGAATTATATTCAAAAGCAGAGCACATATATTACGATGAGTCTTATCAATTTAAAGAATACAGAGAGTCTGCTGAAATGTTCTAACAGACACATTGAATTCATTCCTGGTAGCCAATACCTTAAAGAAATACAAAAGAATTATACTCACAAGGACTGATCACTGATTACGAAAACATTTATCAATTTAAAGAATACAGAAAGTCTGCTGAAATGTTCCAACAGACTCATTGAATTCCTTCCTGGTAGCCCATACCTTCAAGAAATAGAAATGAATTATACTCAAAAGCAGAGCTCATATATTACGATGAGATTTATCAATTTAATGCATACAGAAAGTCTTCTGAAATGTTCCAATAGAAAGCATTCCTTGTAGCCCATACCTTAAAGAAATAGCAATGAATTATACTCACAAGATGAGATCACACATTGCGATAGGATTTATCAATTTAAATAATACTGAAATTCTGTTGAAAAGTCCCAATAGTCTCATTGAAGGCATATATTTTAGTCTATATCTTAAAGAAATAGAAATGGATTATACTCACAAGCGTAGCTCACATTTTACGATGAGATTTATAATTTAAAAAATATAGAAATTCTGTTGTAATTTTCCAGTAGAATCTTTGAAGGCATTCCTGGTAGCCCATACCTGAAAGAAATACAAATGAATTATACTCACTAGCAGAAGTCACACATTGCGAAGATATTTATCAATTTGACGAATACAGAAATTCTATTGAAATGTGCCAATAGACTCATTGAAGGCATTCCTGGTAGCCCATACCTTAAAGAAATATAAAAGAAATATAATCATAAGCAGAGATCAGACATTGCGAAGATATTTATCAATTTAAAGAATACAGAATTTCTGTTGAAATGTTCCAATAAACTCATTGAAGTCATTCCTGGTCGCCCATATCTTTACGAAATGGAAACGAATTATACACGCAAGTTGAGCTCACACATTACGATGAGATTTATGAATTTAAAGAATATAAAAATTATCTTTAAACTTCCCAATAGACTCAATTAAGGCATTCCTGGTCGCCCATACCTTAAAAAAATATAAAAGAATTATACTCACAAGCAGACTTCACACAATGCGAAGACATTTATCAATTTAAAGAATACAGAAATTCTTTTGAAATGTTCGAACAGACTAATTGAAGGCATTCCTAGTAGCCCATACCTTAAAAAAATATAAATGAATTATACTCACAAGCAGATGTCACACATTACGAAGACATTTATCAATTTAAAGAATACAGAAATTCTGTTGAAATATTCCAATGGACTTATTGAAGGCATTCCTGGTAGTCCATACCTTAAAGAAATAGAAATGAATTATACTCACAAGCATAGCTCACACATTACAATGAGATTTATTAATTTAAAGAACATAGAAATTCTGTTGAAACTTTCCAATAGACTCATTGAAGGCATTCCTGGTAGCCCATACCTTAAAGAAATACAAAAGAATTATACTCACAAGCAGAGGTTGAGTTTAAGCAAGCGAATGAGCCAATTGGAGTAAAGTGCCATGCAGATTTAAATTTTTCCCACTGGTGACAAATGCAGCTATCGTTTTTTTTTTTTTGCCTGCTAGCATGCTAGTTAACATTCGTGTCAGTCAGCTGTTGGCTCTCACGCTGGCCAATAGAATCTTCCTACCTATTCGTGGTTGCCAGCTATTGGTTCTCACTCTGGCCAGTACTACCTGACCGCAAACTACATGAAAACTGCCATAGAAGCATGAAAAAATCGATGGGAGTTGGGAAATGCAACGTCGGTGTTGGCCTTTCCGCTAACTTGGAGCATGTGCATGTAAATTTTAGTGCAAATCCGTCGAAAATTGCGGCCGTGCATTCGTTACACACACACACACACACACGCACACACACACACACACACACACACACACACACACACACACACATCCTGCCTTTTATAGATAGAGATTATTTTCTTACCTGTTTGAAGTCATACAATATTTACTTGTACCCAATGAGTTTATTTAATTGTTCTGAATTTAAGATTTATTGAATTATTATATATTATTCTTCCAATAGGGAAAAATAGTCAAAGGCGGTAATCCAGAATTATTTCTCTTCTGAACATCCATACAAATCTTGCCTTTTATAGATAGAGATATCGGGGGAGCAGTCCATGAGGAGCCCACTTGCCATCACTGATAAATTAACTGTTCAAATGCGCAAAAAAGCATTGCATAAAGGCCACTATATTAAAATGAAGCATTTGTGCTCATTAGATGATGGTTTTAATCTGCCCACAATGGATTGTGAAACAAACTAAAAATTACATTTTAATGAAAACAACGTTCATGATTCCAAATTCTTCTCAGACAACGCCTTTCTTTCACTTGTCTTCAAAATTTTTACGTATGAAAATATCCACTCATATTGGACATGAGTAACTGATAAGGTGCAGATAACATGCTAAGTTACCCAATCTGAGTAAAACAATTACCTGTGGTTGTTTCCTTGTTGTACTCTTATCCGATATCGCTAGACCATTCCATCAGTGGCCACTTGCCATAATTGACACATTAACAGTTCAAATGCCCAACAGAGCATTGCATGAAGTGCCCTATATTAATATGAATCGTTTGTGTTCACTCCATGATTGTTATAATCTGCTAATAATTGATTCTGCAACAAATTAAGAATTACTTTTCAAAGAATAACAATATGTATAATTGAAAGTTCTCCTTAAACAACGAATTTCTTAAACTTGTATTCATAAACTTTAGGCATGAAAATGTCCTCTCATATTGGACATGAGTAACTGATGAGGAGAAGATGACATTCTAAGTTACCCAATATTAGTACAACAAATGCCTGTATTTGTTTCCTTGTTGCACTTTTACCCGATATCAGAGGACCACTCCCGGAAGCGCCCACTTGATATAATTGACACATTAACAGATCAAATGCGCTGGAGAGCATTGCACGATGCCCAATATATGAAGATAAATCATTTGAGTTCACTAGATGATTGTTCAAAATCTGCCAATAATTGATTCTGCAACTAACAACATGCATGATTCCAAATTCCCCTCAGACAACGAGTTTCTTCAACGCGTCTTCACAATCTTTCGGTAGGAAAATGTCTTTTCACATTGGACATCAGTAATTGATAAGGAGAGAGATGACATGTTAAGTTACCCAATCTTAGTAAAACAATTGCCTGTGTTTTTTTCCTTGTTGCACTTTTGTCCGATATATGGGGACCTCTCAATCAGGGGCTCACTTGCCATAATTGACAGATTAATAGTTCAAATGCACAACAGAGCATTACATAAAGTCAACTATATTAAGAGGATCGTTTGTGTTCACTAGATAATTCTTCGATTCTACCATTAATTGATTCTGCAACAAACTAACAATTACTTTTCAAGAAATAACAACATGTATGATTCCAAATTCTCCTCAGACATCGCATTTCTTAAACTTGTTTTCATAATCTTTAGGCATGAAAATGTCCTCTCATATTGGACATGAGTAACTGATGAGGAACAGATGACCTGCCAAGTTACCCAATATTAGTACAACAAATACCTTTATTTATTTCCTTGTTGCACTCTGATATCGGGTGCCCACTACATCATTGGTCCACTTGCCATAATTGACACATTAACAGTTCAAATGCTCAACAGAGCATTGCATGACGTCCACTATATTAAGATGAATCTTTTGTGCTCACTAGATGATTATTCGAATCTGCCAATAATTAATTCTCCACTTAACTAACAATTACTTTTCAATGAATAACAACATGTATGATTCCAAATTCTTCTCAGACAAAGAATTTTTTAAACTTGTCTTCAGTTATGAAGATGTCCTCTTACATTGGATTTGTGTAACTGATAAGTCGCAGATGACTTTCTAATTTTTCCACTTTTATTACTAAAACAATTGTCTGAAATGCTGACAATCTTAAATGAGAGGGATAAAAAATTATTAAAAGTATTTATCGTCCTGAGAACGTATCCTAGGAGCAGTTTCGGAAACTAGAAGGTAACCCATGAATATTGTGTGCGAATTCCCATGTCATTCTAATTGCAATTTAATAGATTCCTTCTTTTATGAATATATATTATGAAAATATACTCAATTCATTCAATACTGCTTAGGATTTCCTTTGAAATATATATATATATATATATATATATATATATATATATATATATATATATATATATATATATATATATATAGGTTGCAAGCCCACCTCTGGTAATTTAACTTAGGTCTATGTGTATGTGAATGAAATCATTTGGCTTCCTGGTGGAAAATTAATATGGTTTTCCGTTCTTTTTTTCAGATTATTTAGAATAACTAACTTATATTTCGACACATTTAAATTGACACACAGTCCAAGTGAAATAAATGCAGCTTAAGTTGAGGTGAGAGGAGATATGTGTGCTTGGCAGTCATTGGTCTCTCTACTTTAAGAAAGAACGGATTTTCTTCACTGCAAGTAAGTGAATATTTTATTGTTTCAAACATTATTAAGGTAAAAGAAAAAAGACTTTTTTATTAAATTTTAAATTTAAGTAAACTTTAGTAAATATTATTTATTAAATATTAATGAAAAAGTAATAATTACTTAATTTTTTTCGAACCTTATCTAATAGCGCTTTTAACTAATACTGCTTTAAAATATTGCGATCGATCAATTTTAAGATTTTGTTTGTTTCAATCGCCAGGGAAAAATATATTACATAGACAAGTAAAATACACAGGTTTCCACATTCCAAAGGCAAAGTTTCGACAATAGGGTATTTAATATTTTTTTATATCGTCTTAGGTTAGGTATCTCTACGAAATGTAAATAAAAAGAGCATAGCATGATGAAAAAGACGCCAAATTTGACGAAAACAAAATTTTATTGTCTAATGTTCATATTATTATTAAAGAGGAAAGATCAAAGGATTTTGGGGGTATTTTTTTTACATTTTTTAATCGTTCATAGCACGTCTGAAATTTTCGTTAAAAATCTTGATATTTTTTGTCAAAAAGTTTCATTAACATCTGACAATAATTTTTATTTTTGCAAGATTTTCCAAATTAATGTGTGTAAAAAAAAAAAAAAAAAAAAACGTGCTAAAAATTATCTATGTTATTTACTAGCCCCTGTTGGTACAAAGAGAAAGAAGGTTTTTTTTAATCAAAATTTAGAATGTTCTAAAAAGAAGAAAAATTTTAAAAAATCATTAAATCTTTGGTCTTTCCTCTTCATAAAAACATAAGCATTTAGACGATAAAATTTTGTTTTCATAAAGTTTGGCGTCTTTTTCATCAGACTATGCTCTTTTTTTAGCGATTTCGTGGAGGTACCTATCTTATGTGATATTTCTATAAATGTGTACGAAATCGTTTTTTATGATTTCATTTCTTCAATCGTCAGGGTAAAGAGTAAATTAGTACATGGGGAAGCACATGATTCCCATCCCAAAAGGAATCGTTCTATATTTGGGTCTTTATGAAGATATAAATTGTTGTCTTTTAAACAAAAAAGCAAATAAAAAATAGAGGTGAATGTTTAAATCATCACCGAAGTCCTCATCGGCTTGTATAAATATAAATTTTTATTTTTGTTGGTTATTTTATATTTGATATCAGGGTTAATATTTTTTTCTCTTTTTATCAATTCAAGATCTTAATATCCTACACTATTTCAAAGAGAGAACGTAAGTGGTCTAGTGGATTTGAGATGCATGATTTTATCAACACAAATGAAGTAAAATTTCTAGCAATGTAGTATTAATTTAAAAAACAAAATTTAATGTGGAACAAATTTCAACGAAATAATGAATTACTATTTTAATAACATTTCTTTATTAGAACTAGATTTATTTATATTTTTTGTATTTTTTTTACGATGAATACAATGAATTGAAACATTACGTATTGTTACAACTTGGTAAGGGTGTCTGTAATGACAACGTAGTTTAGTCTGGGAAGTTCTCTCTGCATAAAATGAGAGACACTATACTTCTGTACGTGAGAAGTGCTTTCTTTAACTTTTTCAATTGACAGGGGAAAAAATATAACATAGACAATTAAAATAGACACGGTACCCATTCCAAATGCAAAAGTTTGACCTAATGTCATTACACTCAGTAATATTTTTTTTAGAATGTTTTAGGTGATACTATTTACATTATTTGGACTATTATCCGCATCTTTGTCGCCATATTTATTACAACGTTTCGACCGTTGTATGCTCCGGCCTTCTTCAGGTGGTTGGAATATTGAACTGAACCCTTATCCACAAGGACACATGCCACAGTAGATAAAGGCGTCGGTTAGATCCAGTGATAGGACCCAAAGTGGAGAACTTGCAGAGGGGAATTAACAGGAGATAACTGATAGCTGACATCCATTAAATATGGCACGTAGAACTAGAACAGTCTACCCAAGTGAGCGAAATAAACGGTTCAGTTCGACATTCCAATCATTTGCCTTAATGTTGGAAGAAAAGACGTATCGTTTTTTTTTCTGATTATTTAGAATAACTTACTTATTTTTCGACACATTTAAATTGACGCACAAGCCAAGTGAATTCCTTGATATTTGAAAAACTTGATTTTTCACATCTATCTAAAGCAGTTGTCAGCTTTTATGCATTTTTATAATTCGACTGATTGCATCAGGAATATAATCATTAATATTTTTTTTAGATCGTCTTAAGTGATTTTTCTATAAAATCGTTTTTATGATATCTTTTCTTCAATCGTCAGGGTATATAGTAAATTAGTAAATGACGAATCACACGTTTCTCCTCCTGGATTCCTCCATATGCATAGTCATCTCGTTTTTTCTTGGAACCATTTGTTGGCTATTACCTGGTCATTGGCTGCGCACGACTGGATCTATTTTTCTTCGCGTTCGTTGCGGGTCCCTTGCCTTTTCACTGCCTACTTTGGCGTTTAGGTCTCCCATGATAATGATGATGATGATGGCTTCGGGTGATTTGCATAGAGCTTTGGCACTGTCCAGCATGGATTAGAAAGATTCAATGTCTTCTTACTTGATTTGCGCAGTCGGTGTGTACATTGCTATAATAGACATATGACTGAAATAGATTTATAGATAGATGTGAAGAAGGTGAACCAGACATATAAATGCATAGATGTCAAGAGACAAGAAGTAGATAGATAGATAGATAGATAGATAGATAGATAGATAGATAGATAGATAGATATGAACAGGCTCAGATAGATAGATAGATAGATAGATAGATAGATAGATAGATAGATAGATAGATAGATAGATAGATAGATATGAACAGGCGGATAGATAGATAGATAGATAGATAGATAGATAGATAGATAGATAGATAGATAGATGTGTAGAGATAGATAGATAGATAGATAGATAGATAGATAGATAGATAGATATGAAGAGACTGATAGATAGATAGATAGATAGATAGATAGATAGATAGATAGATAGATACTTGTGTAAAAAATAGAGAGAGAAGGTGGGAGAGAGAGAGGGATCTACTGACAGAGAGAGAGAGAGAGAGTGACATACAGAAATAAAAATGGGAGTGTATGATATGGAAAGAGATAAGATAGATATTTCGAGAGATGGAGGGATGTGGACAACTTAAAAATAGAGAGAATGAGAAAGAGAGAGTCGGAGACTGAGAGATAGCGAATGGAAGAGATAGAAACAAAGTGTGATAAAAACGAGGAATATGTGGGAAAGGGAAAAACTCTCTTGCATTGTTCTAATTCATATTCAAATTTATTTTCAAGTAACAGAAATAAACAGAACGTACAGAGAAACTTTTAATGACTTAAAAGCAGCAGTGTAACAGTTTTTTTTACCTAGTCTCCTTTCAATCTTATTATTTAAGCGAAGGGATTGGTAAATGATTTATTACTGTGGATAGAGTAAGTTTCTTTTTACAGAATTGTTCACCCTCTACTTAGGCCTGAATCTACGCGATGTAGAGGGTTACAAATTAAGAGTTTCAGCTAATGACGATATGTGAGAAATTTAACGGTTAACCTTAGACTTGAACAGATTAAGACTAATATAAGAACGAGGAATATGTGGAAAGAAAAAACAAACAGATAGATAGATAGATAGATAGATAGATAGATAGATAGATAGATAGATAGATAGATAGATAAGAAGAGACTGAAAGATAGATAGATAGATAGATAGATAGATAGATAGATAGATAGATAGATAGATAGATAAATATGAAGAGACTTAAAGATGGATAGATTGATAGATAGATAATGATGAGACTGATAGATATGAAAAAACGGATAGATAGATAGATAGATAGATAGATAATGAACAGATTGAGATAGATAGATAAACAGATAGGTAGGTAAATAGTTGTGTAGTGATAGATAGATAGATAGATAGATAGATATGAACAGGCTCAGATATATATATATATATATATATATATATATATATATATATATATATATATATATATATGAACAGGCTCAGATAGATATATATATATATATATATATATATAGATAGATAGATAGATAGGTAAATAGTTGTGTATAGATAGATAGATAGATAGATAGATAGATAGATAGATAGATAGATAGATGTTTAAAGAAAGATAGATTAAGAGACTGAAAGATAGATAATGATGAGACTGATAGATATGAAGAAACGTATAGATAGATAGATAGATAATGAACAGATTGAGATAGATAGATAGGCAGGTAAATAGTTGTGTAGAGATAGATAGATAGATAGATAGATAGATAGATAGATAGATAGATAGATATGAACAGGCTCAGATGGATAGATAGATAGATAGATAGATAGATAGATAGATAGATAGATAGATAGATATGAACAGGCACGGATAGATAGATAGATAGATAGATAGATAGATAGATAGATAGATAGATAGATAGATAATGATGAGACTGATAGATATGAAGAAAAAGATAGATAGATAGATCATTTAAAGATTATCTATTATAAATGATCGTAAACAGAATATTGTAACGAAGAATTTATTTTTTCATTTGAAATATTTGAACAAGATTGTTTGCTTCGTTTTATAACGACTTTTGATCACTTTTTTCCTCTTATGGAAAAAATGAAAAGGATTACCTCTAATTAATCAGGAACACCAACAGTTTTCCCCGGATTGATACGGCTTAAGGATTTACAAAGAAGGCAAAGAAGGATCGGTGCTAGGGTTTCGGCACTCACACGAAAAATTATATACGCCTCTCTACACTCTACTTCATGTCGATTTGAATATTTCCCAACTTGGAAGATTAAGATTGTAGTGATCAGGGAAATATCCTGTTGTGAGTCGGCTCCACAAGGCAACCGTTTGTAGGAAGAATTTTGCGCGCAACTTACATCTCATGAGGCAATACGAATGGTATGATTTGGTTGACATAGAGATTGATAGATAGATACATAGATCGATAGATATCACAAGATTTTAAGAGATATTACCAATTTCAGATAGCTATAAAACGAGTGGTTTAATAGAGAGAGAGAGAGAGAGAGAGAGAGAGAGAGAGAGAGATTAAGAGAGATATAGTGACATACTGAGATAAAAAAGTGAGTGTCTACGATTTGAAAACAGATAAGATAGATATTTGCAAAGTTACAAGGAAAAAACATAGCTAGCTAGCTAGCTAGCTAGCTAGCTAGATAGATAGATGTAATCAGAGTTTCAGAGATATGGACAAATTAAGAGTTGTATAAAAAAGAAGGACGTAAAACTAGAGGGAGAGAAAGAGAAAGAACGGAGATTTCCTCGTCTACGAGATAAGCTTGGTTGACATGGTAACAGGCATATATGAAGAAAGATAGATAGATACATACATACATAGATAAATAATTAGAGATAGAGATAGAGTTTGTGTGTGGGAGAGCGATACTAATAGAATGAGATCGATAGATAGATAGACAGACAGACATGCTTGGTTAACAGGGAAACTAACACAAACAAACAAAAAAGTGAATGTATCGAATATGTATCAATAGTTCGATATGACTTATGATTTATTTTTCTAAAAACATATTCGTTCATTTTCAATTTATTGCTGAAAATATTATTTGATCCGAAGGAACCTACTTCACAACATCCAATCATTTAAAGATTATCTACTATAAATGATCGTAAACAGAATATTGTAACGAAGAATTTATTTTTCATTTGAAATATTTGAACAAGATTGTTTGCTTCGTTTTATAACGACTTTTGATCACTTTTTTCCTCTTATGAAAAAAAATGAAAAGGATTACCCATAATTAATCAGGAACATCAACAGTTTCCCCCGGATTGAGACGGCTTAAGGATTTACAAAGAAGACAAAGAAGGATCGGTGCTAGGGTTTCGGCACTCACACGAAAAATTATATACGCCTCTCTATACTTTACTTCACGTCGATTTCAAAATTTCCCAACTTGAAAGCCATAAACCCTCGAAGGTTGGGGGTAAGACGCCTACGCCCAGAAGGCAAAATATTTTCTCTTTTTGTTCTAAATGTAAGAAAAAAAATGGACGATAATGAGTCCGAACAAACTTTAAAGGCCTTACCAAAAGCAGCAGAGAATAAAAGGTCGCAAAAGTTACTCATCCTTTGATGTTACTATCATTTTATGGCGAATCGATTGGTGAATATACCATGATTCGTTACTGTGGATAGGGTAAGTACCTTTTTACAGAGTTGCAATGACTGAGGTAGAGAAAGGTTTTTTCTAAAAGTCGAATCTAATCTGTTGTAAAATGTAAACGTGTTTCTTTCGTGACTGCTGCGTCTCCCAGTGTTAATACACTGTCTAGTTAGAAGATATATGTGTTTAATAAAATAGTTAAATTCAAAATTCCTTTGTTGATTTCTTTCACCTCCAGACACAAGAACATTTCACTACCCGGCCGCAACAGAAGATATAACATTGTAGTAATTGGCGCAATGACCAGAAGTCCCCCACGAGGGGTTAAACAACACTACCACACATGCTCATTTAATTTTATGAAATTTCGAGAAATTCTTTTTTTTGCATCAGTAAATATTTATATTTTTTATACGGACAATTCCTCGCAGGATTTAAATCATCAAACAGTTTTGATAAAACCCGAAGCACAATAATAAATAATCTGCTCTGAATTGTACAAATAAAAACACATACAATAAAATTACCACATTTTTTTTTATTTTAATGTAAATATATAACTCAACAAGAATTGTTTTAACTTTTTAACATTTTATTCAGGGTAAATTTAATTGAACATATGCAGTCATACCCAGCTGGTTGATATGGAAAAGCGTTCAATTAGAATCGAGTAAAAGCAGCATCATGTTTAGATTTCATTAAAAACATTTTGAATTGATGCAGTTACTGATATAAGAGAAGTCGTCTGTATTTATTCAATCGAAATTCACCGAGGACATGAAAGAGTAAAACAGGCAACATGAAGACCCACTTCAGACCACAATTATTTTGGAGTTTTTGAAATTCATTTTGTTAGTGTGCTACCAGGGATGTAAAAGAGGATACATTTTTAAAGCAGTTGTTAAGTTTGATGAAAATTGATTGAGAGCTCAAAGAAAAATAAGAAAGAAACCAGTAAAAATCGTCATTTTTCTCTATTTAAGTGGGTCTTCACAATATGAATCGACTCAATTATTAAGTTAAATGACAGTTAAGCAATCAACTTATTGTTGGCTACAATTGAGTGAATATTGCATTGGATTGCCTGAAAATTGAGGGAACTTTTAGTTTAAAATTTGTGTTGAAATCGATTTTTCGTTTTTCGCGGTTTTTCGCTAAACGCAGTGGCGTAGAAATAAAAAAAATAGGTATAGTTGAGCTCGCCATGATGTACGTAACGTACATATCGAGTTTGAACGAAATCGAAGGGAAAATTATCGAGGTTAAATTTATCGATATTTAATCGGTTTTATTGATTTAAAAAGAAATATCGATTTTTATGCTAAGAATATATCTCTTGCTATCTATGTTCTAAGTTGGGTCAAAATTGGTTGGATGGATCTTGATTGAAAATATACAGAGACAGATAGACATGGAAATTTAATTGATCATATCCATTAGAAAGCGTTCGATGACTTGAAAGACGGCGAATTTTATGAGGTCAAATGGAATGTCAAAACGTTGTAGGGTTTGATCGCTGACAGCTAAATATGCCGGGTTAATTAAAAGTACCATTGCAAAAATGGCTAACAGACACATAGTATAAAACGACAGTGCCATTCTGTTGATGTGTGGTCTCTGTTTTCTGGGTACGTTTCAACTCAATGTGTCTCGCCCTTTTAGATGTGATGACGCCGTTAGTTTGTGTCTGGAAATAAAAAAAGAAAGAAACAGAATATCATAGAATTAAAACTTATAGTCGAAACGCCACGAATATGGCAATAAAGATGAGGGCAACTGTTCGAACGATATAAATAGTATAAGTAAAAATTTAAAGAAGTGAAAATCTGTCTATATCTCTAATATGAGGTACTATGATTATTTACATTATTTGGACTGTTATCCTCATCTTCATTGCCATATTCACAACGTGAAAGTATCAATAAAGTCTAACAAGTATAGAAATGAATACAAAATGGGAATCACTAATAAGGAGTGCTAGAGAAAAGCAATGAAGAGTTACACAAAATTGCAATATAAGCTATGGTAAAAAAAATGTAATAATAATAATAACGAAATATTGAAATATGAGCACTAGTAAAAAACGATACAGGACATTAGGTTTATAAGTCACAGAAATTTATACACATGCCCTCAAGGACACATGGCCCAGTAGATAAAGGCATTGGTGACTAGACCCAAAGAGTTGTGAGATCAATACCAGGCTAAAGCAGTGGTGAGAAGCTACAGCGACAGTTACAGCAGTGGTGAACCAAAAAAAAAAAAAAAAAAAAAAAAATGGGAGATTTGCCTTAAAGGGAGATAATTTAGACATCCATAAGAGGCGTGCCAACTATAACTAGAACAAGATGTGACTCTTATTATTTATTTCGACATTACATCGCCTGGAAATACGATCTCAAGACGCAATGAAGTGTAATTAAATGCCGCCGAAACTGAAAAAGTATTCATAATAATAAATTAAAAATTTCAGCACCTTCAAAAATAACGTACTCTATGTGCACAATTTTAAAAAAAGGCAACAGAAAATCAAAATGTAAAATATTTATTTAAAATCGGCAAAATCCTGTGCTTAAAGATTTAATTTCTCGAAATTTCATGAAAATATGTAAGTGGGTGAAAACATGTTTAAAATATTTCTTTTTAACAAGACTTTGTAAAAAAAAAATCAAAAATAAATTCATTCACTTCTGAATAAGTTCTGAAAGTTTCATTAAAATCCGACAATTATTTGATTTTTGCAAGAATTTCATAAAGCAAAATAAAACAAACCTTTTTTTTCTATTACTGCGCTGTCGTAAAAAAAAAATAACCAAAATTTTCTACGTACTAGAAAGGAGTAAAAAATTTCAAAACATATTTAAAAAATACTTTGGTCTTTCCTCTTCATAACAACATAAACATATTGAGACAAAACTTTATTTCCGTTGATTTATGGAACTTTTTTTTTATCGTGATATGCTGCTTTTTCACGTAACCTAATGGAGGTGCCTTTTATTTATTACCATCAAAATGTTTCTTTTAAAAAGTGAAACAAACAAAGGATATTTTTTAACGTAAATTCTTTTAATCATTTTTAAAAATCTTGAAAATTTTGGTTGAAAGCCTTGTCTTTCTGGTGTTAAAGCGGAACTAAAAAAATTTTAAGCGATATTTGAATGTCTTTTTACTGTGTAAAACATTGATTTGAAAATTCTTGTAAACATCAGGTAATTGTTCGTTTTTGTTTGACGTGATATAATCACTGAGATAGCTAGACCGAATAAAAAATAAAGTTTGTTTTTCTTTAATAGTCATTTAAACAAGTGTCTATCTAGTTATTTTAAATAAGAGATGGTTGAAATCGTGAGACTGTGAAACTTTTGTTTCGAGATTGCTGTAATTCTCTATCCATCTCATCTAAAAACATTAGGTATTGCCTCATCGAAACTATCCTGTAAGCTGTATTAAGAAGATTTAAATCCGTTAAAAGAACTACTAAACATATTTAATTTTCTTTAATAGTCATTTAAACAAATCTCTATCTAGTTATTTTTAATAAGAGATTGTTGAAATCGCAAAACTAGGAAACTTTTTTTTCGAGATTGCTGTAATTCTCCATCCATCTCTGACCGAAAAAAAAGTTCAGATGTTGCCTAATCTAAACTATCCTGTACACTGTATTAAAAAGATTTAAATCCGTCAAAAGAACGACTAAACGTATATTGTTTTCTTTAATATTAAGTTAATGTACGAAGAAAGTTTACTTACGTTTAAGAAATGGTCGGTGATTTAGGAATAAAAATCACAATGTCTGAATGCGTGTTGCAGGGACAGATGCCTCTCTCATAATGATTGGACGAACTGCACAATGGCGACAGAAGGGAGATAAGGCGATAAAAACAAAAAAAAATATTTTTTATATTATTTGTTATTAGTTGATTGAACTGAAGTAATTATAACATTTAAACATTGTTTCTTTTAAGATTAATATGAAATTACATATGTAAGTAATATAAATTCGTTTCCTTGTGGTAGTTTGGAACGCATTTACAGTTTCCCTATTGTCTTTTTCATACATACGCGCCCATAAACACAGACGAATGTTCAGGTAGCTCAAACGGATAAAAGTTTGTTTTTCTTTAATAGTCATGTAAACAAGTGTCTATACAGTTATTTTAAAAAAGAGATGGTTTAAATTGACAAACGGGGAAATTTTTGTTTCCAGATTGCCGTAATTTTCCAGGCATCTAACACTAAGTTGAACGGACGTACGCACATGTTACATAAAAATTTTAACTAGCTTTATTTTAAGATATTCAAAAGCTACAATTTCTTTGAAACGTGTTGAACACCTTAGAGTATTTAGTAAAAAAAAAATACAAAAAATTAAAAGAAATGAAGTTAAAAGAAGTAAAAACTAAACGTATTTCGTAATTTAAACAAGAAAAAAACTACGGTTTAAAAAAGGAGAATGACAACACACACATGCAGACTCTCACTAAGATATATTATGAGACATTTTTTAATTTAGCGAATATGTTTTTTATTAAGATCTCCATAAAATGTCAGAACGATATTAAAATTGTACTCAAAAGTACAGCTCACACATTAGAAAGAGATTTATCAATTGAAAGAAGACAGAAATTCTGGGGAAATGCTCCAATTGACTAATTGAAGGCCCTCCTGGTAGCCGAGACATTAAAACATACATAAGAATTGTACACACAAGTACAACTCATACATTATGAAGAGTTTAATCAATTTAAAGAAGACAGAAATTCAGTGGAAATGCTCCAATAGACACATTGAAGGCATTTCTGGAAGCCCATACCTTAAAGAAATACAAAAGAATTGTACTCACAGGTACAGCTCACACATTACAAAGAGATCTATCACTTTAAAGAAGACAGAAATTCTGTTGAAAGGTTCAAAGAGACTCATAAAGGCATTCCTTGAAGGCCATACCTTATAGAAATACAAAAGCATTGTACTCACAAGAACATCTCAAATAATACAAGAAGATCTATCAATTTAAAAACGACAGAAATTCTGTTGAAATGCATCAATAGCCAATTTGAAGACATTTCTGGAATCCCATAACTCATAGAAATAGAAAAAATTGTACTCACAAATAGAGCTCACATATTACTAAGTGATTTATCAAATTAACAAAGACAGAAAATATGATAAAATGAAAAAATATTCTCATTAAAGGCATTCTTGGAAGCGTAAAAATTACAGAAATAGAAAAGAATTGTACTCACAAGTACAACTCTTATATTACGAAGATATTTATCAATTTGAAGATGAGAGAAATTCTGATGAAATAAAACAATAGACTCTTTTAAGCCATTCCTGGTAGCCAAACCCTTAAAGAAATACAAAAAAATTATACTTACAAGTAGAGCTCACATATTACGAATAGATTTCTCAGATTAAAGAAGACATAAATTCTGTGGAAATGCCACAATAGCCACATTGAAGACATTTCTGGAGGCCCATACCTTATAGACATACATAAGAATTGTACTCACAAGTACAGCTCACACATTACAAAAAGAGATTTATCAATTAAAAGAAAACAGAAAGTTTGTTGCAATGCCACAATAGCCACATTGAAGACAATTCTGAGGCCCATACCTTATAGACATACATAAGAATTGTACTCACAAGTACAGCTCACACATTACAAAGAGATTTATCAATTAAAAGAAGACAGAAAGTTTGTTGCAATGCCACAATAGCCACATTGAAGACATTTCTGGAGGCCCATACCTTATAGACATACATAAGAATTGTACTCACAAGTACAGCTCACACATTACAAAGAGAGATTTAACAATTAAAAGAAAACAGAAAGTTTGTGGAAATGCCACAATAGCCACATTGAAGACATTTCTGAAGTCCATAACTTATAGACATACATAAGAATTGTACTCACAAGTACAGTTCACACATTACATAGAGATTTACCAATTAAAAGAAGACAGAAGTTTTTTGCAATGCCACAATAGCCACATTGAAGACATTTCTGGAGGCCCATACCTTATAGACATACATAAGAATTGTACTCACAAGTAGAGCTCACACATTACAAAGAGATTTAACAATTAAAAGAAAACAGAAAGTTTGTTGAAATGCCACAATAACCACATTGAAGACATTTCTGGAGGTCCATACCTCATAAACATACATAAGAATTTTACTCACAAGTACAGCTCACACATTACAAAGAGATTTATCAATAAAAAGAAGACAGAAATTCTGTGGAAATGCCACAATAGCCACATTGAAGACATTTCTGGAGGCCCATACCTTATAGACATACATAAGTATTGTACTCACAAGTACAGCTCAAACATTACAAAGAGATTCATCAATTAAAAGAAAACAGAAACTTTGTTGCAATGCCACAATAGCCACATTGAAGACATTTCTGGAGGCCCATACCTTATAGACATATAAAAGAATTGTACTCACAAGTACAACTTATATTACGAACATTTATCAAAAGAGAAATTCTGATGAAATAAAACAATAGACTCTTTTAAGCCAGCCAAAACCCTTAAAGAAAACAAAAAAATTTACTTACAATAGAGCCACATATTACGAATAGATTTCTCCAGATTAAAGAAGACATAAATTCTGTGGAAATGCCACAATAGCCACATTGAAGACCCATACCTTATAGACATACATAAGAATTGTACTCACAAGTACAGCTCACACATTACAAAGAGATTTATCAATTAAAAGAAGACAGAAAGTTTGTTGCAATGCCACAATAGCCACATTGAAGACATTTCTGGAGGCCCATACCTTATAGACATACATAAGAATTGTACTCACAAGTACAGCTCACACATTACAAAGAGATTTAACAATTAAAAGAAGACAGAAATTCTGTGGAAATGCCACAATAGCCACATTGAAGACATTTCTGGAAGTCCATAACTCATAAACTTACATAAGAATTTTACTCACAAGTACAGCTCACACATTACAAAGAGATTTATCAATTAAAAGAAGACAGAAATTCTGTGGAAATGCCACAATAGCCACATTGAAGACATTTCTGGAGGCCCATACCTTATAGACATACATAAGTATTGTACTCACAAGTACAGCTCAAACATTACAAAGAGATTCATCAATTAAAAGAAAACAGAAAGTTTGTTGCAATGCCACAATAGCCACATTGAAGACATTTCTGGAGGCCCATACCTTATAGACATACAAAAGAATTGTACTCACAAGTACAGCTCACACATTACAAAGAGATTTATCAATTAAAAGAAGACAGAGAAGTTTGTTGAAATAAACAATCAATACCCACATTGAAGCCATTCCTGGTAGCCCAAACCCTTAAAGAAATACAAAAAATTATACTCACAAGTACAGCTCAAACATATTACGAATAGATTCATCAATTAAAAGAAGACAGAAAGTTTGTTGCAATGCCACAATAGCCACATTGAAGACATTTCTGGAGGCCCATACCTTATAGACATACATAAGAATTGTACTCACAAGTACAGCTCACACATTACAAAGAGATTTATCAATTAAAAGAAGACAGAAAGTTTGTTGCAATGCCACAATAGCCACATTGAAGACATTTCTGGAGGCCCATACCTTATAGACATACATAAGAATTGTACTCACAAGTACAGCTCACACATTACAAAGAGATTTAACAATTAAAAGAAGACAGAAATTCTGTGGAAATGCCACAATAGCCACATTGAAGACATTTCTGGAAGTCCATAACTCATAAACTTACATAAGAATTTTACTCACAAGTACAGCTCACACATTACAAAGAGATTTATCAATTACCAAAAAGAAGACAGAAAGTCTGTTGAAATGCCACAATAGCCACATTGAAGACATTTCTGGAGGCCCATACCTTATAGACATACATAAGAATTGTACTCACAAGTACAGCTCACACATTACAAAGAGATTTATCAATTAAAAGAAAACAGAAAAGTTTGTTGCAATGCCACAATAGCCACATTGAAGACATTTCTGGAGGCCCATACCTTATAGACATACATAAGAATTGTACTCACAAGTACAGCTCACACATTACAAAAGAGATTTATCAATTAAAAGAAGACAGAAAGTTTGTTGCAATGTCACAATAGCCACATTGAAGACATTTCTGGAGGCCCATACCTTATAGACATACATAAGAATTGTACTCACAAGTACAGCTCACACATTACAAAGAGATTTACCAATTAAAAGAAAACAGAAAGTTTGTTGCAATGCCACAATAGCCACATTGAAGACATTTCTGGAGGCCCATACCTTATAGACATACATAAGAATTGTACTCACAAGTACAGTTCACACATTACAAAGAGATTTATCAATTAAAAGAAGACAGAAAGTTTGTTGCAATGCCACAATAGCCACATTGAAGACATTTCTGGAGGCCCATACCTTATAGACATATATAAGAATTGTACTCACAAGTACAGCTCACACATTACAAAGAGATTTACCAATTAAAAGAAGACAGAAATTTTGTTGCAATGCCACAATAGCCACATTGAAGACATTTCTGGAAGTCCATACCTTATAGACATACATAAGAATTGTACATTGAAGACACAAGTACATAGACATCACATATTACAAAGAGATTCACCAATTAAAAGAAGACAGAAAGTTTGTTGAAATGCCACAATAGCCACATTGAAGACATTTCTGGAGGCCCATACCTTATAGACATACATGAGAATTGTATTTATCAATTAAAAGAAAAACAGAAAATTTGATGAAATAAAATATTCTTTTAAAGCCATTTCTAGGCCAATAGAAATAAAGTACAGACAGAAATTAAAAGAAGTTTGTTGCAATGCCACAATAGCCACATTGAAGACATTTCTGGAGGCCCATACCTTATAGACATACATAAGAATTGTACTCACAAGTACAGCTCACACATTACAAACAGATTTATCAATTAAAAGAAGACAGAAATTTTGTTGCAATGCCACAATAGCCACATTGAAGACAATTCTGGAGGCCCATACCTTATAGACATACATAAGAATTGTACTCACAAGTAGAGCTCACACATTACAAAGAGATTTATCAATTAAAAGAAAACAGAAAGTTTGTTGCAATGCCACAATAGCCACATTGAAGACATTTCTGGAGGCCCATACCTTATAGACATACATAAAATTGTACTCACAAGTACAGTTCACACATTACAAAGAGATTTATCAATTAAAAGAAGACAGAAACTTTGTTGCAATGCCACAATAGCCACATTGAAGACATTTCTGGAGGCCCATACCTTATAGAGTACATATATAAGAATTTCAATTACTGCCACAATAGCCACATTGAAGACATTTCTGGAGGCCCATACATATAGACAAATAAGAATTTACAGCTCACACATTACAAAGAGAAACAATTAAAAGAAGAAAGTTTGTTGGAAATGCCACAATAGCCACATTGAAGACATTTCTGGAGGCCCATACCTTATAGACATACATAAGAATTGTACTCACAAGTACAGTTCACACATTACAAAGAGATTTACCAATTAAAAGAAGACAGAAACTTTGTTGCAATGCCACAATAGCCACATTGAAGACATTTCTGGAGGCCCATACCTTATAGACATACATAAGAATTGTACTCACAAGTACAGCTCACACATTACAAAGAGATTTATCAATTAAAAGAAAACAGAAAGTTTGTTGCAATGCCACAATAGCCACATTGAAGACATTTCTGGAGGCCCATACCTTATAGACATACATAAGAATTGTACTCACAAGTACAGTTCACACATTACAAAGAGATTTATCAATTAAAAGAAGACAGAAATTCTTTGTTGCAATGCCACATTGAATACAATTCACATTGAAGACATTTCTGGAGGACCATACCATTATAGACATTAAAAGAAAAGAAGTTTTGCAATACAATAGCCACATTGAAGACATTTCTGAGGCCCATCTAGACATACATATTACAAAGAGATTCATAAGATTTACCAATTAAAAGAAGACAGAAAGTTTGTTGAAATGCCACAATAGCCACATTGAAGACATTTCTGGAGGCCCATACCTTATAGACATACAAAAGAATTGTACTCACAAGTACAACTACAAAAGAGATTTATATTAAAAGAAGACAGAAAGTTTGTTGCAATGCCACAATATCTATCACATTGAAGATGAGAGAATTGTTCTACAGCTCACACATTACAAAACAGATTTATCAATTAAAAGAAGAAGAAATTCTGTGGAAAACAATTGAAGACTTTTTATAGACATACCATTTCCAATTGGTAGCCAATAGCCACATTACAAGCCCAAATAGACATAAAAAATTATACAGCTCACACATTAAAAAAAGATTTACAATTAAAAGAAAACAGAAAGTTTGTTGCAATGCCACAATAGCCACATTGAAGACATTTCTCATACCTTTAGACGAATAGATTTCAGTTCAGATTAAAGAAGACAATTAAAAGAAGACAGAAAATTTTGTTGAAATGCCACAATAGCCACATTGAAGACATTTCTGGAGGCCCATACCTTATAGACATACATAAGAATTTGTACTCAAGTACAGCTCACACATTACAAAGAGATTTATCAATTAAAAGAAAACAGAAAGTTTGTTGCAATGCCACAATAGCCACATTGAAGACAATTCTGGAGGCCCATACCTTATAGACATACATAAGAATTGTACTCACAAGTACAGTTCACACATTACAAAGAGATTTACCAATTAAAAGAAGACAGAAACTTTGTTGCAATGCCACAATAGCCACATTGAAGACATTTCTGGAGGACCATATTTTATAGACATACAAAGACATACATCACAAGAATTGTACTGCCACAAAGCCACATTGAAGACATTTCAAACTTATAGACATAAAAGATTACTCACAAGTACAACTCTTAATTACGAAGATATTTATCAAAAAGAAGACAGATTGTTGCAATGCCACAATAGCCTCATTGAAGACATTTCTGGAGGCCAATACCCTTATAGACATACAAAAAAATTGTACTCACAAGTACAGCTCACACATTACAAAAGAGATTTATCAATTAAAAGAAGACAGAAAGTTTGTTGAAATGCCACAATAGCCACATTGAAGACATTTCTGGAGGCCCATACCTTATAGACATACATAAGAATTGTACTCACAAGTACAGCTCACACATTACAAAGAGATTTATCAATTAAAAGAAGACAGAAATTTTGTTGAAATGCCACAATAGCCACAATGAAGACATTTCTGGAAGTCCATACCTTATAGACATACATAAGAATTGTACTCACAAGTACAGCTCACATATTACAAAGAGATTCACCAATTAAGAGAAGACAGAAAGTTTGTTGAAATGCCACAATAGCCACATTGAAAACATTTCTGGAGGCCCATACCTTATAGACATACATAAGAATTGTACTCACAAGTACAGCTCAAACATTACAAAGAGATTTATCAATTAAAAAGAAGACAGAAAGTTTGTTGCAATGCCACAATAGCCACATTGAAGACATTTCTGGAGGCCCATACCTTATAGACATACATAAAATTGTACTCACAAGTACAGCTCACACATTACAAACAGATTTATCAATTAAAAGAAGACAGAAATTTTGTTGCAATGCCACAATAGCCACATTGAAGACATTTCTGGAGGCCCATACCTTATAGACATACATAAGAATTGTACTCACAAGTACAGCTCACACATTACAAAGAGATTTACCAATTAAAAGAAACAGAAAGTTTGTTGCCACAATGCCACAATGAAGACATTTTGAAGACATTTAAACTTACTGGAGGCCCATACCTTATAGACATACAAGAAGAAAGTTTGTTGAAATGTACATTGAAAACATTTCTGGAGGCCCATACCTTATAGACATACATGAGAATTGTACTACAGTACAGCTCATATTACAAAGAGATTTATCAATTAAAAGAAGACAGAAAGTTTGTTGCAATGCCACAATAGCCACATTGAAGACATTTCTGGAGGCCCATACCTTATAGACATACATAAGAATTGTACTCACAAGTACAGCTCACACATTACAAAGAGATTTATCAATTAAAAGAAAACAAAAAGTTTGTTGCAATGCCACAATAGCCACATTGAAGACAATTCTGGAGGCCCATACCTTATAGACATACATAAGAATTGTACTCACAAGTACAGTTCACACATTACATAGAGATTTACCAATTAAAAGAAAACAGAAAAAGAAGCCACAATAAACTTTGAAGACATTTTGGAGGCCCCACCTTATAGACATACATAAGAATTGTACTCACAAGTACAGTTCACACATTACATAAGATTTACCAATTGAAGACAGAAACTTTGTTGCAATGCCACAATAGCCACATGAAGACATTTCTGGAGGCCCATACCTTATAGACATATATAAGAATTGTACTCACAAGTACAGCTCACACATTACAAAGAGATTTACCAATTAAAAGAAAACAGAAAGTTTGTTGCAATGCCACAATAGCCACATTGAAGACATTTCTGGAGGCCCATACCTTATAGACATATATAAGAATTGTACTCACAAGTACAGCTCACACATTACAAAGAGATTTACCAATTAAAAGAAAACAGAAAGTTTGTTGCAATGCCACAATAGCCACATTGAAGACATTTCTGGAGGCCCATACCTTATAGACATACAAAGAATTGTACTCACAAGTACAGCTCACACATTACAAAGAGATTTATCAATTAAAAGAAGACAGAAAGTTTGTTGCAATGCCACAATAGCCACATTGAAGACATTTCTGGAGGCCCATACCTTATAGACATACATAAGTATTGTACTCACAAGTACAGCTCACACATTACAAAGAGATTTACCAATTAAAAGAAAACAGAAAGTTTGTTTTAGCCACATTGAAAACATTTTAAATAGACATACAGAAATTGTTCTGTGGACATGCAATTAAAAGAAGACAATGCAATGCCACAATAGCCACATTGAAGACATTTCTGGAGGCCCATACCTTATAGACATACATAAGAATTGTACTCACAAGTACAGCTCACACATTACAAAGAGATTTATCAATTAAAAAAGACAGAAATTCTGTGGACAATGCCACAATAGCCACATTGAAGAAACAATTCTGGAGGCCCATACCTTATAGACATACATAAGAATTGTACTCACAATGCCACAATTAGATTTACCAATTAAAAGAAGACAGAAATTTTGTTGAATGCCACAATAGCCACATTGAAGACATTTCTGGAGGCCCATACCTTATAGACATATATAAGAATTGTACTCATACAAGTACAGCTCACACATTACAAAGAGATTTACCAATTAAAAGAAAACAGAAAGTTTGTTGCAATGCCACAATAGCCACATTGAAGACATTTCTCGAGGCCCATACCTTATAGACATACATAAGAATTGTACTCACAAGTACAGTTCACACATTACATAGAGATTTACCAATTAAAAGAAGACAGAAACTTTGTTGCAATGCCACAATAGCCACATTGAAGACATTTCTGGAGGCCCATACCTTATAGACATACATAAGAATTGTACTCACAAGTACAGCTCACACATTACAAAGAGATTTATCAATTAAAAGAAAACAGAAAGTTTGTTGCAATGCCACAATAGCCACATTGAAGACATTTCTGGAGGCCCATACCTAATAGACATACATAAGAATTGTACTCACAAGTACAGTTCACACATTACATAGAGATTTACCAATTAAAAGAAGACAGAAACTTTGTTGCAATGCCACAATAGCCACATTGAAGACATTTCTGGAGGACCATATTTTATAGACATACAAAAGAATTGTACTCACAAGTACATCTCACATATTACAAAGAGATTCACCAATTAAGAGAAGACAGAAAGTTTGTTGAAATGCCACAATAGCCACATTGAAGACATTTCTGGAGGCCCATACCTTATAGACATACAAAAGAATTGTACTCACAAGTACAACTCTTATATTACGAAGATATTTATCAATTTGAAGATGAGAGAAATTCTGATGAAATAAAACAATAGACTCTTTTAAGCCATTCCTGGTAGCCAAACCCTTAAAGAAATACAAAAAAATTATACTTACAAGTAGAGCTCACATATTACGAATAGATTTCTCAGATTAAAGAAGACATAAATTCTGTGGAAATGCCACAATAGCCACATTGAAGACATTTCTGGAGGCCCATACCTTATAGACATACATAAGAATTGTACTCACAAGTACAGCTCACACATTACAAAGAGATTTATCAATTAAAAGAAAACAGAAAGTTTGTTGCAATGCCACAATAGCCACATTGAAGACAATTCTGGAGGCCCATACCTTATAGACATACATAAGAATTGTACTCACAAGTACAGCTCACACATTACAAAGAGATTTATCAATTAAAAGAAGACAGAAAGTTTGTTGCAATGCCACAATAGCCACATTGAAGACATTTCTGGAGGCCCATACCTTATAGACATACATAAGAATTGTACTCACAAGTACAGCTCAAACATTACAAAGAGATTCATCAATTAAAAGAAGACAGAAAGTTTGTTGCAATGCCACAATAGCCACATTGAAGACATTTCTGGAGGCCCATACCTTATAGACATACAAAAGAATTGTACTCACAAGTACAGCTCACACATTACAAAGAGATTTATCAATTAAAAGAAGACAGAAAGTTTGTTGCAATGCCACAATAGCCACATTGAAGACATTTCTGGAGGCCCATACCTTATAGACATACATAAGAATTGTACTCACAAGTACAGCTCACACATTACAAAGAGATTTAACAATTAAAAGAAGACAGAAATTCTGTGGAAATGCCACAATAGCCACAATGAAGACATTTCTGGAAGTCCATAGCTCATAAACTTACATAAGAATTGTACTCACAAGTACAGCTCACATATTACAAAGAGATTCACCAATTAAGAGAAGACAGAAAGTTTGTTGAAATGCCACAATAGCCACATTGAAAACATTTCTGGAGGCCCATACCTTATAGACATACATGAGAATTGTACTCACAAGTACAGCTCACATATTACAAAGAGATTTATCAATTAAAAGAAGACAGAAAGTTTGTTGCAATGCCACAATAGCCACATTGAAGACATTTCTGGAGGCCCATACCTTATAGACATACATAAGAATTGTACTCACAAGTACAGCTCACACATTACAAACAGATTTATCAATTAAAAGAAGACAGAAATTCTGTGGACATGCCACAATAGCCACATTGAAGACAATTCTGGAGGCCCATACCTTATAGACATACATAAGAATTGTACTCACAAGTAGAGCTCACACATTACATAGAGATTTACCAATTAAAAGAAAACAGAAAGTTTGTTGCAATGCCACAATAGCCACATTGAAGACATTTCTGGAGGCCCATACCTTATAGACATACATAAGAATTGTACTCACAAGTACAGTTCACACATTACATAGAGATTTACCAATTAAAAGAAGACAGAAACTTTGTTGCAATGCCACAATAGCCACATTGAAGACATTTCTGGAGGCCCATACCTTATAGACATATATAAGAATTGTACTCACAAGTACAGCTCACACATTACAAAGAGATTTACCAATTAAAAGAAAACAGAAAGTTTGTTGCAATGCCACAATAGCCACATTGAAGACATTTCTCGAGGCCCATACCTTATAGACATACATAAGAATTGTACTCACAAGTACAGTTCACACATTACATAGAGATTTACCAATTAAAAGAAGACAGAAACTTTGTTGCAATGCCACAATAGCCACATTGAAGACATTTCTGGAGGCCCATACCTTATAGACATACAAAAGAATTGTACTCACAAGTACAGCTCACACATTACAAAGAGATTTATCAATTAAAAGAAGACAGAAAGTTTGTTGCAATGCCACAATAGCCACATTGAAGACATTTCTGGAGGCCCATACCTTATAGACATACAAAAGAATTGTACTCACAAGTACAGCTCACACATTACAAAGAGATTTATCAATTAAAAGAAGACAGAAAGTTTGTTGAAATGCCACAATAGCCACATTGAAGACATTTCTGGAGGCCCATACCTTATAGACATGCATAAGTATTGTACTCACAAGTACAGCTCACACATTACAAAGAGATTTATTAATTAAAAAAAGACAGATATTCTGATGAAATGTCACAATAACCACATTGAAGACTTTTTTTGGAAGCCCATACGTGATATAATTACAAAAGTATTCTACTCACAAGTACAGCTCACACATTACAAAGTGATTTACCAATCGAAAGACGACAGATATTCCGATGTAATGCCACAGAAACCACATTGAAGACAGTCTTGGAAGCATATACCTTCTAGAAATACAAAAGAATTGTACTCCCATGTACAGCTCACACATTACAAAGAGGTTTATCCATTTAAAGAAGACAGATATTTTGAAGATTTATTGGAAGCCCATGCCGTATAGAAATATATAAGAATTTTACTCACAAGTACGGCTCACACTTTACAAAAAGATTTGTCAATTAAGGACGAATGAAATTCTGATTAAATGCCACAATAAATACATTGAAGACTTTCCTGGAAGCCCATACCTTATAGATATGCAAAAGAATTGTCCTCAGAAGTTCATTTCAAACATTACAAAGTGATTTATCGATGTAAGGAAGACAAAAAATTTTGATGAAATGCCACAATATTCACATTGAAGAGTTTCTTGGAATCCCATACCTTATAAAAATACAAAAGTATGGTACTCACAAGTGCAACTCACACATTACAAAGAGATTTATCAATTTAAGGAAGACAGAAATCCTGATGAAATGCCACAATTGCCACATTTAATATTTACTTGTAAGCCCATACATTATAGAAATACAAAAGATTTGTACTCACTAGTACAGTTCAAACATTACAAATAGATTTATCAGTTTAAGGAAGACAAAAATTCTGTTGAAAATCCACAATAGCCTCATTGAAGATTTACTTGGAAGCCCATACCTTATAGAAAGCCCATACGTGATATAATTACAAAAGTATTGTACTAACAAATACAGCTCACACATTACAAAGAGATTAATCAATTTAAGGAAGACAGAAATCCTGATGAAATGCCACAATTGCCACATTTAATATTTACTTGTAAGCCCATACATTATAGAAATACAAAAGATTTGTACTCACTAGTACAGTTCAAACATTACAAATAGATTTATCAGTTTAAGGAAGACAAAAATTCTGTTGAAAATCCACAATAGCCTCATTGAAGATTTACTTGGAAGCCCATACCTTATAGAAAGCCCATACGTGATATAATTACAAAAGTATTGTACTAACAAATACAGCTCACACATTACAAAGAGATTAATCAATTTAAAGAAGACAGATATTCTTATGAAATGCCACAATAACCACATTGAAGATTTCCTTGGAAGTCCATATCTTATAGAAATACAAGAGAATTGTACTTATAAATAAATTTATCCATTACGAAGAGATTTTTCAATGTAAAGAAGACAGAAATTCTGTTGAAATGCCACAACAACCACATTGAAGACATTTTTGGAAGACCATACCTTATAGAAATACAAAAGAATTGTATTCACAAGTACTGCTCCCACAATACAAAAGATCTATGAATGTAAAGATAACAGAATGTCTGATGTTATGACATAATATCCACATTGTACACTTTCTTGGAAGCCAATACCTTATAGAAATTCAAAAGAATTTTACTCTCAAGTACAGCTCACACATTACAAAGATATTTATCAATTTAAAGAAAACAGAAATTCTGATGAAATGCCACAATAACCAAATTGAAGACATTTCTGGATGCCCTTACCTTAATGAGATAAAAAAGAATTGTACTCACAAGTACAGCTCACACATTACAAAAAGATTTATTAATTCAAAGAAGACAGAAATCCTGTTGAACTGCCACAATAACTACATTGATGACATTTCTCGAAGCCCATACCTTATAGAAACACATATAATTGTACTCACAAGTACAACTAACACATTACAATGTGATTTATTAATTTAAAGAAGACAGAAATTCTCAAGAAATGCCACAATAGCCATACTGAAGCCCATGCCTTATAGTAATGCAAATGTATTGTATTCACAAGTACAGCTCATAGATTACAAAGACTTTTGTTAATTTAAACATGACAGAAATTTTGTTGAAAATCCAAAATTCCTACATTGAAGATATTTATGGTAGCCCAACCTAATATAAATATAAAAGTGTTGTACTCTCGAATACAGCTTACACATGACGTAGAGATTTATCAATTTAAAGAAGACAGAATTTCTGTTGAAATGCTAAAATAGCCACATTGAAGACATTTCTGGGTGGCCATACCTCATAAAAATACCAAAGAATTGTACTCACAAGTACAGCTCACACATTACAATCAATTGAGATCTATCAATTTAAAGAAGACAGAAATTCTGTTGAAACGCAAAAATAGCCAAATTGATGACATTTCTTGAAGCCCATACCTTGTAGAAATTCTAAAGTATTGTACTCATAAGTAGTTTTATCAATTTAACGATGACAGAAATTGTGTTGAAATTCCACTATTCCCACATTGAAGATATTTATGGAAGCCCAACCTACTAGAAATAAAATAGAATTGTACACACAATTAGTGCTCACACATGACGAAGAGATTTATCAATTTAAAGAAGACCGAAATTCTGTTGAAATGCTAAAATAGCCAAATTGATGACATTTCTGGAAGCCCTATACCTTAAAAAAATACAAAAGAATTTTACTCACAAGTACAGCTCGAACATTACAAAGAATATAGAAATTCTGTTGAAATGCCAGAAAAGCCATATTGAAGTCATTTCTGGAAGCCCATACCTGATAGAAATACAAAAGAATTGTACTCACATGTACAGCTAACACATTACCAAAATATTTATCAATTTCAAAAAGACAGAAATTCTGGTGAAATGCCACAATAGCCATATTGAAGACATTTCTGGAAGCCTATAAATTATAGAAATACAAATGAATTGTATTCACATGTACAGCTCATATTTTACGAAGAGATTTATCAATTTAAAGAAGATAGAAATTATTTGAAAATCTCAAATTATCTCATCGAATGGATGTTTGGAAGCCCATACCTTATAGAAAGACAAAAGAATTGTACTCACAAGTACAGCTCAAACATTAGAAAGAGGTCTTTCAAATTATAGAAGACTGAAATTCTGTTGAATTGCTACAATAGCCAAATTGAAGACATTTCTGTGAGCCGATACGTTATAAAAATACAAAAGAATTGTACTCACTCGTACAGCTCACACATTATAAAGAGACTTATGAATTTAAATTAGATAGAAAGTGTGATGAAATGCCACTGTTGCCACAATGAACTCATTTTCGGAAGTCCGTACCTTATAGAAATACAAAAGAATTGTTCTAACAAGTATAGCTCGCACATTTTGAAGAGATTTATCAATTCAAAAAGACAGAAATTCTATTGGAATGCCACAATAGCCATATTGAAGATATTTCTGGAAGCCTACACATGATAGAAATACAAAAGAATTTTACTCACAAGTACAGCTCATACATTACGAAGAGCTTTATCAATTTAAAGAAGACAGGCATTCTGTTGAAATGTTCCAGGAGACTCATTGGATGATGTCTGGTGGACATTGCCTTAAATATATACAAAAATTTTGTTCTCACAAGTACAGCTCACATCCTACGAAGAGCTTTATCTGTTAAAAAAAGACAGGCATGAAATATTCCAGTAGACTGATTACGTGAATGTCTTTTGAATGTATACATGTCATATTTTCTTTTTCCACTGAATAATTTTTCCTCGCATGTATGTATATACGTGTGGTGGTGTTTGTGTAAAATTATGATAGTTAAAAATATTTATCATTTATATTTAATTTTAAATTTTTGAAAAAAAGAGGGTTTATTTGTTATATTTAAAGCTGGTTATTTGTTTGTTTTTGATGACTGTGTATATGTAACAGGTAGAAATTTGTAATCCTTGTTATATGTATTGATTTTTTTTTGGTATAAATCCTGATAATAGATATTCTGTGTAAAATTATGATAGTTGAAGATTGCTATGATTTTTTAATTTTTAATTTACAAAAAAATACATTATTGTTATTATATTAAATCTGGTTATTTCCTTGTTTTTTTTTTTAGGTTTTTGATGACTGTGTATATGTGACTGGTAGAAATTTCAGTTTGTAATCCTTATTGGTTATTTTTATGGTGGTATTAAATATGCTGGTGAGGGGGTAGTTTACGTTAAAAATTATGGCTGTTTTATATGGCAGATGTGATGTGGTAGTAATGTGTAAGCGCGTTGGTGGCAATGATAATATAAGTGGTTAATATTTATTGTAAATTGTTAGTAGTGATTAGTAATGTTGGTGGGAGAATAATAAAAAAAACCTATAAATGTAATTATTGTGGTGCTAGCTTGAACTAAAGATTGGTTGTTGGTGTTTTATTTTATTTTGTTTTCTATATATATTTGTTTATTTATTTTGGTATGAACCCTGGTAATGAATATTTATTCTCATGGTTAAATATGGAAATTATATCTGATCTTATTGTTTTAAGGTATTAAATATGCTGGGGGAGTAAGATACGTTAATGATTGTAGTGGATTTATATGTTAATAGTAGATGTGATGTGTAAGTGATGGTATTGGGTGTTGGTGGTAATGATAATATTATTAGTTAATAGTTATTGTAAAGTGTTAGAAGTGATTACTAATGGTGGTGCAATGATAATAACGATAGATGCAATTATTGTGACGGTATCTTGAAATTAAATTGTGATTGTTGGTGGTTTGTCTTTTTTATCCGTTTGGTATGAATTCGAATAATAGGTACTTGTTCTCATGCCTACATTTGGAGATTATCTCTGATTTTTTGTTTAGCAAATTCTTTTGCGGTTTGTGTGATATTTTTGCTACTTTCTCGTGTAGGCAAAGTAGGCATTTTTTTCGTAATGTTGTTGTAGGCAGGGGCTTTTTTCAATATTTCCCAACTTATTGTTGGTGTGATATTTTTGTCTTTTTGCTGCCATATGTATATAGAAAGTGTAGTGCTGTTCGAATATTTCCTGTTGGTGAATGAAAGGTTGTGATTGTTATTCCTCATCTTGAATATATATATATCATACTGTTCATTCTCTTTATTTATCATTTTCTTTCTGTAAGTATCTCTCGCTCTCACTCTTCGTATCTCTCTCTCACTCTCTCACTTTATCTCTCTCTCTCTCTGATTAGCTATCTGTCTACCTATGCCGGTTCATCCACTCTCTCTCTCTCTCTCTTTCACTGCCTCTCTCACCATTTCCCCCTCTCTATCTGTCTATCTATACCTGTTCACCATATCTATCTATCCATCTCATCATGCTCATTACTATCTCACTCTATTTCTCACTCCCTATCTATATACCTGTTTATCCAATGTCTCTCCCTCTCTCTCTCTCTCTCTCTCTCTCTCTCTCTATCTATCTATCTATCTATCTATGCCTGTTCCTTCCACTTTTTCTCTTTTTTATCTTTCTATCTGTCCATCACTCTCTCTCGCTCTCTCTCTGTATCTAGAGACAGATATATCTTCCTGTTTATTCTTCTCTCTCTCTTTCTCTCTCTCTTACTGTATTTCTATCTAAGGTAATACCGCTTCTTTCAATTAATCCGCCAGGCACGCCATTTTTTTCTCCCTTTAGACATTCAGTCTTTGTCACGAAGAACAAAAAAAAAAAAAGTTATGGAAACTTTTCTAACCAAGGATTAATGTTTGGAATTCTCCATGAAATCGTTTTCAACAAAACTACAAATTTTATCTTTACAATTTCTGTCTCCATACTTTCTTTTTTCAGTTTTTAAACTCGCAAATTGTCTTTGATCTTTTGGAAAATTGTTTGTCTCTTGATCAGTTTTAGTTTTATCCACTCCCACATTTGACTTTCATTCTCTTTAATTCACTGCTTTGTTTTTTATTTTTTATATTTTTTATTTTTTCATTGATTTGGCTTGCATACAATTATTATTATTATTATTATTATTATTATTATTATTATTTTTTTTTGATTTATGGCGGCGTTTCTTTTTCGGTCCGGGTCCCAGGGACCTAAGGTTAGAAATGGCGTCATGACACTTTCCACTGACAAAAAAAAAAAAAAAAGACTACATAGATAAGGCCCTTCGTAAGGTGTGGGCTGTACTTGTCAGAACAATTTTCTGTATCTCCTTGAGGCATGGACTTCCAGGAATCCCTTCAATTAGTCTACTGGAATCTTTTCCAACCAGTCCTAGGGCTCCAACTACAACAGGGATTGTTGATGTTCCCATATGCCACATTTTCGCGATTTCTATTTCAAGGTCCTTGTACTTTGACAACTTTTTGAATATCTTCAAAGATACATTGCAGTCGGCAGGGGACTGCCATATCAATAAGGAGGCACCGTTTTTTTTGTGGTCTTTAATAACAATATCTGGGCGGTTGGCCTTGATTGTTCTGTCAGTGTGTATTGTGTAGTCCCACAGAATTGTAACAGGTCCTATCTCCGTAACCGGGTCTGGGTGGTGTTCATACCAGTTTCTTTCAGTTTTCTTCCCGTAGAAGTTGCAGATTTTCCAGTGCAGATATTGGCCCACTCTGTCATGTCGGGTTTTATATTCAGTGGGTGCCAACACCGTACAACCTGCTACAAGATGATCAATCGTTTCTGGATATTTGTCACAGAATCTGCATTTTGGACTGACACAATATTTTAGTATATGTGCTTGATAATTCCTAGTTAGCAAGCATTGGTCCTGCGCAGCAAGGATTATTATTATTATTTTTATTATTATTATTATTATTATTATTTATTTATTTATTATCTTTTTACTATTTATCTATTTAAATTATATATTATTATTTATAATAAATATTATTTATTTCTAAATATTTAATAAAATTTACATTACAATTTAAGTTTTAAGTTATTATAAATTTGATGATTTATAATTTTAAATATTATTATTATTATATTATTTATTTATTAAAATTATTATTCACAGTATCATTTCTTTTCAAATACTAAATAAAATTTTCATTACAGTTTAAGTTTTAAGTTATTTTAAATTGATGATATATATTTTAAATATTATTAATATTATAATTTATTTATTTATTTATATCATTATTAATAGTATAATATCTTAATAAAAATTTAATAAAATTTTTCATTACTGTTTAAATTTTCAGTTATTATGATATTGATGATTTATTTTTCGAAATATTAATATAATTATTTTGTTATTGTTGATAATTTAATTACTATTAGGTTGGTGCAAAAATAATGACGTATTAATGTCGTTTTTTGACGTTAAAAATACGTCAAAAAACGATATTATTACGTCATTATTTTTGCACCAACCTAATATTATTATTTTAATTATTAATTATATTATAAATTTTATTATTAATTATTTAGAAATATTTTGTTCTATGGATGTCCTCCTGAGTTACAATCAGAGATATAACATCTAAATGTCATCATGATATTTTCCACATTCAAAAAAAAATAAAAAATAAAAAATAAACAAAATGAGTTCACACATGATGTAAATTGATAAATGTCTTGGTCATGTGTGTGCTGTACTTCTCAGTACTACACTTTTGTATTTCTATAAGGCAAAGGGTACAAGGAATCCATACAAAAAAATACATAGTATACTCCTGTATGTACAGGACATTTGGATAGTTTTTATACACCTTATATCCAGAAAACAAATCTCGAGAATATGAGAAATTATAAAAAAAAAAGAAGAAAAACTTAAATACAGTGCCTTTTCGTCTTTAATGAAATTTGCAACAATTCGGACAAATTATGTCCATTTATTTTAGTTTTAATACTATTTAAGTCCACAAATTAATTTCTTAGTGGCTACAGAAATTTTATTAATAAAAATAACCAAAATTTTCTTCCGAATAATTTTTTTATTTTTCCAAGTACTTTCAATCTCATCTGAGACCATCTTCAGACCATATTTAAATATCTATGGATGAGTTAAGCGTTAAAACAGGAAATTTGAAATATTATTTTTTTATCTCCATGAACATAAGTAACTTATATGGTTTTAAAAAATGTTGTAAAAAGATTTTAAATTGTAGTGTTTTAAATTAAGTATATTTATGTAATACTTTGTTGTTACAAACATTGAAGAAATTTGTTGCTATATTTGTAGTTGACTGATATATATATTGCTTCCAGAATTTTAAAGTGTTTGCTTATTGTTGTCTTGATGTAGTGCTGATATATATATATATATATATATATATATATATATATATATATATATATATATATATATATATATATTCTTTTGAATTTGTAGATCTGATGAATTGGATCGTATTTACGATTCCAATGGAATAAATTATGACCATGGAATATTAGTACTTAAACCTTTTTATATATATATATATATATATATATATATATATATATATATATATATATATATATATATATATATATATATAATATATATATATATATATATATGAGAATCTAAATGAAATAATAATATAAACGAAGGAATATTAATATACAACCAAGTGTGTCTGGAGATTTTAATTTTTTATTGTTCAATATATATATAACAAATTTTTACTACGTTACTTAAAAATCGAAAACTGAAATGAAATAAATACAAATAAACAGAATAATAAACTTAGATGCGTGGGTGGTGTAATAGATAAGGGCTCAAAATTGGTAACCGGAGAGCCGAGGTCCGATACGATCACCGAAGTTAAGCAACATCCACCTAGGTCAGTACTTAAATGGGTGACCGCTTGGGAAATACCAGGTGCTGTAATCTTCGATGTGCAGGTGGTGTAATGGATAACGACTCGGAATTGTTAATCGGAAAGCCGAGGTCCGATACGATCACCGAAGTTAAGCAACATCCACCCAGGTCAGTACTTAGATGGGTGACCGCTTGGGAAATACCAGGTGCTGTAAGCGTGGATGTGCTGTGGTGTAATAGATAACGGCTCGAAATTGTTACAATTCCAATTGGGTTCGTTATATGAGCTTACGAGCAAAATACCCTTGCGAAAGGTATGAATCCAATTCTTCTCCCCAATCTATGGATTAAATAGTAAGACGTTTATCTGTATACTATTATTGTCTCCAAAAATCGTTAATACAATACTCACTCGCGAAAACAAAAGAATTTTTCTTACAAGGCCAAAATATTCTTCGGCTTTAAATAAAATACAAAAAGTTGATAAGCCGTAAAAATGAATCAGTCTATCAATCTCTCTTAGACCCTGTTTTTCCTTGTACTATGAGCGCTAGTTCGTTAGGCAGGTGATTCGTTGCTTTCTCTCTTGCCTTCACAATGTCCTGTGAGAGTTAAATTTTCCAAGTCTACTTTCCTCATTATGTGCCCTAGAAATGTCAACTCTCTGTTTTTGAGATTTAATATGAGTGTGCTTTTTGTTTCCATTTTCTCTAAAGCTTCGTCACTGCTTACGTGTTTACTAAGTAAGAATTTAATATTTGCCTAGATGAAAAAAGAAACCTTCAAGGAACGAAACGAAGTGGAATAAAAGGTTTTCTTCTTGTAATGTCATTTACTTATTTCAACGTATATATAATGCGTATATTTCGGTAGCATATTTTCATTGAATAATTTTGACATGTTCTGTCAATTTATTCTCAGTAAGATCCTTTCATATTCACCGATAAGCTTTTTTGTGTGATTATTGAAGGGTGAGAGGAAAACGCGGTGTTGATTCATATTTTTTATTGATTATCCAAATACTTTCAAACATAGCCTAATGTCATTATCAGGGTATTCTTAATTAGGTAAGGGATGTGGTATTCATGGTTGTGAATGGACAAACATTGTTGTGATCATCTGAAAATTAACTTAAGTTATATGTGGAATAAAAACGCTGTGGCTGACAAAAAAAAAAAAAAACGTTTAAGGTGCGGTAGCTCGGTATTTATGTGGGCGGGGAAGAGTCATTACGAAAGATTTTATGAGATATAGTGTAGCATATAATTTTATATTTTACTGCGATCTGTGGTGGGTGTATTAGTTTTTATTAATGTTTTTAGGATATTTTCGCCTTGCTTATAGTTAGCATGCATTTCGTTAGGATTTAAAAGGTTGATATGTTCGGATTTAGTTAGAAAAGTATTACATTCTATTTGTTTATTATAGAGATCTCTGATGACGCATCTTATTTCTTCATCAACAATATACTTAGGGAAATTTTTATTATGAGGGTTTGTTTTATATTTTTGGGTTCGCTGTAGAAAATCTGTTTTGTGGATAAATTAATATTTGCATGGTTTATTAGGGTTTTTATAATTGCTATTTTGTAGTAATTTGTAGATACGCTCTTATAGTTGAGAGTGAAGGAATTTCTGCTGGTAGGTTTTTTTTTTATATGGGGAATTTGTGAACATTGTTATTAGTGTTAATCAGTATATCGAGGAAAGGAATTTTGTTGCTATTATTAAGTTCGTATGTAAACTTAAGGACGGAGTTGTCCTGAATGCAATATATATATATATATATATATATATATATATATATATATATATATATATATATATATATATTGACGATAAAATTATTTAAATTGGAATAACCTTTGATAATTAGGAACCTAAAAACAGTCACAAGTTTCTTTAATTAATGAACAAAAATCAAACGAATAGATGTCAACTTAACAATCAATAAGAAAAAAAGTTTAGGAATATAAAAAAGATTACTAAATATAAAATGGATTATTTTTTCAATGTACTTTCTATGAGTTTTTCCAATCGACTGTTTCATAGAAAATACCCAAAGCTCCAACAAACTTCAAATCAAATTCTTCGTAGATTGTTTAGACATTTAGATTTATATCAAACCTTAACCTCCCAAATATACCATTTAAAGGAATGTGAAATAACAGCGTCTAAGAATTTGAGTGAAACCTGCCCTCAAGGAATTGATTTATTATTGTTGTTTGTTGTAGCTTCTTTGTTTAATGTCGGTCTTCTCCCTCACCCCTTACCCATTTATATCTAGAGATAACACGCGCTAAGTTTAAGCGACGTCTAGTCTAAACAGAGTGGGGTTAAGGATAAAGAATTGAAATGGTACGTCTAACTCAGTCATATCTTCTCTCCCACCTCACTTCCTCACTTCGTTAATTTTACATATGCTTGGTGCGGTCCGTCAAAAATGTGTAAATTTTTTTTAATTTTTCATTTCAACTTTTGGAAGTAAAGTCTGATGATCCAGAGCCCTTTTAAGGGGGTTGTGGTGAAATAACTTATTACATGGAACCTTAAAGTGGTATGTTTTTATTCAAACAAATATATATATATATATATATATATATAAAACATTAGGCAGCATATGATTTACATACAAAAGAAATAATCACACATAGAATTAATCAAGTATTAATGCGATTATTGGCGACATCCATCGCTACAAACATAATATATGTTTTTAAATCCTGTTCATCCATAGTGCGATTTTTTGATCCTTGACGAACTGAAAAACTACAGACAATGTTTTTTCGATGGAGGATCAAAATCGCATTAATACTTCTGATTAATTCTATGTGTGATTATTTTTTGTATATATATATATATAATAGAGAAAAAGGTGCTCCGGTGTTAGAATCGACGTAGTATTGCTGACTAGCTTAAAAGCCGCTCCCGGAGGGTACTTGATTGGGTCTTCATTACAACAGATAGGGAGGAGTAGATGCGATAGGCATCAATAAACTACAGATGAACTCAAAATTGACCGCTGCATTTAAATATTGCATCTATATTTAAGGTTACCTTTTTAAAAGTTCAACGATAATTCTGCTGCCATTTAATTTAAAGACAATTTTATGCATGTAGAAACAATTATTTTGATAGACTTACAAGTTGTGCTATCCGAGGTTTTTTCCAACCGTGTATTTAGTATATATATATATATATATATATATATATATATATATATATATATATATATATATATATATGCAAGCAAATATATGGATATAGATCCGACAGTATGAAGAAAAATATACAGAAAAAAAAAAAAAAAATCTTAATATGCAATTATGCTGTATTAATGTTAATATAAAGTCAACGTCGGACGTTTCGGTCTATTTTAGACGACGTGATCATATTTAAACGGAATGCTGATCTTGTACAAAAAAATCAGTTGTTTGGATTAATTGTGCTCTTATGTCCATCGTCTTTTTCATGATGAGTTTTATATGTTCTAATGTTAGTTAAGTTTTATGAATAAGTCCTGATGATGGTCTAAAATAGACCGAAACGTCCGACGTTGACTTTATTAACATTAATACAGCATAATTGCATATTAAGATTTTTGTTTGTTTTTTCTGTATATTTTCTTCATATATATATATATATATATATATATATATATATATAGTGTAACCCGGATATAAGAGAGTTGTCGGGACCGGAGAAGGTCTCTTATATCCGGTTTCTCTTGTATCCGGGTTTGGTCTATTTTATATACATTAACACAGGCTCTAATTTGAGACCAGAGAAAATCTCTCTTATATCCGGGTTTCTCTTATATCCGGGTCTCTTATATCCGGGTTACACTGTATATATACTAGCTTAAAAGCCGCCCTATCAGGTGGCATCATTTAAGCTAGCTCCTGCAGAGGGCACTTGACTGGACCTTCATCACAATAAGTAATGGGGAGTAGTTGTGATAGGGAACAATAAACTACAGAACTCAAATTTGATCGCTAAAATGTCTACACCATACAAATTTTATTTTGGAATGATATCTACATAGTAAAACATGATAACATATATATATATATATATATATATATATATATATATATATATATATATATATATATATATATAACAGAGAAAATGTGCTCGGTGAAATATTGTTGATTAGGTTAAAAGCCGCTCTAGGAGTGTTCTTATTTTAGACTTCATCACAATAGTTAGAGAGGAGGAGATGCGATAGGCAACAATAAACTACAGAAGAACTCAAAATTGATCGCTGCATTTAAGTATTGCATTAATATTTAAGCTTGTCTTTTAAAAATTCAACGATAATTCTTCTGCCGCCACTTAATTTAAAGAACCAATTGATGTGCGAAGGTCCTTACTTTCCGTACAAACTATTCTTTTTATTTCATGGGTGACATTCGTAATTAATTTCTATTATTCTCTAAATAATTTTCAAGTTGTGAAGAGTCTTATCGTACAAAAGAATTCGTCGCGAGAAATTACGCACACAAAACGACAATAGCAATCGCAGCAATAAAAACTTGGGAATCCAAAATTACATATCCGGATCCGGTCCAGAATTTTGTTAACTTGCTCACGGGGTTGACCTGATTCCAAAATGGTATGATATGTTGGGCTACGCCCTCTAGGAGTAAAGTTAAAAAAGTGTGACACACTGACATTTGTATTTATTATATAAATGACATAGATATTTTAATGTGTATCCAGAAGTATTTTGATTTGGACTGAATATTTTGATTTGAATCTCTGGGATTATTTCCTAATGAGTTAAGTGCATTGACAAGGAGGAGGAGTAATCTGCTGAATAAATTTCTATTGCGCAGAACAAATTCTCTTTGCTACAAGGAAGTAGGGATTTATCGATTTACGTACATATTTCGACGAAGATACAGGTCTCTGTCTCCAGACATGCATCTGTGAACCTTACTGTAAAAGTGGTGTCGTCCTGACCCAAACGAGAGTCGGGTTTCTTGCCAGCTGTTTTGGTTGGCCGAAAAGTCGGTCTCAACCAGGTCGTCCTGACGGGTAGACCTCAGGATGATGTAATATCCAGACACAGATCGATTCACCCACCAGTCAAAAGGATATCATGCCGAATCATCAATACGAAAAAAGAATTGGTTGAAAAAAATTTAAGGGTTAGGGTTAAGGGTAAGGGTTTGGATCAGGATTAGGGTTTTTAAATCGAGTTGAAATTAGTTCGGAGTTGGAATTAATTCCGAGTTGAAATTAGTTCCGAGTTGAATTTAGTTCCGAGTTGAAATTAGTTCCGAGTTGGAATTAGTTCCAAGTTGGAATTAATTCCGAGTTGAAATTAGTTCCGAGTTGAAATTAGTTCCCGGTTGGAATTAGTTCCGAGTTGGAATTAATTCCGAGTTGAAATTAGTTCCGAGTTGGAATTAGTTCCTAGTTGAAATTAGTTCCGAGTTGAAATTAGTTCCGAGTTGGAATTAATTCCGAGTTGGATTTAGTTCCGAGTTGGAATTAATTCCGAGTTGGAATTAATTCCGAGTTGGAATTAGTTCCGAGTTGGAATTAGTTCCGAGTTGGAATTAGTTCCAAGTTGGAATTAATTCCGAGTTGAAATTAGTTCCGAGTTGAAATTAGTTCCCGGTTGGAATTAGTTCCGAGTTGGAATTAATTCCGAGTTGGAATTAGTTCAAAGTTCGAATTAGTTCCTAGTTGAAATTCGTTCCGAGTTGAAATTAGTTCAGAGTTGGAATTAATTCCGAGTTGAAATTAATTCCGAGTTGGAATTAGTTCGAGTTGGAATTAATTCGAGTTGGAATTAGTTCGAGTTGGAATTAGTTCCGAGTTGGAATTAATTCCCAGTTGGAATTAGTTCCGAGTTGGAATTAATTCCGAGTTTAAATTAGTTCCCGGTTGGAATTAGTTCCGAGTTGAAATTAGTTCCGAGTTGGAATTAATTCCGAGTTGGAATTAATTCTGAGTTGGATTTAGTTCCGAGTTGGAATTAATTCCGAGTTGGAATTAGTTCCGAGTTGAAATTAGTTCCGAGTTGGAATTAGTTCCGAGTTGGAATTAGTTCAAAGTTCGAATTAGTTCCTAGTTGAAATTCGTTCCGAGTTGAAATTAGTTCCGAGTTGGAATTAATTCCGAGTTGAAATTAATTCCGAGTTGGAATTAGTTCCGAGTTGGAATTAATTCCGAGTTGGAATTAGTTCCGAGTTGGAATTAGTTCCGAGTTGGAATTAATTCCGAGTTGGAATTAATTCCGAGTTGGAATTAATTCTGAGTTGAAATTAGTTCCGAGCTGAAATTAGTTCCCGGTTGGAATTAGTTCCGAGTTGGAATTAATTCCGAGTTGAAATTAGTTCCGAGTTGGAATTAGTTCCTAGTTGAAATTAGTTCCGAGTTGAAATTAGTTCCCGTTTGGAATTAGTTCCGAGTTGGAATTAATTCCGAGTTGAAATTAGTTCCGAGTTGGAATTAGTTCCGAGTTGGAATTAGTTTCGAGTTAGAATTAATTCCGAGTTGAAATTAATTCCGAGTTGGAATTAGTTCCGAGTTGGAATTAGTTCTGTCACTCCTCGTTTTTGAGTAATTAAGTTTAATGCTTAGCCTGTAGAAAGTGTTCTTCGTTGTCAGGCGTACGAGCGGATCTCAGGTCTTCTTCGATCCATAGTTTGTGGTGCCACGGATCCTGCCTCAGCAAAGGCTAAATGACTCGGCTGCCTTCGGTCTGGGAACGCAATCTGATACAGCCGTGCAGCTTCGCGTCCATATTTAAAAATCATATCTGCCCGCTCGCGATAAGAATATCCTGCCATTTTTAAACGGAACACTTCCCTGTTAATTCACTACTACACACGTTAAACGTTGAAAATAGATAAACCAAAAATGTATACGAATAACAAATGTAACATAGTCTACGTGGCAACACAGCGTCTTATACCGTAAACTTTCTTTAAGTTTAACTAAAAAATGAAGGATTTGCGGACATATGTTTATATGGACTATTGTCCTTGTTTTCCACCCATATCCGTTTGTCTGTTTGTCGTTGAGGAGGAAAATAATATGATTTAATATAAGTTATGAGAAAACGAGTGCGGTTTAGGAAAAGAGAAAGAAAAGACAAGGTTTAATAATATTTCGACAGTGTATCTGACTTCTTAACGTTATGTCCAAAAAATGCATACAAGTATAAAAATATAAAAAATAAAGATACGTGTCTTCGTACAAACGTAATTATTATTAATAATAATAATAATAATAATAATAATAATAATAAGAAGAAGAAGAAGAAGAAGAAGAAGAAGAAAAAGGAAAATAAAAAAAGTACCAGTCATAGTACGTGCGCTTGGAATGATAAAAAAAGGAACACAACAACGCATAAAAAAATCCCTAGAAATCTCAGCTTAAGATAAATACAAAACATTGTCCTGATACTTACGGTTGACACAATAAGAAGAAATGTGTCCATGAAACGATAGTGATGTTATGGGTGTTAGAAAAATATATCATGAAATGTAGCCATTAGACTCCACTACCTGCTTTAGTTCTTTTCGCAGACTTGGTAGGGGACATAGCAGAAATCGAAATATAATAATAATAATAATAATAATAAAGAGCGCAATTTAAGAAAAAGAAAAGAAAAGAAAAGACGGTGTTTGACATTGTTTAAGAATATCGAAATATTCTTAACCATTATTAAAGATTGTGCCTTTTCTTTTTCTTTTTCTTTTCTTTCCTTTTTTCTTTTTCTTTTTCTTTTCTTTTTCTTTTCTTTTCTTTTCTTTTTCTTTTCTTTTCTTTTTTCTCTTTACTTTTTCTTTTCTTTTCTTTTCCTTTTTTCTTTTCGTTTCTTTTTCTTTTCTTTTTTTCTTTTTCTTTTCTTTTCTTTTCTTTACTTTTTTCTTTTCTTTTCTTTTCTTTTTCTTTTCTTTTCTTTTCTTTTCTTTTTTCTTTTCTTTTTCTTTTCTTTTCTTTTCTTTTTTCTTTTCTTTTTCTTTTCCTTTTCTTTTCTTTTTCCTTTCTTTTCTTTTCTTTTTTCTTTTCTTTTCTTTTCTTTTCTTAAAGTGCGTTCTTCTCTAAATATTGGAAGATTTATTAAAAAATATTTTTTCTGCTATTATTATTATTATCATCAAAATCACCTACTTGGCACCTTACAGGTGGCAATAATGCCGGTTTAGTGATGGTCATCATATGTGCATGGTATTGATTGATTCTGGTTTTTGCTGGTTATTTAAAGCCAGGAAATATTTTGAGATTTTAAGATTTTTTAAGCAGACATATATATAAATATATACAAGAATTAGTAAAGAGTTTAGAATTTCTTGTTTGAAGTCACTCCCAAAATAGTTTTATTACCACGCGTTTTTCTCGGTTCAAATTACTTCTGTTTTCTCTTAGTCGCCCAGGGATTTGAAAGTCCATGTTAACCTAGATTCATATATCAGTGTTATAGCTTACATTTATTTGATGTGAGTATGTGACCCTGTGTCACAAACTCGCATCAATACAACTATATATATATATATATATATATATATATATATATATATATATATATATATATATATATATTCTTCCCAGGACGTATATGCAATGTGATCATTTCTGTCTTCAGGTCTCGAATCCAGTCACTTTTTTTCACCGACGTAATCTGGCTTCCCTCTGTCTTTTCTATAAATGTTTTCATGTCACCTGCTCTGACGAGCTATTTTCCCTGCCCCCCCAATTACATGAATTTAAGCGTGCCACTAGGTTGGCCTCTCGGTCCCACCCTTTTATTGTCGAAACCGTTAAATGTAACCGCCTCTTCTACTCCAACAGCTTCTCTCGCGCTTCCATTTCTCTTACTTGCTTCTCTGATTATTATTTTTCAAAAAATTTAAATGTAAAGTCAATCGACATCTTCTGTTGCCTTCATCCCCGTTATTCATTTTATTCTTTCCTCAATCTCCTCTGTGTTCAGTCTTTTCCATTACTTTCACCCTCTGTAGCCCCATGCGTGTTAGTGGCACTGTCCCCTTGCTTAGGGTGAAATGCTTAAAAACAAACAAACAAAACAAACAAGCACCCCCCCATATATATATATATATATATATATATATATATATATATATATGTTGTGGATTCCGAGATGAAATTCGGTCTCCAATGAATGACAAACGCAAGAAATAAAGATAAGAAATTAAATGCATTTACACAATAATACAAAGGGTAATTATGTTAGGAAATCCAGGAACGCGGTTCGTCGCTATAATAATATATATATATATATATAGACAGTTTCGAAGTATGACTTCCTTAGAGTCAACGTGCTTGTAACTGAGAATTCTACAAGCGGTTACCTCACACTACCTCCAACTCAATCACAATCTCTGCTCACTCAATCTCTGTTTATATTCTGACTGTCTCTGGGTATTTAACGACAGCAGTCCAAGTAACACTCTGGTCGAGTCCACTTATATGAAAAAGGGGAGGACCCCATAACAATATCACTGTCATAATTCATTGCCTGAACAATCACTCACCATCCTGGCCCAGGCTTCCCATTTTGTAGAAATGTTCTCTTGTTATAGCTATATTGCTGACACATCCTCAATTTAAAATTAGATTTATTTAAACCTGAAAGACAGAAGATGGCGATCGTTCTCGTATTTAAACTTTTGAAAATTAGAGGAGACATGAATACAAGAAACCAGAATAGAGTTCCACAAGGGAGGAGTCCGAGAAAAGAAACTATTAAATATTAAAGTATAGCTTATGGTTACATGTAGTTATTTCAACAACAAATCAATGAGGCTTAATACCAATCAAGTAGTACACTTAAATTCATGCAGTCACGGACCCTAGGAGGGAAGCTTATCTGAACAATTGCTGTGGAAATATTTGTAGAAAAGATAAAGGGGTGCCCAGTCATGTTGGTGATTAAGTGACTGGATCTTAGATGCTAGGTCAGGATTGATTAAAATTTGTCATTTCCCTGGACTTTTTATCTTGTTTTGGTGTAAGGAACCTGCTCCCAATATTTGTAAATGTATTTTTGATATATAAAGCGTAGAACAGACACTTTCCTGTTTATAAATATGGAATTGACTGCGTTCAATAATAAGCCGAGAATAGATGTGCGACTCGTATTGCTGGGAATAAGTCATACCACACCTTTCTTCTCTGTTCACCATTCGTTTTACTTATAGATTGTCCTCTTGGGAAAAGGCTGACCGAATGAGTTTTGTCGCGTCTAGAAACTTTGGCTTATTTGAAATCTTTCATTTAATCGTTGGCATCCACGTCCAAATCTCCATAACCAGTGTGAACCTTCAGCCTGAAGAACATCGGCTGTGGTTTGACCTGGAGAAGGATGGGTTCCGCCAGGTCTAATTGCCTAGAACAGCTACGCCTGAATGAACATCCCTTCAGTTTTAAGTTAGGGTATGTAGAGAGAACTGCTCAGGTGTACAGTCACCCGACCACCGAACGCAGTCATAGACATGAAGGCGATAATGACGATGATGCTGATGAAACTCTTATTTAATTTTAATGTAATTGGCAAAATTTTGGGTATTTTCAGAAGTATTAGGTTGGCCAGAAAGTCCCGACTCACTTAGGAAGCGGAAAGAAAACAACAAATCTTGATCTTTGTCTGGTGGAATTTCCAAGGTGTATTGCATTTCGAGCTTGTTCCACACGGTCGCGCCAACAGAGCTAAACGGTATTGCGAGCAGCTAGACCTCGTGTACGACAAACTAAAGAAGCGGTATCCTGCTTTGGTCAATCGGGGTCTGGCTTCGTTTCAATGCGAGTCCACACCTTGCCAAGTTGAGTAAGGAGAAATTCAAACAGATGGACGATGTTGAGATTCTTCCACATCCACCATTCAATCCCGATGCAGGTTCGAGTGACTAGAGCCTATTCCGCTCAATGGCACACTTCCTCCACAACCAGCGATTCAACACTTTTGATGAAGTGAAGTAAGCTTGTTTAAATTTTTTTAATCAAAGCCAGCGGTCTGGAATCTGGGACAGATTCAGATGACAGAATATTGTCAAGAATAATGGACTTTATTTTGAATAAATATTGGTGTTGCTAAATAAAATTTTGTTGTTTTCTTTCATCTTTCTGAATGAATCAGGACATACTGGTCAATGGAATATATTATGGAAAGATTTGATAATAAGGTCATGGTGGAATTTCCAAGGTGTACTGCATTTGGAGGTTTTTCCACACGACGCGCCATGAAGGCTAAACTGTATCGCCAGCAGCTAGACAGCGTGTACGACAAACTAAAGAAAGAGTGTCCTGCTTTGGTCAATAGAAGTCTAGCTTTCTTTCAACAAGACAACGTGAGTCCACACACTGTCAGCTTGACTAAGGGGAAATTCAAACAGATGGACGATGTTGAGATTCTTCCACATCCACCATTCAGTACCGATACTGCTTCGAGGGACTAGAGCCTATTCTGCTCAATGGCACACTTCCTCCACAACCAGCGATTCAACACTTTTGATGAAGTAAAGGAAGCTTGTTTGCAGTTTTTCTTTATATTCAAAACCAGCGGACTGGTATCTGGGACAGATTTAGATTTAGATGCTGGCTGATAGATGGCAGAAGATCGTCGAGAATGAGGGACTTTATTTTGAAGAATAAATGTTGGTGTTGCTCCATAAAATTTTGTTGCTTTCTTTCAGCTTCCTAAGTGAATCAGGACTTTCTGGCTAACTCAATATCTCAGGAATGATGTGGACTATTATCCTTATCTTTGTTGTTTTTTATCACAGTATTTTGTGAAATATATTGTGATATATATATATATATATATATATATATATATAAGAATAAAATGGACAAAGTACTTTTTTCTGATTGGCGGATCTGATAAGTTAAATTTATTGCAGCAGTTTCCTTACAGTTTTTCCTACTGCCTCGTGACTGTAACTGGATAAATTCTGTATTAGTTTATCGACATTTTTCCCCTTAGCTGTCACAGTTAAGTTTTTAATTCCGACACGAACTCAGTCTATAACGGGTTTGAATAAGATAGCTTTCGTTGGTTTAAATAAGCCTATTTGAGGTAATTTTGAATTTTATTGTGTTATATATATATATATATATATATATATATATATATATATATATATATACTTTAAAAATTAGAAAGATTTATTTCCTCACTAGTAACCCATCTCTGACTTTCATCCATGAAATTTCATTACATGTGAAATACAGAGTTATTATACTGGTGAGGAAAAAATATAAATATAAAAAAAAATCTTCTAATTTTGAAAGTATATATATATATATATATATATATATATATATATATATATATATATATATATATTATTTATTTAAAAATATGATTCCAACACAATTATATTTATGCTCTATTTTTGTATCGAGCACTGTTTTTTAAAATAATAACAAAAATTACTAAAGAACTTTGGATTATTTACCTAACGAGTTATTTCTATTTTCTATATATTTTTCTATATATATATATATATATATATATATATATATATATATATATATATATATATATATATATATATGTGTGTATATAATTTCAAAATTAGAAGATTTTTTATATATTCTCCTCTTTAAGATAAATAATTACCACCCTCTGACCCCTGTCTGATGCCTATAGTCTGACTTAAACATTGAAAAGTGCCGACTCTGTATATGAGGTAATTTTGAATTTTATTGTGTACTATATATATATATATATATATATATATATATATGTACTCGCGTGTGTATGTGTCGGGCGTATTATATTTATGAATATATGGAACTGGATATAATCTCATGTAACTTATACCCACTGTTTTTACTTATTGTATTTTTGGTGTCTTTAATCTACAGACACATACTCTTAATGAAGCCCCTTGATTTGAACGTCTGTTGAAAGCAAAGTTAAATTACGACCTACAGTGGAACGATTCGTCGCTAAAATGTTGGAAAATGGTGGGCTTCTTGGAGCATAAGTAACTAACTCTTTCTAACACGTTTTATCTTCACCCAAGAAATAGATGAGATCAAAAATAGAGCATTACTATCATATTTAGCCTAGGGCTCTTCTGTCACGGTAGAATTTTAAAACCTTTATGTGGCCTTGTGGGTGATGTATTGTTTTCCATCCTATAGCCTCTTGTCCATAGACTAATATCTATTTGATTTGATTCTTACCGTAAATTACAGAGACCGTCAATCAACAGCAATGGGGATACTGAACTGGTCACTATTAAACAAAAAATAAGGCTTTCTTAATAGAGACGAAGTTTAATTTTCTTCATAAAGTTCTTAGTCAGACTTGACTTCAGGATTAAATATAAGCTCTCAGTTAAATTCTGAACTTTACGTAAAAGTATTGTTAACCTTTTTTTTTTCTAGACAATATCTTACAACATCCCCACGTGAAAAAAAATGTCTAAAATTTCCTCTGTAAAAAAAACAAAACAAAACAAAAAATCCCCAAAAACCTGCAACAGTCATTATGACCGCAACAGATGGAAAAATCCGGCAGAAAGAAAATTCGTGAAGCAAGTCATCACAATTCACAGTTTCGAAACAATTCCCTTTTGATGTGTAGGCCGGAAATCAGCAAGGAATGTCACGACGCATGCGTGTTTCTGTAGACAAGATGGCGGGCAGCGTGCTTTTCGGAATAAGTTCACAACGGGAGGTGGGATTCTTTTGAATAAAAGGAATCGTTAGTCCATTTTAGATGACTTTCCTAATTTTACCTGATTTTTTTATTCAGTCAGTCAGTATTAATATGAATATTCACTTTTTCTTGTTATAAAACGTACGCCAGGAAAGTTTTAAAGTTGGCTGAGTTAAGGTTTTGTCGCTGTTGGAGGATATCAAGCAATAAATTGTATGACTTGAGATATTTTTTATGAAAGCGCCAGTTTTCTGCTTGTTTACCAGAATAATTTATTTATATATTCATTGTATTATTATATTCTGTTTTCTTATCGGGAAAGGTGAATGTCACGACTTTTTCATTGATGTCTTTGATACTGTAATTTTTTATTTGCACTATCATGGCTAAGATCGAATCTTTAGTGCATTTATGGTGAAAAAGAATATGATTAAACCCCAGACTCTATCTATCTATCTATCTATCTATCTATCTATCTATCTATCTATCTATCTATCTATCTATCTATCTAAGTCTATTCATCTCTCTCTTTTCTCTCTCTAAGTCTATTCATATCTATCTATCTATCTATCTATCTATCTATCTATCTATCTATCTATCTATTCATCTATCTAAGTCTATACATCTCTCTCTTTTCTCTCTCTAAGTCTATTCATATCTATCTATCTATCTATCTATCTATCTATCTATCTATCTATCTATCTATCTATCTATGTCTATTCATATCTACTTCTGTCTATTCATTTCATCTATCTATCTATCTATCTATCTATCTATTATCTATCTATCTATCTATCTCTCTCTCTCTCTCTCTATATATATATATATATATATATATATATGTCTATTCATATATATCATCTCTCACTCTAAGTCTATTCATATCTATCTATCAATCTCTCTATGTCTATTCATATCTATCTATCTATCTATCTATCTATCTATCTATCTATCTATCTATCTATCTAAATCTAGCTATCTATTTATGTGCGAGTGTATTTCGTGGCAGGGATATTTTCGTGCATGCTTCTGGCGCCTGTTGTCCGCGTTTTAACTCAGTAAACAATTCGATCGCTGATTGGAAAATGCACTGCTTTGAAAAATCACTCACCAATGTCGTGATAAAACCCACTCTTTAAGTACTAATACAAATTGTAACGATGTCAGGACACACATATTGATACTATTCCTTGCAGCGGTAAACACATGCACCAACTACACTCAATATGGGTGTCTTCATTTAAAAATGGTTTGATTTTAAAACCGCATAGTCTGAAGGGTTGAATGGCAATAAAAAAAAAATAAATCCCTAATAAACTTTCTTGCGACATTCCGGATACGTTGTATTTTGTTGGGGCTGTAGGCAACATCTATCTATCTATCTATCTATCTATCTATCTATCTATCTATCTATCTATGTCTATTCATATCTATCTCTCACTCTAAGTCTGTTCATATCTATGTCTATTCATATCTATCTATCTATCTATCTATCTATCTATATCTATCTATCTATCTATCTATCTATCTATCTATCCTGAATGTCAATAAAAAAAGTAAAATGTCCTAATTGTCAAGGAACTTTCTTGCGATATTCCGGATACGTTGTATTTGGGGGTGGGGGCTGTAGGCGATATCTATCTATCTATCTATCTATCTATCTATCTATCTATCTATCCTGAATGTCAATAAAATAGTAAAATGTCCTAATTGTCAAGGAACTTTCTTGTGACGTTTTTAGATACTTTGTATTTTTGGGGGATTTATGGGGGACAATATGTGACATTTTGGCGACCTCCCCCCCTGCCTTAACCGACACATGGGACAGTGGATAAAGGCGTTGGTTAGATCCAGTGACAGGACTCAAAGAGTTGTAAGTTCAATATCTGGTTAAGGCAGTGGAGAACTTGAAGAGGACAATTGATGTTCTAGTTACACTCTTTTTGGTGTTTACTTATTTGTTTTGTTTTTTTTTATTTGTTGTTGATGGTTTCTTAAAGAGGTGATAAGATTATGATTGGGTTGTATTTTTAAACCAATAGTTTTAATTGAATTTACTTATAGATTTTATATGGTAGTGTGTAATTATTTATATATGGTATTATGGATTTTTTAAAAATATAATTTAGAATTTAACTTCTCTTGCGAATTTTTTTCTATCCACTTATAAAATACTAATTTCTTAAGGCGAAAACCGTTATTTCATTTCTTTGATTCAATAAATTTTTGTTTTTTTAGAAACTTGAAGTTTTTCCTGTAGGCATCATCCCTATTTATTATTTTCAATGTTACTGTTTTATTTTACATTATTCGGACTATTGTCCTCATCTTTATTACAACGTTTCCGACCTTCTTCAGGTGCTTGGAATGTCGAACTGACCCCTTTTATTTCGCTAACTGTTCTATTTCCAAAAGTCAGTTATCAGTTATCTCGGTCTAATTTCCTTACTGTCACTGGATCTAACTAACGCCTTTATCCACTGTGCCATGTGAGTTCAATACCTGGTTAAGTCAGTGGAGAACTTGAAAAAGGGGAATTAACAGGAGATAACTGACATCCATTAAAAACATGGCACGTGGAACTAGAACAGTCTACCCCAGCGAACGAGATAAAGGGTTCAGTTCGACATTCCAACCACCTGAAGGAGGCCGGAACTTACAACGGCCGAAACGTTGTAATAAGTATGACGACAAAGATGAGGACAACAGTCCGAATAATGTAAATAGTATACATAATACCGCATCTCAGAAATATACTACTAAAAACCTATGTATCAATTTACATGCCTGTTCAGAGATGTGACACAAGGCCGAAATTAGGGGGGCGCCCAGTGAGAAACGAATTCATTTCTCAGTCATAATTGTTTTAGCGAGACAAGCTTGCTAGCCATTACACCACCTCGAGGTGCCCAAATCCACTACATATATTGGTTTTACTACAACCACACTCTCCCGTAGACTCACCTGTCACCTTTCTGATCTTAGCTCAATTAAATAGCATTTCTTAGAAAAACATGTACATAATATTAGACAGATATTAGTTGATAACACAATAATTCTCACACATACACACAGTAAACAGAATCTTCAGATATTAGAAGCAATCTACATTAAAACAAAGCAACCCACACACAACAAAATTGCATTTCAAACTAGTCACAACACATTACATTGATTTTCTTGTAATATTTCGGTCTATCCCGTTGTATGACGTCATAGAACCGCATGTTCAACTTACGATCTGTCTCTGATATTCTGTGACTGTTATCGTCGCATAGGCAATCTTCTATGTCATAATAACAAAATGTCATCTTTGACGATGGATAACTTTGTTTCATGTCTGTATAACCACACTGAAGATGGCTCATGTGTGTCGAAAGCTTAGGACAAACTTTATAAAAAAAAATTTAAATGTTGGACAGTTTTGTTTTTATTTTTAGCAGAAATTAATGCAAACATTCGAACATAAGAACGGTTCCTTGTCTGTTATATTTAATAATATATGTTTCATTAATAATCTGTTGCTCCAATACATTATATATATATATATATATATATATATATATATATATCTTGAAAAATTAGAAGATTTATTTCCTCACCAATAACCAATCTCTGACTTTCATGCATGAAATTTCATTGTGTGAAATACAATTATACTGGAGGGAAAAAATATATATATATATATATATATATATATATATATATAAATCTTTCTAATTTTGGAAGTAATATATATATATATATATATATATATATATATATATATATATATATATGAAGAAAAATATACGGAAAAACAAAAAAAAATCCTAATATGCAATTATGCTGGTTTAATGTTAATAAATGTCAAATCGGACGTTTCGGTCTAATAGACCATCTTCAGGACATATTCATAAAAACATAATTAACATTAGACTATATTCATTTCAACATGACAAAGACGATGGACATGAGAGCAAGACTAATCCAAACAGACAACTGTTTGGATTAGTCTTGCTCTCATACACACGCGCGTATATATATATATATATATATATATATATATATATATATACAAAAACACACACGCACACATATGTATATATATATATAAGTATAGGATTGGTGTATACAGAATAAATTCCAATTACCAACAAATACTATTCTTAAAAGAGCACTCAATACAGAGTAGAGCAAATATAATTATTTATTCGAAAATTATAACATAAATATGTTATAAAATCACTACAAAAATAGCCATTTTGGTTCAACACTTCTGCTGATGATGTTGAATGTAGAATAAAGGGTTTTAAAAGGTTCAAATACATATGTATATGTATATCTATGTATATATATAAATCTACATATATATATACATATATATATATATATATATATATATATATATATATACATATATGTATATTTATATAGATATGTATATATATGTTTATATATAGATGTATACATGTGTATACATATGTATATATATGTATATATATATGTATATATATGTATATTTATATGTGTATATGTATATATAGGCATATATATATATTTTTTATATATATATATATATATGTATGTATATATATGTATATATGTATATATATGTACATATATATGTATATATATATATATATATATATTATATATATATATATATATATATATATATATATATATATATATATATATATATGTGTGTATTATATCATAAAGAATACAAAGAATTAATTAGAAATGTTCATGTGATTAATGGTGAAAACACCTCGCTAAAAAGACTTAATGAGCCATTAACTTATTAACAATTCTTTGAATAATACGATCCTTATATTTGAGTTGTTGTATATTTGAATTGTTGTCAGATGGAACTGACGAGCCAAGTACTTTCGACAATTTCAAATTATCATCTTCGTAGCGTAATTTTCCATATACCGGCAAAACACTAAGACGAAATGTGTGTAGTGTAGACAGAATGATGTTTTTTATTTGTTTTTTTTTTTAAATATGCAGTTTATTGACAATTGTACTATTTAAGAGCGTGCAATGTCACGACGTTAGAGTTCTTGTTCAAATCAATCAAGTGAGAATTTTTGTAAAACGCTTGATTCGATTTGTGAAGTTGAATTAAAAGAAAAATACGAAAAAACTAAGAGTATTTTTTTTCCTAATCTGGCTTCGAAATGACATTTCTTTCTCTCTTCTAGGTGTTTTCCCACTTTCAAGTTGCGAATTCCTCGATAGCTCAACTCGATTGGATTTTTTCCTTTAATTTGAATTTATAACGTATACAACGTCGCTTACTCACTGTTTAATTTATTTCTCAAGAATGAGACTGCAAAAGATTTCCGAAATATAATCTGTTTTAACAATAAATGATCCGTTGGAATTAAAGTTTTTGTTCTTTTAAGTGAGAATTCTGTTTGAATTTTGTAATGCAATAAATCCACGAAATTTTCTTGTTATATATGTTTTTCAGTTAAAATGACATGGACTTAAGTAAAGTCCAAATAGTAGAGTAAAATGTCTTAGTATTTTTAGTTCATGTTATATTGTTTTTATGTGCTATGCCCTGTCAGGACGTATGCGATCATGGCCTTTCTCTTCCCCCTATCACTTGTGGCTCTCAAGAGATTTTGTTTCTGCCAACTTCCCCAGACCACGCTTCGCCATCCACATGACGAAACCCGCCAGCACACGTCACGTTATGCGCTGATTCATACTACAGGCACTTAAATGAATCCAATAAAACACCTACTGAAAAATGAAATTATAACGAAAAGCTAGATGATGTAGGCCAGTGAACGACCCATGTCCTTTGTACATACATATGAAACTTTATTACTAAGTTTTTATATATATTTAAAATAAATAAATTAATTAATTAATAAATAAAGTTTACTAAATCTGAGAAATAAATTAGCTATTTTTTGCAGTAAGTGCCATAAATATTATTTAAATAATATTTAAATATAAAAAAGTTTAAAAAATTGTAATATATATATATACTTTGATATGGAAAATAATTTTTACTTACTATAAATAATTTCAAATACATTTCCTTCTGTTATAAAGTAATATAGTCTATTAAAACTAACAATGAAAATATTTTAAAGTTGTAATTAAAATTGTAGTTAAATAAAATGAATTCTAACCTAAACTTCTTTTACTTAGTACTACACGCACTTAAAAGAATCCAATAAAACACCTATAGTAAAATAAAATTAATATGAAATGCCAAAAGATGTAAGCTTTTTGAATGACCCATGTCCTTTGTACTTACATGAGAAACAATATATTACTAGGTTTTATATATAAAAATAAAACTTTTACTAAATCAGTGAAATTAAGTAACTATTTTTGACGTCATTGTCATAAATTTTACTTAAATAATAAAAAAAAAATAATAAAATAAAATAAAATAAAAATGTAACCTAATATACATACTTATACTTGATGTAAAAAATAATCCTACATACTATAAGGGATTCTAATACATTTAACTGTTCTTAAAAAAATATAGTATAATAAAATTAAAAATGAAAATATTTCAAATCGTAGTTAAATAAAAAAGTATTCTAATCTAAATACCCGCGAAAATCTTTAAATTTACAAATTTAAAAATGTAAGAATTTTTTGCCGTTAACAATAAATTTAAAAAATCCAGACAACAAGCATTCAACGGATGTCAGTTTTCATTGGAAAATACATCCCACCCCTTACCAAAATGTAGCTAATAACCGATACAATGATGCAGACATAAGGAAAACCCAGTTGTCCAGTTGAAGTAGATTTATCTGTAACCATGGAAACGTGATTTTAGCTGTGTCTTTAAAACCCAGTAATTTTAAAAGTTACTCCAAAATTCGCTTGAGGATGAAATGGAAATAATGTCTTTAATTTCATTGCAAAAATTAAATTGTGGCTTTTTAGCTTCCATTTTGAAACATGGTTAGAATTGTGTAGCGAAAAAAACATATTTTAAATCAATATATATATATATATATATATATATATATATATATAATATGAAATGGCCTATGTCCGATATTT
>CAHIKZ030000547.1:2065000-2104488 GCA_903632075.3 Acanthosepion pharaonis
CTTTTCTTCTTTGTTTTCCTTCTTTTATCATTTTTTATCATTTTTGTTTGTTTGTTTCTTTCTTTCTTTTATCTTTTTCCTTCCTTTGTTTCTTTCTTCTTCTTTCTTTTTTTTTCTTTCTTTCTTTCTTTCTTTCTTTCTTTCTTTCTTTCTTTTGTTCGTTCGTTCTTCTTTTCATCTTTTTTCTTCTTTGCCTTCATTTATCCCTTTTTTCCTTTTTTCCTCTTGTTAAAGTTTTAATTCAACTTTCATATTCATTTGAGTTCGAACCTCACCGGGTGCCCCAGACATTTGACCTTGTGCCACATCAAAGCTACGCCTAGAATATCCCCATATTCATCTTCTTTGTTTTATTTTTGTTTCGTTTCGACCAATCCCATATTTCTTCATTTAATTCCATATTTTCTCCATTAGCCTCGCTTGCTAACCGAATTGTCAATTATTAGGTAGAGCATCGAGCCAGTCTTTGCAGCCATTCACCAATTGAAGAAGCAAGTCTTTCTCGACATTCTTCTTTCTCTGTACTTTATTAAAAATCATTCTCTCCATTAGCTTTCAATTTCGTTTCAAGTTTCTGTTTCTTTCTACCCCCTTATCTTTCGATTGTAAACGCCCGAATGGAAGCCGCTTTTCCCTAATGACAACGAGAAAGCCTTTCAACGTTCCCGGTAAGAAAAACGCATTTGTTGTGTCCCAGAAAAAAAAACAAAAAACAAAACAAAACAAAAAAAACAACAACAATAATAACAAAAGTAAATAAATAAAACTATGCCAATAATGGTTAAAGTGGCTCTGATCTAAAGATGTGATCTCCAACATAGAATGTCAACATCGGTTATAATTTTTCTCCAATTTCAAGAGACAGCTAATGAAAGTAACTCCGAGAAACATTCGTGCAAGAAACAAACAGAATAGGAGAATTTAATCAATAGAAGAGCCGATTTTCTGTCTGCATGCGATTTTCCATAGGCGTATGTGATGTATATAGTGATTTTCCAAGCGTAGCTTACATGTGGCAAAAGGTCGAAAGTATGGAACACCCAGTGAGGATCGAACTCATTACTCAGCTGTAATTGTTCTAGCGAGACAAGCTTGCTAACCATTACACCGCACCTAGGTGCCCAAATGTTATGTAGATATAAGTGTCATTGCCTTACATGTGCTTGTGGCATTTAATGTGCGCAAGTGCCCACGCACACACGCACCTGCACATACACTGAAGTTTAAAGAGTTTGAAAAAAAAAGACGTTCGAATACAACATTCTTCTTTCACTCAGTTTGAACAACTCCTACCCTGAAGTGTGCAACAAAATCATAAGTATGAGGACAAGACAAAAAAAAAAAACATTCCAGAAAAAAAAAAAAAATGTGCGTATGACTTTAAAATGAAAGAAAATATAATTGATAATCATTATAATCAGTTTTTCATATTCATACCGACATTGAGAGTCTCTCAGTTTCGAAATAGAGCGCGCAGAAGAATCAAGCCAGAGATAGGACAAGAACAGTGCGGGTTCGTTAAAGACACTGGAACAAGGAAGGCAATATTCATGCTCAGAATGTTATAAAAAAGAGCCATACAAATGCTGAAGGGCGTGCACCTATGTCACATATACTATGCAAAGGCCTTCGACAAAGTACACCACAAATATCTGGTGGAACTGCTCAGCTACCTTGATATATTTGGAAACGATATTAGAATAATCAAGAACCTACACTGGCAGCAAACGGCCTGCATGCAGATAGAAAATGCGGTTAGCATGTTACAAATTCATGACGGTCGTCTTCGAGTATAGAATCCAGAGGTTAGCAGTGAATATTTCGGAGACAGTAGGAAAGCGTAGTTCAGGTTTGTAGTGGATATCGTAGCAGAGCATAGTACTTCCTTCTGTCATCTTCGCCTGACACGTTGGCACTGGTCATTCGGATAGGGTAAACAAAAATGGCCGCCTTTATACACGACGGATACAATGTTCTGCGGCTTCTGATTGGTTAACCTTCTATTGGTGGACTATAAAGGAAGTTAAGTCATTTTGACTAACTCACTAGTTATAGTATATACACAAAAAACTGTAACACAGCAGATATACAAAAATAGAAAGGGGCGTAAGGCAAGGATGGGTCTTCTCGCCAGACCTGTTCAACCTATACAATGAGGCAATTCTGAGAGAACTGGAAATCCTACCAGGATTCATCATTGGCGGCCACAATCTTAACAACATAAGATAGGCAGATGACACAGTACTGATAGCAGACACGGAAAGGAAACGACAAAATCTCCTACAGAAGTCTTTGAATGAGAGCGAGAAGAAAGGACTAAGCATAAACTACAAGAAGACAGAATGCAGGGTCATCAGTGAAAAAGATGAGACCGAAATGCGATTTACAGGTCGAGGATACTAAAATCAAGTAGGTGTGAAAATTTAAATATCTGGGAAGTGTTCTGACAGAGGACGGTAAGTGCGACACTGAGATCCGAAGACGTATTGGGATGGCCAAAGCTGCATTCCAAAACCTAGGAAGAATATTACGAGATAGGAGGATTTCTTTGGTAAAAAAGAAAAGAGTACTTTGCTGCTACGTTACATCTGTTCTCCATTACGGCAGCGAATGTCGGACGGTCTCCTCAAAGATGAAGAAGAGACTCGAGGCAACGGAGATATGGATCTACAGAAGGATGCTGAGGATATCATGGACCGAGTGTGTAAGCCATAGCTTAGCATTTTTTTCATAAAACTAGAAAACTAATTCAAATTTCTGTCTTAAATATCTGTGTAGGTAAATCCCAAAGGTGAGTCAACTTCTCCACACGTATAACACAGGTTGTCACACTTCGTCACGGGACGCTAGCTGAGCTCCACTCAAGCAATGTCAGTCGCTGTGCCATTCTACTCTACATTTATCACTTTAAAATAAAAACAGAAATTAGCAATTAAATTTTACAACTTCAGAGATCACACGCTTCATGCAAATGTGGTGACATTAACTATTAGACAAAGTGAAAAAAATATTTACTCGTTTCGTCCTTCAATATGAGGAAAGAAATCCTATATTTAAAAAGTGCTACTAACTTAAATAATTATTGGTCGATTTTCATAAAAAAAATGTTTTATCTTAAACAATATAATGGTGCAAGTACAGTACAGCGTTAAAATTCTACCGCTTGCATAATTTCTTGCAGTCTTGATGTTGAAGTACACCCGTTTTTTGTGGGTATCTACAACAGATCCCGTACTCATCTTGTAATAACAGTTTCAGATGTTCTTTTTTGGCATCTACTGAAATACAATGTCCAAGAAAACTATACTACAATCTTTGCACTTGTACCACGGACTGACAGACTCCGTCTCGGTTTGTTAGCTGAGCCCAATCATCCAGTGTCAGGGATTGTGCCATTCTGCACTGCACTTTTCAGTCTGAAATAAAAACAGAAATTAGCAATTAAATTCAATCACACGCTTCATGCAAATGTGGTGACATTAACTAAAGTTAGTAAGTAATTTCTAAAAGAGTGTTTATTTCTACCCATTCTATTAGATGAAACGTAAAAAGGTTTACTCGTAACGCGTTTCGTCTATCAGTATGTGGAAAAAAATAATATATTTAAATGTGCTAACAACTTTAATAATTGGTGATATTAAATAAAGTTAGATCCCGTTCTCATCATCTTGGAATAACAGTTTCTGGTGTTGTTTTTGGCATCTGCTGAAAGACACATAGTCACTGAATGTTAACGGAGCCTACGCAAGCAATGTCAGTCGTTGTACCATTCTGCTCTACATATTTCACTCTAAAAGAAAAAGAGAAATTAGCAATGGAATAATACAACTTCAGAGATCACACTTCTTCATGCAAATATGGTATAAAATCAGTCAGTAATTTTTCAATAGAGAGTTTATTTCTACCACTCCTATATATCAAAATAGAAAAACGTTTTCTAATCACGCGTTTCGTTGGAATAAATACGTTATGCTGGAAGGACTGCACCTGCACACAATAGACGGGTGCTGGGAATTTAAAAAAATTCTTTTTTTATCTATCCAAATTCATTTAGAATCTTTTTCTTTTTCTTTCCATCACCTATGTAAGTAGGTAAACGCCATTTTAATAATAATAATAACAGTATTTGAGTATCTATCACAGACCCTGTACTCATCAGCTTGCAATGAAAGTTTCGGGTGGTTTTTCGTTATCTACTGAAGCACGAAATCCACCAAATTTAAACTTATACCACGGACTGTCACACTTCGTCCTTTGACAGGATATATTCTATTTGACATAGAATATCTTCTATGAAAATTTCTCGGACATTCAGGCCGGTAAATCTTATTTAATACTGTTTATTATAAACAGAGCATTTACTTAAATACTTGTATCTATAAAGAATTAAAAATAAAAAAATAAATATGTATATATATATATATATATATATATATATATATATATATACAGACATTTTTGTTATTTATTTATAAAAAAAAGGATATGCAGCAAATTTGACATAGTGTTAGTCCTCATATTAATCCGCATCCTCATTCAGAACATTTTGCAAACGTGCCTCCAGCTATATATATATATATATATATATATATATATAAATATATATATATATATATATATATATATATATAATATATATATATAAATATATATATATATATATATATATATATATACTGGATATGAGAGAAGAGAGAGAGATAGACTGGAGATAGATAGATAGATAGATGTATAAAAACGGATGTTAAGAATTTATTTTGTATAATGCAGGTAGGAAATAAATTGTATCTAGGGCTGGCAATATCTATTCAAGGATATTCATCTATAAAAACTGGATATGGAACACATACACTGTATATATATATATATATATATATATATATAAATATATATATATATATATATATGTATAAAGACTTTTTGTTATTTCTTTGTATAAAAGGTTGGATAGCAAATTTGACAGACTGTATAAAAAACAAATATGGAAGAATATAGCTTTAAAGAATATATATATATATATATATATATATATATATATATATATATATATATATATATGTATGTATATGGAAATTTTGTTAAAGATAACACGGATTTGTGTCGATAATGTATAATGTTTACGGACACTGTGAGAATAGTAGCTGTATAAAAACTGGATATGGAATAAATTGCTACTCCATCCCCTTACTCACCAGCCTTAGCTCCATCTGACTGGATTCCGTTTCCTAAACTCAAATAAAACCTGTTCCTCGCTATTTTGTAAACAATGATTTGGAATAAATATAGATGCCACATTCTTCCGTGATGGAATTACAATGTATAAAAAGCATTTGGAGCAAGTGTATGTTGTCAAAGAATGGATGAATATGGGAAAATAGTCGGATTTCGAAATAGCTTTGAACGCATCTCTCAGATCAGTGACTGTTTGAATATTGTATCTGGTATCTTAGAAATTTAAAAAACGGATTTCATAACATTAAATTGAAAAGCGGATTTTATAGAATAAAACAATATATATATATATATATATATATATATATATATATATATATATATATATATATATATATATGTATGTGTGTGATATTCCTGACACGAACTCAGTCCAAACTGCCGAAATAGAATATTCCCCATATGGATGATTGGACATTTATTGTTCATTAATTACATTGTACTAATAATAATAAAAACACTGAACTATTTTTTTATGGATATGGTTTAAATTATTAGTTTTGGAAATAATATCGCTTTATTGTTCAAACATATGAGAAAAACATTATTTTATAAAAAAACGGAATTGGAAGAATATAGCTCCCATAAAGATTGGATATAATAGTCAACACACACACACATATCAAGATATATATGGCAGTGTGTGTGTATGGAGTAATATATGTGTATATATATATAGAATATATATGTGTATAAATACTTGGTATATATAATATATATATATATGTGTATATATATTTAAGAATATATGTATATAATACGGATATATATATATATATATATATATAACTGGATATATATATATACGTATATAAAGACTGCATATTTGTGTGTGTGTGTGAGGGTGTATGGAATAATATTTTCAGTATAAAGATGGATATGAAAAGAATATAATGCTGAAACTTAGGATATGTACTGCCTGTGGCTGATATAAAAAAAATGGGATGACAGGGTCAAGAATAGTGGAATGGAAGAAATATAACAGCATCACGGGCATTGAAAAATATAAAAGATACCAAAAATGGATGAATGGATGAGCCTAGATTTCAAAAAGGGTGCTGTATGGGACTAAAGACCAAGGTTAGTTGGAATCCAATTTGTGCTAAAAAGACAAATTGAAAGACAAGCTTGAAACGTCTCAAATTGATCCAAAATGGGAAGCCCAAGCATCAAAAGATGATATGGAAGAATATTTTTTATAAAAAATGTTTATGGAAGACAGTAACTGAAGGATATGGTGATATTTTTGTCAAAATGATATGCAGAGAATCAAAATCCTGGCTGGATAAAAGCTGGATAAAACTGGATAAGAATATGTATACAAGGACAGTAAAAACGGATTTGTAGAATATAATATGTATAAATACTAGATATGGAAGATATGTGTGTGTATAATAAAAAACGGATATATATAGAATATGTATGTATAAAGACTAGATATGGTAAAATATCGTTTTATAAAACGGGTATGGAAGTATATATTTTTTATTTTTTAGACAGGATATGGATAAAATATGGCTATATATAAAAAACGGATATTTATAATATGGCTGTATAATATAGTGGATATATAGAATATGGCTGTATAAAAACGGATATGGAAGAATATAGCATGGTATAAAAGACTGGATATGGAAGAATATGGCTGTATAAAAACGGATATGGAGATTTATGGCTGTATTTTATCTGGATGTATATATAAATATAAATATAAAAACGGATATGGAAGAATATGGCTGTATAAAAATGGATATGGAAGAATATAGCTGTATAAAAAAAACGGATATGGAAGAATATGGCTGTATATATGGATAAGGGAATATATATCGCTGTATAAAATACGGATATGGAAGAATATGCTGTATAACCACTGGATATAGAAATATGTCCGCTTCCCGTAATTACTCTTCCGTTTTACCCGCCTGTATCTTCCTCTATATCAACACATACATGGATGTGCTCCTGTATCTACCATATATCATATATATGTATATATATCTATATTTATCATATACAGGATATATATTTCATATATATATCATATATAACTTATATAGGATATTTCCTCTTATATGGGTTCCCACATATGGGTCAAATATATATATAGGGGTATATATAGTGTATAAATATAAATCACCTTCATTATTATATATATAGGGTGTATATGTATATATAAACGTATATACCTGGGCGGTATATATATCTTGTGGCGTATATATGTATTTATTATAATTTCTATCCAAATGCTGTTTCAAGGATAAGATGCTTTTTTCAGTTGCCCTGGTCTAAACAAAACCAGGTGAAACCCTTCTTGTATGGACAGTTCCTGCAAAAGGGTAAGCCTGAAATGTGAAACGTCATTTGCTTTTTTTTCAATTGTTGGACAAAAAATATAAATAGCGCAAAGTTGACATAGTGAAACAATTCTGCTTTTTGAAAGCAGTTTGGTAAAGGATGGTTGAAGTCAAAGTGATGGCTAGATCTGAAGAACAACGAACAAGTGTGTAGGCGAAGCATTTCCAACTCTTGGAATGGCGAGAACTGGGGATTTTAATACTATGAAAGAGGAAGAAATTCATAAACTCAAACGACAGTTATAGTAGCAACCTGCAATTCTTCTTGTTCATTTTAAATAGGCCAGAGCTGAATGGTATATATTTAGGTTGGAGTTATCACAAGTAGTTTTGTAATCAATGAAATATTTTTGTAAATTAATATATTCAGAGATGGAGATTTCTTCTTTGTATGTTGAATACATAATTTATTCGTTTTTTTTAACAATAAGTTTTAATTTAAAATATATGTTGAAAGGTATATAAAAGTATGGGATATTAATATAACTTTTATAAGCAAATGTCGACCTATTGTCGGATTGTATGGCGTGTAGAATAAGTATGGGTGTAACTCAATCTATCTGAAAGTATTACAAGTATTATATATGCACAAAAAGTTAAGAATCATAATCTAAGATTAGTGGTGATGTATATAAGTGTGTAGAAAGTATATCAAAAGATGTGAGTAATAAATGTAAACGTTTAGAATTTTGGATTTCAAAGTTTAGCAAGATTGCAATGTTAGATCTTTAATATGCATACAAAAAACGGTAGTTTCATATATTTGATTTAATAATTGCTTGTTGTTCAAAAGTCCAATAATACGTATTTTTTCTGCAAACATAAAAACAAGGTTCGTTCAACGATTTGTAAGTTCTGGCTTTGTTTTAGGATTTTCCATTTAACCTTAGGTGTTTTTCCTTCATCCTTCAGTTTTTCAAAAATATTTAGAAATGATGTCAAATGCTGGGACCCCCGGTCGCAGCGCCAACTTCTGACGTCCTATCCTGATCTACCACGGCGCCTAACCCAGACGTCCCCAAACAGCACCACATCAGACGTCCGCTGCGGCGCCAGACAATCGCCCTCCCAACTCCGTCCGGGTGTCGGAAATCAAACGTGACGTCCGCCTGTCGCGTCAGTCTGTCTCGTCCTGTGACGACCAACTGGCTTGGTATCGTCGCGGCACCCAAATTGACGTTCTAAACTTTTGGTGATTCAGGTGGGAATCTGCTGATTTGATATCAGCCTCGTCGTTCCCAACTCGCTTCCAACGCCTGGTTACCAAGGTAACTGCATTGATCTCCAGTCTGCCCGTTCACGTTGTGAATTGATCTTAGACAGACGAGATCAGACAGTGGTTGGGGCCAATGCAAATTGAGTTCCACGGGGTGATACTACACAAATATGCATAAAGGAAAAATAAAATGAAAACTCAAAAAGTTCAAAGTATCAAAGAAAAAGGTAACAAACTTTATATCTAGTTGTTCGATACATAGGACTGCATCTATCTCCCGGACCCGTTCTGTGGCTTGTGACACGTCGTTTTCGCGTTAGGCAAGTTTTAACGCTTCAAAGTTGTTTGCTCTCTAAGAAATTGGTGTTTCGGTGTGTCTTTGGACGAAAATAATTTTATTTCGGTGGTCTGAAGAGGAGTCCGGAATTTTAATTGTTCTTGGTCAGTCTGAACTGCGAGGCGGTTGGTCAACTGAGACTTGGTCGGGGAACTCAACTCTGGTAACTCGAGCCCGAACTGATTTCTGCCTGTTGGGGCCTGGTTTTATTGACGCCGACCAAAACCGGGTTGGGTCTGTTGGCGTCGGGGGGTTCCTCGATAATTCTAAATACATATCCACCTCTTTTTTATTTCTGGTTAGGGATTTTCCACTTTTTCCATTTTGGGAACCCCTCACTCCCCACTTTCTCACCATACCTCTGAGGGCGTGAACTGCCCTCCCCACTTCTTCGTAGCAGCTTCTCATACTTATACTCTGGATGGGGCGTCGACAGCCTTCTTCGTGCGTCACGTGATCACTCTCGGCCAATGAGGTCTTGGTCGGGTATCTTTCCTCCTCCTTCGTGCGTCACGTGATCACAACTTGACCAATGATGTCTTAGTCGGGCGTGAACAATCCGTGGCTTTGTTTCGGGAAAAAATATATCTTGCTTAACTAAAAAAAATTATCTTCTCTTTTCCTTTTCTTCCTTTCAATCGCCGTTATTATCTAGCCCGAACTAGACAATATGACAATGGGGTTTTGTTTTACACGTGGTGTTTGTCAGGTATTTTATCGCTAATTTATCAAGATGGGTGGTATTCTTAACATGGCTTCAAAAAAGAAATATCCCCAAATTTTTTCAGTCAGTCTGTCGTCTCCAAGGAAGAAAAAAAACACTTCTGGTTCCCCATTCATTTTCCTTCGGTACATATTCCTGATAACATAATTTTATTATCGCAGGCCAAAGTTGTTTTGTCGAAAAGAATTGGTCAGCGCACTGCTTGTGGGATTTAATTTTTCATATCTGTCCAAAAGTCCTTTTTAGTGGCCTGTTTTCGTCACTTATCGAAATAGCATTTTCATCTGAATTTTTCCCTGGCCAGTGGTTTACGCACCTAGATAACACAGCCATTATCAAAACACATCTGATTCCTTTTTTCTTTTCCCCTTTTTTTACTCAGAAATTCACTGTCATTGTAATGACTGTTTTTTCATTTGTTACTTATCAATATTTTCATTGTCTCTTAGCCATTGTGGCTGTTTATCACCCACGATTGTCTCGTTTTTATTTCTGCCTTCCTTTCTTTCTCTTCCTTTTTCTGCCTCGTAAATGGTGCCACATGCGTATGGAAAGATAAAGTATTGAATTTATAAAATATGAAAATTTAACGATATTTTCCGCCACTTTACATCTGTTGATAAATACAAGTTTCAAACTAAAATCTTTACAGTTACCTTGATAAATTCCGGGGGACGAAAGGCGTTTTGCCTTTCTGGTAAAGAAAATTCTTCTTTTGTCTTTATTTGCATTACCTTTATAGATATATTTGATTTATATCTTGATTTTTACACAGACACGCATACATATATACATACATACACGTGTGTGTGTGTTGATATAATAGGAAAGAACTGTTAGAATGATGATCTGAATTTCTTTAGTATTTTTGTTTTTATTTTTATAAAACAGTTATCGATACAGAAGTAGAACCTAAATTATGATTATATTTTTTTTTTAAATATGATTCCATCGCCACACAGAAATTACTATGTTTCGAAATTTTTCATCCGTATTCATGTTTAATTTCAATATTAAACCTTAACTGTTGAATAACAGTTCCATCCTCAAGGGATATTCGAAACAGTGCCAAACGTCTTATTGATTGAGTTGGATCTTTTCTAGTTGATGTCTTTACGTCTAAATTGAAATGATGATCTCCTGACCCAATTTACAGGAGGCACGGATTGAGGAATCGGAGGTTTGAGTTCGAAGGAAATTGGTCGAATCCATTACATTCAATTTGTTAATACCCTTGGGAAAGGTGTGAATTTCTTCTTCTCCCTCCAGTTTCGCTGGGTAAATAGTTAGACTGGGTTCTATAGCCTTGGATAGCAACTGGTTAGGAGAAGGACAACACTGAATTGAAAAAAACCTGCGGAGGGTCGTTAGGTGTGTGTGTGGCACGTAGTGCACCAGGTCTCTGTATTCGGCCCTTCAAAAGTATGGATGGTCCTGCACGAAACCTTCACCTTATAATCAAAAACTCATTTGGTTTGGGACAAATTGATGAATTCCATATCCCCATGAACTCAAATGGAGCTAAAGAAGGAACATACCTCGGGTGAATGCCGTTATTGGGTACAGGGACACAATTTACTCCTCTACTGTTCCCTCGTTTTTAAAACATATTCACTGTTTTCTAGATGGATCTTGAATGGACTTTGGAGATGGAAGCCAGAGTATGAATGTTGGTACTATTACTGAAGGCCTAAATGATGTTTTTTTCTCACACCATTTCTCAGTTGACACAAAAGGATTTTAACCTGTTTTCTTTTTAGCTGAATAACTCAAAGGGTTTTTCAGTGATTCTTACTATAAATAGTATCAAGATGATTAAAGGTTTTGTCTGAAAATCTTGAAAAAGAAACTCAATTAGTTTAGTGATTTTTTTTTAGACGAAAAGCATTTTAGGGGACAGATAATAATTCCATGCTGTTACATGATTAAGACAATTTTACACCCGGTTATATATATATATATATATATATATATATATATATATATATATATATATATGGGTAATATAGGAGAGACTGCTCTAGGTGAAGGACAATTCTGAATTCAAACCTTGGAGGGTCGTTTGGGGACCTTTAACGTAATGCATCACGTCACTTGTATTCGGCTCTTCAAAAAGTGTGGATGGTTCTGCACAAATAATCAAATCATATGTGCTGGTGTTCGGCTGTTGGGAGAACTGAGCATCGGACCTCATACGTCGAATACGACGAGAGTAAATCTATATATATATATATATATATATATATATATATATATATATGTGTGTGTGTGTGTCATCCACAGACAGACTATTTTCTTGCTGTTTCACAGCTCACCAGTGTGGCTAGACATCCGATTGCCTCTGCCAGGATTAAAACCCAAACTGATTTGACATACAGTCGGGATTTTCAACTGAACTAAAGAGTTCCTGGCAGCGAGGAAGGTGATTTTTTACGTATTTATTTTAGAATAAACACGCCAGTGACTCAAAATGCTCAAAAATAAAAGAGCTTTTGGCATGAGCATAAGTCAATGTTTACAAATCACTTTGTTTTTTCCACCAAGAGTTATCAATTTTGACATTTTTTCGGAGACGTAAATATGGTTTTATCAAGACAGACTGTTTTGCAATATCACAGCACAAAAAAGTGGTGAAGATAAAAAAATAAAATTTACTGCCAGGATTGAAACAAAACTGAAAAAATATAAGTTTTAAATAAAAATGAATGGAAAAATTCAGTTGTTTGGCGTTTGTTTACATTTGTAAAAACAATACACTGATTTGAATCTTAAGTCTGTCGGGTGAAGATAGCTCACGAACAAACTGGCTGAGACAAAATTTTTGGGTTTCAACCGAACTTGAGGCGAAAATTGTAACAGTTCATTGAGGTAATTGTGAAGCAGTGCAGTCTGCGAATTATATATATAAGATTTTTATATTTCATCCGACAGGACTTCTTCGCATGAAACGCATCACAAAAAACCTTTTTCTTTTTTTCCATTTTGCCTTACATTTTCCTCAGTACTGTACTTGCTATATAAATATCGTTATCTGACGATATATATATATATATATATATATATATATATAGAGAGAGAGAGAGAGAGAGATTGAGAGAGAGGAGAGAGCTTTCTTTAGACCTTCGGAAGAGAATGAAAAACTCCAACTGACCTGGTGACCTATTTGCCTGGGCTCTGAGCATGAACGAATTTACTGCGTTGCCGAGCAACTGAAATGTAACAGCGAAACCAATATGAAAAAAATGCATGTTTAGTAAAGAAGCAGCTAATTCTAAAAAAAAAAAAGAAGGAAAGCGGAAAGAGATAATGAAAAACTGAAAAGACATAGTGAAAACAAAATAATGAAATTAAAAATATGATTTAAAGAAAATTGCTAGGTAAAAAATAAAAAAAAAAAAGAAAAAAAGAATGAAAAAAGAAAAAAATATGATAAAAAGAAATAAAGTTGAAAGAAAAGATTGAAAAAAGAAATAAAAGGAAAAAAAAGATGATAATAAAGAATAATAAAAGGAAACAGAATGAAAAGAAAAAATAAAAAAATATGATAATAAAGAATAATAAAAAGGAAAAAGAATGAAAAAAAAAAAACATAAATAAATAAAGAATAAAAAAAGGAAACAGAATGAAAAAGAAAAAACATATGATAATAAAGAATAATAAAAAGGAAACAGAATGAAAAAAAAAAACATATGATAATAAAGAATAATAAAAAAGAAACAGAATGAAAAAAAAAAACATATGATAATAAAAAAAAAAATCAAAAAAGGAAAAAGAAATGAAAAAAAAGAAAAACATATGATAATAAAGAATAAAAAAAAGGAAACAGAAAAAAAAAAAAATATATGATAATAAAGAATAAAAAAGGAAACAGAATGAAAAAAAAAATATGATAATAAAAGAATAGGAAAAAGGAAAAAAGAAATGAAAAAAAAAAAAAATATGATAATAAAAATAATAAAAAGAAAAAAAATGAAAAAGAAAAAAATAAAAATAATAAAGAATAAAAAAAAAAAGAATGAAAAGAAAAACAAATGATAAAAAAGAATAAAAAAAAAAAGAAAAAAAGAAAAAAAAATGATAAAAAGAATAATGAAACAGAATGAAAAAGAAAAACATATGATAATAAAGAATAATAAAAAAGGAAACAGAATGAAAAATAAAAAACATATGATAATAAAGAATAATAAAAAGGAAACAGAATGAAAAAGAAAAACATATGATAATAAAGAATAAAAAAAAAAAACAGAATGAAAAAAAAAAACATATAGATAATAAAAGAATAAAAAAAGGAAACAGAAAAAAAAAAAAAAAATAAATATGATAATAAAGAATAATAAAAAAGAATAACAAAAGGAAACAAAAAAAAAGAAAAAATATAATAAAAAGAATAATAAAAGGAAAAAAAAAAAAACAGAATGAAAAAAAAGAATAAAATAAAAATAATAAAAGGAAACAGAATGAAAAAGAAAAACATATGATAATAAAGAATAATAAAAAGAAAACAGAATGAAAAAGAAAACATATGATAATAAAGAATAATAAAAAGGAAACAGAATGAAAAAAAAAAAACATATGATAATAAAGAATAATAAAAAGGAAACAGAATGAAAAAGAAAAAACATATGATAATAAAGAATAATAAAAAGGAAACAGAATGAAAAAGAAAAACATATGATAATAAAGAATAATAAAAAAGAAACAGAATGAAAAATAAAAAACATATGATAATAAAGAATAATAAAAAGGAAACAGAATGAAAAAAAAAAAACATATGATAATAAAGAAGAATGAAAAAAGGAAACAGAATGAAAAAAGAAAAAAATGATAATGAAAATAAAGAAAAAAGGAAACAGAATGAAAAGAAAAACATATGATAATAAAAGAAAAAAAGAAAAACAGAATAAAAGAAAATAAAAAAAAAATGAAAAAGATAATAAAGAATAATAAAAGGAAACAGAATGAAAAAGAAAAAACATATGATAATAAAGAATAATAAAAAGGAAACAGAATGAAAAATAAAAAACATATGATAATAAAGAAGAATAAAAAAGAAACAAAATGAAAAGAAAAAACATATGATAATAAAGAATAATAAAAAAGAAACAGAATGAAAAAAAAAAACATATGATAATAAAGAATAATAAAAAGGAAACAGAATGAAAAAGAAAAACATATGATAATAAAGAATAATAAAAAAGAAACAAAATGAAAAGAAAAAACATATGATAATAAATAATAAAGAATAATAAAAAGGAAACAGAATGAAAAAGAAAAAAATATGATAATAAAGAATAACAAAAAAGGAAACAGAATGAAAAAGAAAAAATATGATAATAAAGAATAATAAAAAGAAAACAGAAAAAAAAAAAAAAAAATATGATAATAAAGAATAATAAAAAGGAAACAAAAGAAAAAATAAAAAACATATGATAATAAAAAAGAATAATAAAAAGGAAACAGAAATGAAAAGAAAAACATATGATAATAAAGAATAATAAAAAAGGAAACAGAATGAAAAGAAAAATATGATAATAAAGAATAAGAAAAAAGGAAACAGAATAAAAAAAAAAAAAAAATATGAAATAAATATGAAACTTAATAAAGAAAAAAAAAAAAGGAAACAGAATGAAAAAAAAAAATATGATAATAAAGAATAATAAAAAGGAAACAGAATGAAAAAAGAAAAAACATGATAATAAAGAATAATAAAAAGGAAACAGAATGAAAAAAAAACATATGATAATAAAGAATAATAAAAAGGAAAACAGAATGAAAAAAAAATATAATAAAAAAGGAAACAGAAAAAAAAAATGAAAAAAAAAAAGAAAAATATGATAATAAAGAATAATAAAAAAGGAAACAGAATGAAAAAAGAAAAAAAGAATGAGAATAAAGAATAATAAAAAAAAAAAAAAGGAAAAGAATGAAAAGAAAAAACATATGATAATAAAGAATAATAAAAAGGAAACAGAATGAAAAAGAAAAACATATGATAATAAAGAATAATAAAAAGGAAAAAGAAAAAAAAAAAAAATGATAATAAAAAAAGAATGAAAATGAAAAAAAAGAAAAATAAAAAGAAACAAAATGAAAAAGAAAAAAAAACATATGATAATAAAGAATAAAAAAAGAAAAAAAATGAAAAAAAAAAAAAAAAAATATGATAAATAAAAAATAATAAAAAGGAAACAGAATGAAAAAAAAAACATATGATAATAAAAAAAATAATAAAAAGGAAAAAGAATGAAAAAAAAAAAATATGATAATAAAGAATAATAAAAGGAAACAGAATGAAAAGAAAAAAATGAAAAACAGAATAAAATGAAAAATGAAAAAAAAAAAAAAATATGATAAAAAGAATGAAACAGAAAAAAAAAAAAATATGATAATAAAAGAATAATAAAAAGAAAAAACAGAATAATAAAATGAAAAAAAAAAAGAAAAACATATGATGATAATAAAGAATAATGAAAAAGGAAAAGAATGAAAAAGAAAAAAAATATGATAATAAAGAATAATATAAAAATAAAAACAGAATAAAAAGAAAAGAATGAAAAAAACATATGATAATAAAGAATAATAAAAAGGAAACAGAATGAAAAAAAAAACATAATAAAGAAAAAAGGAAAAGAATGAAAAAGAAAAAAAGGAAAAAGAATGAAAAAGAAAAAAAACATATGATAATAAAGAATAATAAAAAGGAAACAGAATGAAAAAATAAAAAACATATGAAAAAAATAATAAAAAAGGGAAAGAATGAAAAAAAAAAAATGATAATAAAGAATAATAAAAAGAAAAAGAAATGAAAAGAAAAAAAAAAAAATAAAAATGATAATAAAGAAAAAAAAAAAAGGAAACAGAATGAAAAAAAAAAAAAAATGATAATAATAAAGAATAATAAAAAGGAAACAGAATGAAAAAGAAAAACATATGATAATAAAGAATAATAAAAAAGGAAACAGAATGAAAAAAAAAACATATGATAATAAAGAATAATAAAAAAGAAACAAAATGAAAAAAAAAACATAAATAAAAAAAAGAATAAAAAATGAAACAGAAAAGGAAAAAAGAAAAAATATGATAATAAAGAATAATAAAAAGGAAACAGAATGAAAAAAAAAACATATGATAATAAAGAATAAAAAAGGAAACAGAATGAAAAAGAAAAAAACATAAGATAACAAAAGGAAAAAGAAGAAAAAATATGGTAAAAAAAATAAAAAAAAAAAAATGAAAAGAAAAATATGATAATAAAGAATAATAAAAAAAACAGAATGAAAAGAAAAACATATGATAATAAAGAATAATGGGAAAAAAGGAAACAGAATGAAAAAAAAAACATATGATAATAAAGAATAATAAAAGAAAACAGAATGAAAAAAAAAAAAACATATGATAATAAAGAATAAAAAAAAGAAAGAAAAAAAAAAAGAAAATATATGATAATAAAAAAAAGGAAACAGAATGAAAAAGAAAAACATATGATAATAAATAAAAAGAAACAGAATGAAAAAGAAAGGAATGATAATAAAAGAATAATAAAAGAAACAAAATGAAAAAAAAAAACATATGATAAAAAGAATAAAAAAAGAAACAGAATGAAAAAAAAAAGATATGATAATAAAGAATAATAAAAGGAAACAGAATAAAAAAAAGAAAAACATATGAAAATAAAAAATAAAAAAAGAAACAAAAAAAAAGAAAAAAATATATGATAATAAAGAATAATAAAAAGGAAACAGAATGAAAAAAAAAATATATGATAAAAAGAATAATAAAAAGAAAATAGAATGAAAAAAAAAAAACATATGATAATAAAGAATAATAAAAGAAACAGAATGAAAAAAGAAAAAATATGATAATAAAAGAATACAAAAAGGAAACAAAATGAAAAGAAAAATGAAAAGAATAATAAAAAAGGAAACAGAATGAAAAAAAAAACATATGATAATAAAGAATAAAAAAAGGAAAAGAATGAAAAAGAAAAACATATGATAATAAAGATAATAAAAGAAAAATGAAACAGAAAAAAAAAGAAAAACATATGATAATAAAGAATAATAAAAGGAAACAGAAGAAAAAAAAAAAAAAATATGATAAAAAAGAATAATGAAAAAGAAAAAACAAAATAATAAAAAAAAAAAAAACATATGATAATAAAGAATAATAAAAAAGGAAACAGAATGAAAAATAAAAAACATATGATAATAAAGAATAATAAAAAAAAAACAGAATGAAAAAAAAAACATATGATAATGAAAAAAAAAAAATAATAAAAGAAAACAGAAAAGAAAAAAAGATAAAAAAAATAGAATGAAAAAAAAAAATAAAAAAAGGAAAAGAAGAAAAATGAAAAAAAAAAAAATATATGATAATAAAGAATAAAAAAAAGGAAACAGAATGAAAAAAAAAACATATGATAATAAAGAATAAAAAAAAAAAGAAACAGAAAAAAAGAAAAAATATGATAATAAAGAATAAAAAAAAAAAGAATGAAAAGAAAAAAAAGATAATAAAGAATAATAAAAAGAAACAGAATAAAAAAAAAATAGAATAAAGAAAAAAAAAAAAGAAAAAAAAAAAACATATGATAATAAAAAAAATAAAAAAAACAGAATGAAAAGAAAAACATATGATAATAAAGAATAATAAAAAAATGAAACAGAATGAAAAGAAAAACAGAAATGAAAAAAAGAAAAAAAAATAGATAAAAAAGAAACAAAAAGAATAAAAATATGAAAAGAAGAAAAAAGAAAAAAAAAAAAACATAGATAATAAAGAATAATAAAAAAACAGAATAATAAATAAAGAAAAAAAATGAAACAGAATGAAAAAAAAAAATATGATAATAAAGAATAAAAAAAGGAAACAGAATGAAAAAAAAAAATATATGATAATAAAGAATAATAAAATGAAAAAAAAAAATGATAATAAAAAAAAAAAAGATAATGAAAAAGAATAAAAAAAAATAATAAAAGAAAAAATAAAAAGAAAAAAGATAATAAAGAATAAAAAAGGAAACAGAATGAAAAATAAAAACATATGATAATAAAGAATAATAAAAAAGGAAACAGAATGAAAAAGAAAAACATATGATAATAAAGAATAATAAAAAGGAAACAGAATGAAAAAGAAAAAACATATGATAATAAAGAATAATAAAAAGTAAACAGAATGAAAAAGAAAAAACATATGATAATAAAGAATAATAAAAAAGAAACAGAATGAAAAAGAAAAACATATGATAAAGAAAAAAAGAAAAAGAATGAAAAAAAAAAAGAAAAAGAATGAAAAAGAATAATAAAAAGAAACAGAATGAAAAAAAACATATGATAATAAAGAAAAAAAAGAAAAAAGGAAAAGAAAAAGAATGAAAAAAGAAAAAAAGAAATAGAATGAAAAAAGATAATAAAGAATAATAAAAAAAAAAAAAAAAAAGAAAAAGAAAAAAATATGATAATAAAGAATAAAAAAGGAAACAGAATGAAAAAGAAAAAAGATATGATAATAAAGAATAATAAAAGGAAACAGAATGAAAAAAAAAACATAGATAATAAAGAATAAAAAAAAAGAAACAGAATGAAAAGAAAAACATAATAATAAAGAAAAAAAAGAAAACAAAATGAAAAGAAAAACATATGATAATAAAGAATAATAAAAAAGGAAACAGAAATGAAAAAGATAATAAAAAACAAATGATAATAAAGAATAAAGATAAAAAGAAAAAAAAAAATGAAAAAGAAAAAACATATGATAATAAAGAATAAAAAAAAGGAAACAGAATAAAAAAAAAAAAAATGATAATAAAGAATAGAAAAAAGAAAACAAAATAAAAAAAAAAAGAAATAAAAAAAAACAAATGAAAAAAAAATGATAATAAAGAATAAAAAAGAAAAAGAATGAAAAAAAAAAAAATAATAAAGAATAAAAAAGGAAATAGAAAAGAAAAAAAAAAATAAAAACAAAAGAATAATAAAAAGGAAACAGAATGAAAAAGAAAAAATGATAATAAAGAATAAAAAAAAAGAATGAAAAGAAAAAAATATGATAATAAAATAATAAAAATGAAAAAAGAAAAAGAATAAAAGAAATAATAAAGAATAATAAAAGAAAAAAAAGAAAAGAAAAAACATATGATAAGAATAAAAAAAGAAACAGAATGAAAAATAAAAATATGATAAAAAAAGAATGAAAAAAAAAAAAGAAACAGAATGAAAAGAATATATGATAATAAAGAATACAAAAAAGGAAACAGAATGAAAAAAAAATATATGATAATAAAGAATAATAAAAGGAAAAGAATGAAAAAGAAAAATATATGATAATAAAGAAAAAATAAAAAAAAACAGAATGAAAAAAAAAAAATGAAATAATAAAGAAAAATAAGAAAAGAAAAAAATAAAAAAAAAAAAAAAAAATGATAAAAAGAAAAAAAAAAAAAACAGAATGAAAAAGAAAAACAAATGATAATAAAGAAAATAAAAAAAACAGAATGAAAAAAAAAACATATGATAATAAAGAATAATAAAAAAAAAAGAATAAAAAAAAAAAAATAAGATAATAAAGAAGAAAAAAAAAACAAAATGAAAAAAGAAAAAAAACAGAAAATAAAAAATATGATAAAAGAATAAAAAAGGAAACAGAAATGAAAAAAAAAAAAAATATGAAAAAAAAAAATAAAATGAAAAGAATGAAAAAAAAATAAGGATAAAAAGAATAATAAAAGAAACAAAATGAAAAAAAAAAACATATGATAATAAAGAAAAAAAAAACAGAAAAAAGAAAAACAGAATGAAAAAAAACAAAAAAAAAATGATAATAAAGAATAATAAAAAGGAAACAGAATGAAAAAAAAAAAAATGATAAAAAAATAATAAAAAGAAACAAATGAAAAATAAAAAACAGAATGAAAAAAAAAAAAAAGAAACAAATGAAAAATAAAGAATAATAAAAAAAAAAAAAAAACAGAATGAAAAAAAAAATATAATAATAAAGAATAATAAAAAAAAAACAGAAATGAAAAGAAAAACATATGATAATAAAGAATAATAAAAAAGGAAACAGAATGAAAAAAAAAACATGATAATAAAGAATAAAAAGGAAAAGAATGAAAAAAAAAAAGGAATAATAAAAGAATAAAAAAAAAAAAAAAAGAAAAAAAGAAAAAAAAAAACAGAAAAAAAAAAAAAAATGATAAAAAAATAAAAAAAAGAAAAATGAAAAACAAAAAAAAGAAAAGAATGAAAAGAATGAAAAAAAACAGAATGATAAAAAAGAAAAAATAAAAAAAAAAACAGAATAATAAAAAAAAAAAAAAATGATAATGAAAAAGAAAAAATAATGATAATAAAGAAAAAAAGAAAAAGAAAAAAACATAAATAAAGAATAAAAAAGAAAAAAAAGAAAAAAAAAAAATAATAAAGAATAATAAAAAGAAACAGAAGAAAAAAAAAAAATAGAATGAAAAATAAAGAATAAAAAAAAAGAAAAAAAATGAAAAGAAAACAGAAAAATAATAAAGAAAATAAAAAGGAAACAGAATGAAAAAAAAAAAATATATGATAATAAAGAATAATAAAAGAAAAAAAAATGAAAAAAGAAAAAATATGATAATAAAGAAAAAAAAGAAACAAAATAAAAAAAAAAAAAAAAAAAAAAATAAAAGGAAACAGAAAAAAAAAAGAATAAAAAAAGAAACAGAAATGAAAAAAGAAAAAAGAAAAAAAATATGATAAAAAGAATAATAAAAAGGAAAAGAATGAAAAAAAAAAACAAAAACATAATAAAAGAAACAAAATAAAAAAAAAAAAATAATAAAGAAAATAAAAAGGAAAAAAAAAAAAGAAAAAAATATGAAATAAAAGAATGAAAAAGGAAACAGAAAAAAGAAAAAAATGATAATAAAGAAGAAAATGAAAAAAAAAAAGAAAAAACAGAATGAAAAAAAAAAAAACATATGAAATAATAAAGAATAATAAAAAAAAAAAAAAGGAAAAAAAGAATAAAAAAAAATAATAAAAAAAAAGAATGAAAATAAAGAAATAAAAGGAAAAGAATGAAAAAAAAAAATATGATAATAAAAGAATAAAAAAGAAAAAAAATGAAAAAGAAAAATATAAATGATAAAAATGAAAAAAAAAAAAATAAAGAAAATAAAAACAGAATGAAAAAAGAAAAATATGATAAAAAAGAATAAAAAAGGAAAAAGAATGAAAAAAAAAAAATATGATAATAAAGAATAATAAAAGGAAACAGAAAAAATAAAAAAAAAAATAATAAAGAATAAAAGGAAAAGAATAATGATAAAAAAATAAAAGGATGAAAAATAAAAAAACATATGATAATAAAGAATAAAAAAAGGAAACAGAATGAAAAAAAACATATGATAAAAAGAATAATAAAAAAAAAACAGAAATGAAAAAAAACAGATAATAAAGAAAAAAAAAAAAAAGAAATGAAAATAAAAAAAATGATAATAAAGAATAAAAAAAAAGAAACAAAAAATGAAAAAAAAAATATGATAAAAAAAGAATAATAAAAAGGAAAAAAATGAAAAAGAAAAAACATATGATAAAAAAGAATAAAAAAAAAGAAAAAAAAGAAAAAAAAAAAAGAATAAAATAATAAAGAAAAAAAAAAAAAGAAAACAGAATAACAAAAAAGAAAAAAAAAAAAAACATATGATAATGAATAAAAAAATAAAAAGGAAAATAAAGAAAAAAAAAAACAGAAAAAAAACATAAGATAATAAAAGAATAAAAAAAAAGAAAAATAAAAAGGAAAAAATGAAAAGAATAAAAAAACAAAATGAAAATAAAGAATAAAAAAAAACAGAAATGAAAATGAAAAAAATGATAAAAAGAATAATAAAAAAGGAAACAGAATGAAAAATAAAAAAAATATGATAATAAAGAATAATAAAAAGGAAACAGAATGAAAAAGAAAAACATATGATAATAAAGAATAATAAAAAGGAAACAGAATGAAAAAGAAAAACATATGATAATAAAGAAAAAAAAAAACAGAATGAAAAGAAAAAAATATGATAATAAAGAATAAAAAAAAAAACAGAATGAAAAAAAAAAATATGATAATAAAGAATAATAAAAGGAAAAGAAAAAAGAAATGAAAAAAGAAAAAAAAGGAAAAAAGAAAAAAAAAAAGAATAAAGAAAAAAAAAAAAAAAAAAAAAAAAAAAAAAGAAAAAAAATAAAAAAAAAAGAATAATAAAAAAAAAAACAGAAAGAAAAAAAAAAAAAAATGAAATGATAATAAAGAATAAAAAAGAAAAGAATGAAAAAGAAAAAATATAAGATAAAAAGAAAAAAAAAGGAAAAAAAAAAAAAACATATGATAAAAAGAAAATAAAAGAAAACAAAATGAAAAGAAAAAATATGATAAAAAGAATAATAAAAAGGAAACAAATGAAAAAAAAAACATGATAATAAAGAATAATAAAAAGGAAACAGAATGAAAAAAAAAAAAAAAAAAATGATAAAAAAGAAATAATAAAAAAAAAACAGAATAAAAAATAAAAATTTGAAATGAGAAATAAAGAAAAATAAAAAAAAAAGAAAACAAAAGGAAAGAATGAAAAAAAACATATGATAATAAAGAATAATAAAAAGGAAACAAAAATGAAAAAAAAAAAATATAATGATAAAAAAATAAAAAAGAAATGAAAAAAAAAAAAATATGATAATAAAGAATAATAAAAAGGAAACAGAATGAAAAAGAAAAACATATGATAAAAAGAATAAAAAAAGAAACAGAATGAAAAAAAAAACATATGATAATAAAAATAATAAAAAGGAAACAAAAAAAAAAAAAAAAAATGAAACAGAAATGAAATATGATAATAAAGAATAAAAAAGGAAACAGAAATGAAAAAAAAAAAAATGATAATAATAAAAAGAATAAAAAAAAAAAAAAAAAGAAGAAAAAAAAAAAAAAATGAATAAAAAAGAATAATAAAAAAAGGAAACAGAAATAAAAACAAAAGAAAAATGAAAAAAAAATAAAGAATAAAAAAAAAACAAAATGAAAAAAAAAACATATGATAAAAAGAATAAAAAAAAAACAGAATGAAAAAAAAATATGATAATAAAAGAAAATAAAAAAAAAAATGAAAAAGAAAAACATATGATAATAAAAGGAAAAGAATAAAAAAAAGGAAAAGAAAATGAAAAAAAGAAAAAATATGATAAAAAAGAATAATGAAAAATAAAAAAACAGAATGAATAAAAAGAAAAACAAAAGATAATAAAGAATAAAAAGGAAAAAAGAAAAAAAACAGAATGAAAAAGAAAAAAACATATGATAATAAAGAATAAAAAAAAAAAAAGAATGAAAAAAAAAAAAATATGATAATAAAGAATAAAAAAAAGGAAACAGAATGAAAAAAAAAAATATGATAATAAAGAATGAAAAAAAAAAGGAAAAAAGAATAATAAAAAAAAGAAAAAGAAAAAAAATAAGATAATAAAGAATAAAAAAAAGGAAACAGAATGAAAAAGAAAAAATATGATAATAAAGAATAATAAAAAGAAAAAACAGAATGAAATAAAGAATAATAAAAAAGAAACAAAATGAAAAGAAAAAACATATGATAATAAAGAATAATAAAAAGGAAACAGAATGAAAAAGAAAAACATATGATAATAAAGAATAATAAAAAGGAAACAGAATGAAAAAGAAAAACATATGATAATAAAGAATAAAAAAAGAAACAGAATGAAAAAGAAAAAACATATGATAATAAAGAATAATAAAAAAGAAAACAGAATGAAAAAGAAAAATATATGATAATAAAGAATAAAAAAAGAAAACAGAATGAAAAAAAAAAATATGATAATAAAGAATAATAAAAAGAAAACAGAAAGAGAAAAAAATAAAAACATATGATAATAAAAAGAATAAAAAAAAAAAAATGAAAAGAAAAAAAAAAAATATGAAAAAAAGAAAAAAAAATGAAAATAAAAAGAAAAAAAAAATGATAAAAAAGAATGAAAAAAAGGAAAAAAAAAAAAAGAAAAAGAAAATAATATGATAATAAAGAATAAAAAAGGAAACAGAATGAAAAAGAAAAAAATATGATAATAAAGAATAATAAAAAAAAACAGAAAAAAAAGAAAAATATATGATAATAAAAAAAAAAAAAAGAAACAAAATGAAAAAAAAAACATATAATAAATAATAAAAAAAAATAAAAAAAAAAAGAAAAAAAAAAAAAGATAATAAAGAATAATAAAAAAGAAAAAAATGAAAAGAAAAAATAGAAAAAAAGAATAAGGAAAAGAAAAAAGAAAATAATGAAAAAAGAAACAAAAGGATAAAAAAAAAAAAATAAAAGAAAATAAAAATGAAAAAAAAAAAAATGATAATAAAGAATAATAAAAAGAAACAGAATGAAAAAAGAAAAAACATATGATAATAAAGAATAATAAAAAAGAAAAAGAAAACAATGAAATAAAAAATAAAAGGAAACAGAAAAAAGAAAAACAAATAAAAAAAAAAAAGAAAAGAAAAAAAAAATATGAAAAAAAAAAAAAGGAAACAGAAAAAAAAAAGAATATAATAAAAATAATAAAAAAACAGAATGAAAAAAGAAAAAAAACATAATAAAGAATAATAAAAAAAAGAAAAAGAATAATAAAGAATAAAAAGAAAACAGAATAAAAAAAAAGAAAAAATATGATAATAAAGAATAAAAAAAAGGAAACAGAATGAAAAAAAAAAAAAAATGATAATAAAAGAATAAAAAAAGGAAAAGAAAAAAGAAAAACATATGATAATAAAGAATAAAAAAGGAAACAGAATGAAAAAGAAAAAAATATGATAATAAAGAATAAAAAAAAAGGAAACAGAATGAAAAAAAAAAACATATGATAATAAAGAATAAAAAAAAGAAAAAAAGAATGAAAAAGAAAAAATATGATAATAAAGAATAATAAAAAAGAAACAGAATGAAAAATAAAAAAGAATATGATAATAAATAAAAAAAAAAAAAAAAAAAAAGAAAAAAATGAAAAAAAGAATAGGAAAAGAAGAAAAAAATGAAAATAAAAAAAAAGAATGAAAAAAAAAAATAAAAAGAAAATAAAAGAAAACAGAATGAAAAAAAAAAAATATGATAATAAAGAATAATAAAAAGAAACAGAATGAAAAAAAAAAACATATGATAATAAAGAATAAAAAAAAAGGAAACAGAAAAAAAAAAAAATATATGATAATAAAGAATAATAAAAAGAAACAAAATGAAAAAGAAAAAATATATGATAATAAAGAATATAAAAAGGGAAACAGAATGAAAAAAAAACATGATAATAAAGAATAAAAAGGAAACAGAATGAAAAGAAAAAACATAAGAATAAAAAAAATAAAAGGAAACAGAATGAAAAAGAAAACATATGATAATAAAAGAATAAAAAAGAAAAACAGAAAAGAAAAAGAAAAAAAAATGAAACAGAAAAAAAAAATAATGATAAAAAAGAAAAAGGAAACAGAAAAAAGAAAAAAAAATAAAAATAAAAAAAAAAAAAAACATAGATAATAAAATAATAAAAAAGAAACAAAATGAAAAAAAGAAAAATATGAATAATAAAGAACAGAATAAAAAAGAAAAAAAGGAAAAAAGAATAAAAAAAAAAAACATATGATAATAAAGAATAAAAAAAAGGAAACAGAATGAAAAAGAAAAAACATATGATAATAAAGAATAATAAAAAGGAAAAAAATGAAAAAAAAAAAAATATGATAATAAAAAATAATAAAAAAAAACAGAATGAAAAAAAAAAATATATGATAATAAAGAATAATAAAAGGAAACAGAATGAAAAGAAAAACATATGATAATAAAGAATAATAAAAAAGAAAAGAATGAAAAAGAAAAAAACATATGATAATAAAGAATAAAAAAGGAAACAGAAAAAAAGAAAAAATATGATAATAAAGAATAATAAAAAGAAACAAATGAAAAAAAATATGATAAGGAAAAGAATAATAAAAAAGATAATAAAAACAAAATGAAAAAAGAAAAAAATGATAATAAAGAATAATAAAAAGAAACAGAATAAAAAAAAAAAACAGAATAATAAAAAAGAAAATGAAAAAAAAAAAAACAAATGAAAATAAAACAAAAGAAAATAAAAATAAAAAAAAAAAGAAAAAAAAAAAAAAAACATATGATAATAAAGAATAACAAAAGGAAAAGAATGAAAAAGAAAAAAAAAATAATAAAATAAAAAAAGAAAAAAAAGAAAAAAATGATAAAAAGAAAAAAAAAAAAAAGAAAAAAAGAATAATAAAAAGGAAAAACAGAAAAAAAGAAAAACATATGATAATAAAGAATAATAAAAGGAAACAGAATGAAAAAGAAAAAATATATAATAAAGAATAATAAAAAGAAAGAAGAATAAAAAAAAAACATATGAAAAAAAAAAGAAAAAAATGAAAAAGAATAATAAAAAGAATAATAAAAAAGGAAACAGAATGAAAAAAAAAAAACATATGATAATAAAGAATAATAAAAGAAAGAATGAAAAAAAAAACATATGATAATAAAGAATAAAAAAAGGAAAAAAATAATAAAAAATGAAAAGAAAAAAAAACAAAGAATAAAAAAAAAAAAAAAAATAAAAAAAAACAAAAAGGAAAAAATGAAAAGAAAAACATATGATAATAAAAAATAAAAAAAGGAAACAGAATGAAAAAGAAAAATAAAAAGATAATAAACAGAATGAAAAAAGAAAAAAATGAAAAAAGAATAATAAAAAAAAACAGAATGAAAAGAAAAAAGAATAATAAAAAGAAAAATAAAAAGGAAACAGAATGAAAAAAAAAAATAAAACAAAGAATAATGAAAAAGATAATAAAAGAATAATAAAAAGGAAAACAGAATGAAAAGAAAAAATATATGATAATAATAAAAAAAGAAACAGAAAAAAAGAAAAAGAATGAAAAAGGAAAAAATGAAAAAATGATAATAAAAAGAATAAAAAAAGAAACAGAATGAAAAAAAAAAAAATAATAAAGAATAAAAAAGAAACAGAAAAAAGAATAGATAATAAAGAAAAAAAAAAAAAAAAAAATAAAAGAAAAAAAAAAATAAAAAAAAGGAAAAATAAAAATGAAAAAAAAAAAACATATGATAATAAAGAAGAAAAGAAAACAGAAAAAAGAAAACAGAATAAAAAGAATAAAAAAAAGGAAAGATAAAAAAAGAATAAAAAAGGAAACAGAATGAAAAAGAAAAAAAAGGAAATGAATAAAAAGAAATAATAAAAAAGAAAAAACAAAATGATAAAAAGAAAAAAAAGAAAACAGATAAAAAAGAAAAATAATGATAATAAAGAAATGAAAAAAAAAATGAAAAAGAAAAAAATAAGATAATGAAAAAAACAGAAAAAAAAAAGAATGATAATAAAAGAATAATAAAAAGGAAACAGAATGAAAAAAAAAAATATGATGATAATAAAAAGAAAATAATGAAAAAGGAAACAGAATGAAAAAAGAAAAAAAAAAAAAGAAACAAATAAAAGAAAAACATATGATAATAAAGAAAATAAAAAGGAATAAGAATGAAAAAAAGGAAAAAGAATGAAAAATAAAAGAAAAGAATGAATAAAAAGAAAAAATAAAAGGAAATAAGAAAAAAAAAATATGATAATAAAGAATAATAAAAAGGAAACAGAATGAAAAAGAAAAACATATGATAATAAAGAATAATAAAAAGGAAACAGAATGATAAAGAAAAACATATGATAATAAAGAATAATAAAAAGAAAACAGAATGAAAATGACAAACATATGATAATAAAGAATAATAAAAAGGAAACAGAATGAAAAAGAAAAACATATGATAATAAACAATAAAAAAATGAAACAGAATGAAAAAGAAAAAACATATGATAATAAAGAATAATAAAAAGGAAACAGAATGATATGATAAAAAGAATAACAAAAGGAAACAGAATGAAAAAAAAAAATATATGATAATAAAAGAATAAAAAAAGGAAACAGAATGAAAAAAAAAAACATATGATAATAAAGAATAATAAAAGGAAAAAAAAAAAACAGAATAAAAAAAAAAAAAAAAAAATGATAATAAAGAAAAAAAAAAGGAAAAATAAAAGAATGAAAAAAAGAAAAAAAAATATGATAATGATAATAAAAGAATGAAAATAAAAGAAAAAACAGAATGAAAAAGAAAACAAATGAAAATAAAGAATAAAAGAAAGGAAACAGAAACAAAAAAAAAAAAACATATGATAATAAAGAATAAAAAAGAAACAGAATAAAAGAAAAAACAATGATAATAAAGAATAATAAAAAAAGAAACAGAATGAATATGATAATAAAGAATAATAAAAAAGGAAAAGAATGAAAAAAAAAAACATATGATAATAAAGAATAATAAAAGAAAACAGAAAAAAAAAAAAAACATATGATAATAAAGAATAATAAAAAGGAAACAGAATGAAAAAGAAAAACATATGATAATAAAGAATAATAAAAAGGAAACAGAATGAAAAAGAAAAACATATGATAATAAAGAATAATAAAAAGGAAACAGAATGAAAAAAGAAAAAATATGATAATAAAGAATAATAAAAGGAAAAGGAAACAGAATGAAAAGGAAAAACAGAATGAAAAAGAAAAAACATATGATAATAAAGAATAATAAAAGGAAACAGAATGAAAAAAGAAAAAATTGAATGAAATAAAAAAGAAAAAAATGAAAAGAAAAAAAAAATAAAAGCAAAAAAACACAATGATGATAAAAAAAATAAAAAAGGAAACAAAGAAAAGAAAAAAAGAATAAAGAAAATGAAAGATAAAAAGAAAAAAAAATGAATGAAAATAAAAAAAAGAAACAGGAATGAAGGAGAAAAGGAAACAGACTGAAAAAAAGCAATAAATGATGAAAAAAAATGAATGAAAAGGAAAAATAAAAAAGAATGAATGAAAAAAGAGCATATGAAAAAAGAATTTAAAAAATCAATGTAAAGAATAATAAAAGGAAACAGAATAAAAAAAAAAAACATTTATAAAGCATAAAAGAAACAGAATAACTGTTCAGTTTTTGAATAATAAAAGAAAATTGTTAAAAAGTTATTAATCTCTACTACTAAAAAGATTCTGAATGAAAACTATGATCTGATAATAAAAAAGAAACCCGGAAAAGCCATGAATAATGAACAGAATGAAAAGAAAAAAAGTTTTGAATAATAAAAGATAGACGAAAAGAAACAAAAGGAAAAGAAGAAAAGAAAAAATTTTAAAAAGCATAAAAAGGAAAGAAAATGAAAAAAAGAAGTTTATAATGAAGAAAAGAAAAAGCCAAAAAGAAGAAAAAGATGAAAGCACAAAAAAGGAAATGAAAAACGAAAAGGGGTGTTGAAAAAAAAAAGAAAGAATGACGAAATTGAATAGAAGAAGAAAAGAATGAAAAGAAAAAATGATTTTCAACTACAAAGTGAAACGTCATCCATTGATGGATAAAAAATAAAATGGAAACAGAATGAAAAAGAAATATATATATATAAATAGAATCAGAATGGAAAAAGAAAAAAATGAATAAGTTTTAAACTTTTTTTCCCACAATTATTAAAAGGAAATTATTGAAAAAAAAAGTTATTTAAAGAATAATAATTTTCTCAAAAAGAATTTTTCAGAATTTTTTGAAAAAACTTTTGATTTAAAAGAATAATTAAAAGAAAAACAGAATAAAAATATTTTTAAAAATTTAAAGGAATTAGGGTTAAAAAAGAAAAAAAAATGATAAAAATAAGAACAAAAAAGAAAACAGAATGAAAAAGAAGAAATGAGGTAAAGAAGAATATAAAAAGGAAACAGAATGAAAAAGGCAGAAAGGGAAAAAAAAGAAAAGAATAAAAAAAGAAAAATAATGATAATAAAGAGACGAATCGAATGAAAAAAGAAAATAAGTAGACACAATAAACGGAAAAGAGAAAATGAATATTGATAAAAGGAAATAAATGGCGAAAAAGGTGTCAATAAAATGACAGGAAAAGAATGAAAAAAAAACAAAGGGGAAAGAAAAAAAAGAATCAGATGTGATAATTTTGATAAACGGCAGAATGAAAAGTTATCTATAAAGAATACAAAAAACAGACAGAATGGTCGATAATGACAAAGAAAAAATGAAAAAAGAAAAAAAAAATGATTAAAGAATAATAAAAGGAAAACAGAAGGACGAAAAAACAGGGACTTTACAAAAGATATGGAATAAAAAAGAAAAACATACGAAGAAACCACACTGAAAAAAAGAAAAAATTTTAATGCCGAAAAAAGAACATCTTTAAAAGGAAACAGAATGCGATAAAAAAATTATGATAATAAAGAAATTTAAAAAAGAAAAGAAATAAAAAATAAAAGACATATGATTAATAAATTAACAAAGGAAAAAAAAGAAACAGAATGAAAAAGAAAAAGGCTTTGGGTAAAGAATACAAAAGGAAAAAAATTAATCGCGAAACACATATGATAATAAAGAACAAAAAAGGATTTTCTTTGAAAAGAAAATCTTTGGCCTGCGATAATAAAAAAAATTATGTAATAAAGAAAATAAAATGTAATGAAAAAGAAAAAAATGAATGAGAAAGGGATCCAGAAATGTTTTTTTAAAGAATTCTTCGAGGAAACAGAATGAAAAAGAAAACTTTTGATAACAAAATGAAATTAATTTTTTGAGGCTGAATTAAAAAGAAACAGAATGAAAAAAAAAATTATGATAATAAAGAATAACAAAAAATATAATGAACAAAAAAAACGTATGAATAAAGAATAAAAAAAGGAACCAGAATGAAAAAAGAAAAAATTGTCATATGATAATAAAGAATAATAAAAAGGGAAATGAAAAGAAAAAAGCGATTAAGAGGAAGAAAAAGGAAAAGAAAAAGAAAATATTTTTTTAATAAAGAATACAAAAAGGAAAGAGAATGAAAAGAAAAAACAAAACAAAGAATAAAAGGACAATGAAAAAAGCCATATGACAAAAAAGAAACATAAAATGGTCAAGTGGTGAAAAGAAATGACGCACGAAGGAGGAAAAAGAATAAAAAAAGAAACAGAAAAAATTTTTTAATAAAAGGTTAAAAGAAAAATTTTTTTTTAATTCCTGAAACAGAATGAAAAGAAAAACATATGATAATAAAAGAATTAAAAAGGAAATCAATGTGATAATAAAAATAATAAAAAGGCAGGGATCATATGAAACTTTTTTGTTTTGATTTTTGTTTTGAAAAACATTTTGTTTAACCAAAAGGAAACAGAATGAAAAGAAAATGCCAAAAGAATGAAGAAATGAAAAGACCTTAGGTCTCTAATAAAAGGAAAAACAGAATGAAAAAGAAAAATATGATAATAAAACAATAAAAAGGAAACAAATAAAAAAGAAAAATTAGATAATAAAGAATAAAAAGGAGGAAAAATGGGAAAAATATGATAATAAAAGTAACAAAAAGAAACAAATGAAAAGAAAAGTATGAAAAAAGAAGTAGTAGAATAAAAGAAAAATAAGATAATAGTAGGAAGCAGAAAAAAGTAGTAGTAGTAATAAAAGAAAAGAAAAAAAATGGAAAAGAGATAAAAAAAGAGAAATAAAAAAGAGAAAAAAATAATAAAGAAAACAAAGGAAAACAGAATAAAAAGAAATATTGATAATAAAAATATTAAAAAAAATTAATGGCATATGATAACAAAAAAAAAAAAAAAAAAGAAAAAAAAAAATAACAAACTAAAAGGAAACAGAATGAAAAGACAAAACATTGATAATAAAGAATAAAAAAGGAAAACAGAATGAAAAAGAAAAACAATTATATATAAGAGAATGAAAAATTTAGGATTTTAATGACAAAATCAAACATAAGTAATTCATATTTATTAATAATATGACTGTATTAGTCAAATATAAAAAAGTGTATATATTTAGTTTTTAATATTTTTTATGGTTGATAATCATATAGACGCCATATATATACAAGAAGGTAACTTTAGTTTTCAATGACAAAATCAAGGGCGGGTAACTTTTTTTTTTATTGTGAATAAAAAAAAACGGCACATATGTAAAAAAGTAATATTTCAGTAACAAAATCAAGTGAATTTAGCGCATTTTTATGGTTGATAATCATATAGACGCCCTATATATAGAAGAAGGTAAATTTAGCATTCAACTACAAAAGAAAGGGAAAAAGACTTTTTTTTTTTGTGAATAAAAAAAAAAACGCAAAAATATGGAATGAGAAGTTGAAAAAAAGATAGAATTTTCAGAAAAAAATCAAAGAAATAAACCGTCATTTTATGGTTGATAATATATATATAGACGACAAATATATACAAAATGTAATTATTTAGCATTTTCATTGACAAATGAAAGGGCAGGTAACTTTTTTATTTATGAATAATCTAAAAAATAAAAAAATAAGAAGGAGAAAGGTTGCAAGAAAAGGGTTAGTTTTCAGTAACAAAATCAAGAGAATGTAAACCTATTTATATGGATGTTAATAGACAAATAGACGCCATATATAAACAAGAAGGTAAGTTTAGATGTCAATGACAAAATCAAGGGGAGGTAACTCCTTTTTATTTTGAATAAACAAAAACGCCACATATGTACAAAAAATTAGTTTCAGTAACAAAATCAAGGCAATGTAACCCATGTTTGCCGTTATTGATAATCATATATACGCCAAATATATACAAGAAGGTAACTTTAGTTTTCAATGACAAAATAAAGGGCAGACAACTGCGATTTTTTATTGTGAATAAAAAAAACGCCAATACGTACCGAAAAGAAAATGAAGGATCTCAAATTAGTTTTCAATAACAAAATCAAGGCAATGTAACCCATTATTATGGTTGATAATCATATAGACGCCATATATGCATTGTCAAGAAGGTAACAGATTTTAGTTTTCAATGACAAAAAAGGAAAGAAGGGCAGATAATTTTTTTTTATTGATATTTTTTTTTTTAAAACAAAAACACAAAAATATGCCCGAAAAGTACATCATTTTCAGGGTAACACGTGAAAATCAAGGGAATTTAAAGATATTTTTTTTTTATGGCACACATTGAAAATCATAGACGTTTTTTTTTTGTTTAGTTTTGTTTTTCTTTGTTTTCAATGAGTGAAAAAGCAAGGGCAGCATTTCTCTGACCTTTTTTATTGTGGAAGGAAATAAAACAAAAACGCAAAATATGGAGTAGTTATAGTTAGGTTTTCAGAAATAAACCCAAGGGAAGTAACCTGTTTTTATGGTTGGTAATCATAGACGTTAAATATATAAAAAAAAAGTAACTTTAGCTTTCAATGAATAAAAAATCAAGGGCAGAGAAATTCTTTTTATTGTGACGAAAACAAAAACACAAAATATGGATAAGAATTAAAGTTGCAAAAAAAAAAAAAAAATAAAGGAAATGTAACTTATTTTTAATGGTTGAAAATCATATAGATTTATATATATACAAGAAGGTAATATTTAGTTTTCAATGAAAAAAATCAAGGGCAGATAACTTTTTTATTGTGAATAAAAACAAAAACGCAAAATATGGATACAAGAAGTTAAAGTGAATTTTCAGCAACAAAATCAAAAAAATAAACCCATTTTTATGGTTGATAATCATATAGACGCCATATATATACAAGAAGGTAACTTTAGTTTACAATGACAAAATCAAGGGCAGATAACTCATTTTATTATGAATAATCAAAAAAGGCAAAATATGGATGAGAAGTTAAAGTATAGTTTTCTTAAAAAAATCAAAAAATGTAACCTCATTTTTATGGTTGAAAATCATAGACGCCATATATACAAGAAAGTAATTTTAGTTTTCATTGACAAAATCAAGGCAGATAACTCTTTTTTATTGTGAATAAGCAAAAAGGCAAAATATGGATAAAGAAGTTAATAGTTAGTTTTCAATAATAAAACTCAAGGGAATGTAACCCAAGGGGAGGTTTTTTATGGTTGAAAAACAAAATATAGACGTTAAATATATACAAAAAGCAACTTTAGCTTTCAATGACAAAAAATCAAGGGCAGATAACTTTTGCCAGAATAAAAAAAAACGCAAAATATGGATAAGTTAAAGTGAGTTGCTTTCAGTAACAAAATCAAGGAATGTTCCTGCTTTTTATGGTTGATAATCATATAGACGCCATATATATACAAGAAGGTAACTTTAGTTTCAATGAAAAAATCAAGAGCAGATAACTTTTTATTGTGAATAAACAAAAACGCAAAATATGGATAAGAAGTTTAAGATAGTTTTCAATAACAAAATCAAGGAAATGCAAACCTATTTTTTATGGTTGATAATCATATAGACGCCCTATATGTACAAGAAGGTAACTTTAGTTTTCAATGACAAAATCAAGGGCAGACAACTTTTTTTTATTGTGAATAAACAAAAACGCAAAATATGTAAAGAAGCAGGTTAGTTTTCAGTAATAAAATCAAGGAAATTTAACCTAATTTTTTTTGATTGGAAACAAAAAAAATCATAGACGAAAAGAAATACCTATTTTATAGCCACATAAAAACAAGGGCAGATGACAAAATTTTTTATTAGGAATTTCAAAAAAAACAAAAACCAAGGAGTTTTAAGTAAAATTTAAAAAATCCTTTTTTTATGGTGAATAATCAAGACGCCAATACGTACAAGAAGCTGTCAAAACAAATACCAAAAGGCAAAATATGGATAAGAAGTTTTTTCAATAACAAACAAAAGGTAAAAGGTGAAATAAAAAGGAACCCATAACTCTTTTATTGGTTGATAATCATATAGATGCATATATATACAAGAAAGTAACTTTTAGTTTTCAATGAAAAAATCAAGGGCAGATAATTCTTTTTATTGTGAATAAACAAAAAACACAAAATATGGATAAGAAGTTAAAGTTAGTTTTCAACAAAATAAAGGAAATGTAAACCTATTTTTATGGTTGAAAAATAGACGCTATATATATACAAGAAGGCAACTTTAGTTTTCATTGACAAAATCAAGGGCAGATAACTTTTTTTATTTTGAATAAACAAAAAAACGCAAAATATGGATGAGAAGTTATAGTTAGTTTTCAGTAATAAAACCAAGGGAATGTAAACCTGTTTTTATGGTTGGTAATCATATAGACGTTAAATATATACAAGAAAAACTTTTAGTTTTCAATGACAAAACCAAGGGCAGAAACTTTTTATTGTGAATAAACAAAAAAAACGCAAAATATGTAGATAAGAAGGTAAAGTTATTTTTTCACAACAAAATCAAAAAATGTAACCCATTATTATGGTTGATAATCAAATAGATGCATATATATACAAGAAGGTAACTTTAGTTTCAATGACAAAATCATGGGCAGATAATTTTTTTTATTGTGAATAAAAAAAAAACACAAAATATGGATAAGAAGTTAAAGCGAGTTTTTCAATAACAAAACAAAGGAAATGTAACCTATTTTTATGGTTGAAAATCATATAGACGCCATATATATACAAGAAGGTAACTTTAGTTTTCATTGACAAAATCAAGGGCAGATAACTCTTTTTTATTGTGAATAAACAAAAAACGCAAAATATGGATAAGAAGTTAAAGTGAATTTTCAATAACAAAATCAAAAAAATGTAACCCATTTTTATGGTTGATAATCATATAGACGCCATATATATACAAGAAGGTAACTTTAGTTTACAATGACAAAATCAAGGGCAGATAACTCATTTTATTATGAATAATCAAAAAAGGCAAAATATGGATAAGAAGTTAAAGTTAGTTTTCAATAACAAAATCAAGGAAATGTAACCTACTTTTATGGTTGAAAATCATATAGACGCCATATATATACAAGAAAGTAACTTTAGTTTTCATTGACAAAATCAAGGGCAGATAACTCTTTTTTATTGTGAATAAGCAAAAAACGCAAAATATGGATAAGAAGTTATAGTTAGTTTTCAGTAATAAACTCAAGGGAATGTAACCCGTTTTTATGGTTGGTAATCATATAGACGTTAAATATATACAAAAAAGTAACTTTAGCTTTCAATGACAAAATCAAGGGCAGATAAATCTTTTTTATTGTGAATAAAAAAAAACGCAAAATATGGATAAGAAGTTAAAGTGAGTTTTCAATAACAAAATCAAGGAAATGTTCCCGTTTTTATGGTTGATAATCATATAGACGCCATATATATACAAGAAGGTGACTTTAGTTTTCAATGATAAAATCAAGAGCAGATAACTCTTTTTTATTGTGAATAAACAATAACGCAAAATATGGATAAGAAGTTTAAGATAGTTTTCAATAACAAAATCAAGGAAATGTAACCCATTTTTATGGTTGATAATCATATAGACGCCATATATATACAAGAAGGTAACTTTAGTTTTCAATCACAAAATCAAGGGCAGACAACTTTTTTATTGTGAATAACAAAAACGCAAAATATGTAGAAGTTATAGTTAGTTTCTCAGTAATAAAACTCAAGGGAATTTAACCCGTTTTTATGATTGGTAAACATATAGACGTTAAATATATAGAAAAACGTAACTTTAGCTTTCAATGACTAAACCAAGGGCAGGTAAATCCTTTTTATTGTGAATAATCAAAAAACGCCAATACGTACAAGAAGGTAAAGTTAGTTTTCAGTAACAAAATCAAGGCAATGTAACCCATTATTATGGTTGATAATCATATAGATGCCATATATATACAAGAAGGTAACTTTAGTTTTCAATAAAAAAATCAAGGGCAGATAATTCTTTTTTATTGTGAATAAACAAAAAACACAAAATATGGATAAGAAGTTAAAGTTAGTTTTCAATAACAAAATAAAGGAAATGTAACCTATTTTTATGGTTGAAAATCATATAGACGCCATATATATACAAGAAGGTAACTTTAGTTTTCATTGACAAAATCAAGGGCAGATAACTCTTTTTTATTTTGAATAAACAAAAAACGCAAAATATGGAGAAGTTATAGTTAGTTTTCAGTAATAAACTCAAGGGAATGTAACCCGTTTTTATGGTTGGTAATCATATAGACGTTAAATATATACAAAAAAGTAACTTTAGCTTTCAATGACTAAACCAAGGGCAGGTAAATCCTTTTTATTGTGAATAATCAAAAAACGCCAATACGTACAAGAAGGTAAAGTTAGTTTTCAGTAACAAAATCAAGGCAATGTAACCCATTATTATGGTTGATAATCATATAGATGCCATATATATACAAGAAGGTAACTTTAGTTTTCACAAAAAAATCAAGGCAGATAATTTTTTTATTGTGAATAAAAAAACAAAAAATATGGATAAGAAGTTAAAGTTGGTTTTCAATAACAAAAATCAAAGAAAATGTAACCTATTTTTATGGTTGAAAATTATATAGACGCCATATATATACAAGAAGGTAACTTTAGTTTTCATTGACAAAATCAAGGGCAGATAACTCTTTTTTATTGTGAATAAACAAAAAACGCAAAATATGGATAAGAAGTTAGTTTTCAATAACAAAATCAAGGAAATGTAACCCATTTTTATGGTTGATAATCATATAGACGCCATATATATACAAGAAGGTAACTTTAGTTTTCAATGACAAAATCAAGGGCAGATAACTCTTTTTTATTGTGAATAAACAAAAAACGCAAAATATGGATAAGAAGTTAAAGTGAGTTTTCAATAACAAAATCAAGGAAATGTAACCCATTTTTATGGTTGATAACTGTATAGACGCTATATATATACAAAAAGTAACTTAGTTTTCAATGACAAAATCAAGGGCAGATAACTCTATTTTATTGTGAATAAACAAAAAACGCAAAATATGTAGAAGTTATAGTTAGTTTTCAGTAATAAACTCAAGGGAATTTAACCTGTTTTTATGATTGGTAATCATATAGACGTTAAATATATACAAAAAAGTAACTTTAGCTTTCAATGACTAAACTAAGGGCAGGTAAATCCTTTTTATTGTGAATAATAAAAACACGCCACATATGTCAAAAAGTTAGTTTTCAGTAACAAAATCAACGAAATATAAGCCATTTTTATGGTTGATAATCATATAGACGCCATATACATACAAGACGATAAGTTAGTTTTCAATGACAAAATCAAGGGCCGATAACTCTTTTTTTATTGTGAATAAACAAAAAAAGAAGTTCAAAATCAAGGAAATGTAACCCATTTTTATGGTTGATAATCATATAGACGCCATATATATACAAGAAGGTTACTTTAGTTTTCAATGACAAAATCAAGAGCAGGTAAATCCTTTACATTGTGAATAATAAAAACCGCCACATATGTACAAAATTTACTTTTCAGTAACAAAATCAACGGAATGTAACCCATTTTTATAGTTGATAATCATATAGAAACGAAATATATACAAGAAGGGCTCTTTAGTTGTCAATGACTAAGTCAAGGGAATGTTATTCATTTTTATGAGTATCATGCCCGTATTCATTAAAAATATAATATCAATTTAGTTTTCATTGGCTAAATCAATGGCATGTACCACTTTTTTCGCCTCTTAAGCCTAATTACTTAGTAAAATATATTTAAGAATGTAAATTTAGTTTTCTTTGTCATAGTCAATAG
>CAHIKZ030000548.1:0-12500 GCA_903632075.3 Acanthosepion pharaonis
TGAAAACTTTATTTTCAGACACAAATATCAAACTATATATATATATATATATATATATATATATATATATATATATATAAAAGAAAGAAAGAAAGAAAGAAAGAAAGAAAGAAAGAAAGCAAGAAAGAGAAAAAAGAGTAAGAGTGAGAAAGATAGGGGAGAGAGATATATTATAAGTACAAATAAAATTCTGTGGAAAAATTGACGGTTCAGGTGGGAGAGTAAGGTACTTACCTGGGTTGTTGTACTGGTCATTAAAAATTGTTACTTCCTTCTTACTAATTTTTTTTACATTTACAAGGACTCGTGACTTGGTATCACGCGATCACCGAAGTTGCTATATAAAGGAAATGTCTTTTCCTCATTATTTTGGACTTTTGTTACGACGAAACTTATCTGACGGAAAAGCTACGTCACGGAAGTGGATATTTTTTCGCAACTTTAGGTAAGTAGCTTTGCTCATTTCCCTAGATTGCACCGTCAGGGATAACTTTTTTTTTTTTTTGACTTAGGTCGAAATTTTCTCAACAATTCGTCACTTCCGTGTTTTGTAAATGATCTTTCTTGTAACCATTCATTCCACTCATCAGGGGGTTTCAGAGTGTGACCTGACTATGCGACAAGTAGTACTGAGTACCTGTGATGCTCGTAGAATAACCTTCCATTGAATTTGAAATGTGTAATTATCAATATTATATGCTTTGCTATTCGAGCCAAGTGCTCATTTTTGTTGTTATACTCCCAAAGCTTCGGCTGTCTTACTCTCCGGCTTTCTTAAGGTGTTCGACCGAAGACTTATTCTACCTCGAGATAGATTGTTGTTATTTTTCATTGCATATTTAGTGAACTTGCCAGTTTTATTCGCGTGTTGATTGTTTGTTTCTTTCATTAAACCTGAATATGTAAATTTTCAGGTCGAAATCACAACTTCCATCAAACCAAATTTGTTATAACCAATACTTTAATCTATGGTATTAGAGAAATGAATAAAAATAACTAAAAACTAGAAGATCAATATTTCACTATCACTAAAAATAGATGTATACTTAAAATCGCCATGTAAGCTAAGCCATAATTCGACCAACCCATCAGAAAGCTTTCCAAATTAGCACGTAAAAAAAAAATTAAAAATAATAAAAATTGGTTGACATTTCCTTATCTCTAAAAATAGATAGTTCGATCAATCAATCAAATGTTTCAGAACCAGTATATAAGGCCACCAGCCAGTAAGAAGCCGAACGCACTTTCCGGGTCTATAGATATCTATATAAACAAATGGAAAATCAGCCAAAACCAGAACCGATGAATATTTTTTTCCATTCTCTAATGTTGCAGTTATCGTAACATACTCAGAGACGAAAAACATTTGTACAAGTTGGCGACATTAGACGGCTAAAACATCTTAGCTATAGTGGGAGCAAATATACCTTCCTTCACCACATTATCAAGCAGAGATTACTACATTTGAATACATTCATACGTACGTATACAAATATATGTTCATCCTCGCAGAATCTTTCTATCTCTTATCAGCCAGGACTTTTATACTTGAACGTTTAAACTTCAACATTCACCCTATCATTCGGTATTATTATATTGTGTACATAAAGATTTATTTTGTATTTATCAATTCTCTATGCATTTTTCTTTTAATCATTACATAACGCCAATATACACCGAAATCATTTATACCGATATATGGTGGAAACGGACATTGTCATAAGATAAACAACTCCTACATAACTGATAATCTCATAACCACTATACATTTACCGAACCATGTGTTTCTTGAACAATCCAATGAGTTAATTTTAGCTGTTGTGAGTATAATCTGTGGGTTTGGTTGTGCTTAAAAGCCAGATATAATAACAATGTAGAAGAAACGAAAAGGCAATACAAAAATGAAGATGGCTGAGTAATAACTGATATGAGGTAAGATATGAGTTGTCTCCCTTAAGCATCATAAATGGATTGGATACAATTCCTACGCCGATTGAAAAAAATATCCGATTCGATATTCCAGGAATCGTATACGAAGATAGACAAGGGAAGAATGGCGTGGAATAGAATGGCTGAAATGATGTTAGCATTTCAAGAGTATTATGGCCTGAATAACAATGCATTATTAAAATTAAACATTTTCAGTGTGAAAAATCTTGGATAAAACTTCTAAGTATTAACAGTCGATTTTTCTAGTTTATCTCATCTTTTAATATTTGACTCATTTTTGTGCTTTTTGTTGACTCCAAAATTTGAATTTCTGTATTCATATATATATTAACCAATCAGTGACGTTATACCCCGCGCAATTGTCTTTGAATTTTCAGACAATATTTGTTGTCTGCTACAAAATTTTGGAAGATCACTTCAGAAAATGATTGACAATATTTTCCCTCCTTAAAATGTATATTTAAAAATTGGGAAAATAATTATTAACCAATAAACTTAGGAGTTTAGTGAAACTTAATTTTTTGCTTTTCTGAAGTCGATGTTTCGTTTTGAAAGTCATTGAAAAAAAAACAACCCCGTTTTGTATATCATTCATTTTGAAATTATCCAAATTAATAATATATTGATTACTGTTTCCATAATTTATGTAGACAGTTAATCTGTTGAAACAGAAAATTTGCACCATTCATTTATGTCTATAATTAAAAGAAGAAAAAGCAATCAAATAAAATTTGCAACTAAGAAATACGAAGTGTAACGTAACTTCCGGAAAGGCCCTTTGAAAGCAAACTTTACCTATCTCGTTATTATTACCTTATATGTACGCTCCTGGTAATGCTATACACTTCGTGAGACAATGTCGTCGTCCTTAGAAACACTTTTAGAACTCGTTTTACAGAATGCCTTCCAGTAATGTAGTCACGTATTGTTGGATATCATCAAATTTTTGTCCTCGAAGGGTATTTTTCTATCTTGGAAATAGCCAAAAATCCCAGTGAAGTGCCTAAGTCTGGTGAATAAGTGTATAACACATTTTTTTTTTTGTAAAATATTTCTATACCAGAAGATCTGGAACTGATAACGCATCTTTACTGTTTTTTTTTTTTTCACTTCCAAATCCTATGTTAGAATCTACTGCATTGTTTCTCTATTCATAATTTTCTTCTGTAATCAGCCACACACTTCTATCTGAAAGAACATTCGCACTCTGCCCCCATTTGCATCTGTTCTTTGTGATTCTTTAGATGATTTTATCTGCATTATCTAGCGCATCTCTTCAACCTTGTTTGAACCGCCTGTACATATCAGAAAGTATCGATTTCTTTATTGCCTGTTCACCACGAGCCACTTTAATAGGATTAACGATTCACCAACACTTATAACAATCTTCATATATTGACCCGCTGCTCCAGATTCCTTTCGATCATTTTCCGCCAATTCTTATATTGAGTGTGGCCGCCACTAATAAATCCTGGTAGGACTTCTAATTCTCTCAGGCTGGAAATAACTGATTGAAACATTCGTGTATAGATATGATTTATGAAATATGAAATCATGTAGAATACGGCATGGGTTTGATTGATTTGTTTTTACGGCTTATCAACCTCTTTACAGGTTATATAATACCAAAAACTATTTTAAGATTTTAAGAATTTCTTTTGAAGACGATAATGATTTACCGATACAAATAATTAAGCCATAGCTGAAAAGTGAAGAGATGGATTCATACTTTTTCCAGGGATGTCTGCGCGTAAGGGAATAGGAAGAACATGACTTTAATTAGAACTCTGCTCTCCGATTTCCAATTCTGAGACGTTATCCATTACACCTCACGCTCATTCAAGCCTATAGCACCTGCTATTCCCGAGCGGTCCCAAACCCAGGTACTGACCAGGTTCGAAGTTTTTCACTGCTCTGTTCAAGACAATGCCGTGCTTCCTAATCATGTACATTGACTGATTAGTTCATTTTCTACGGCTTATCAACCATTTGTAAGTTATTTAAAGCCAGAGAATATTTTTGGATTAGAAAATGTGTCTAGATAATAATTATTTAGTTATACAAGTCTTACTATTAACCGATAGCTACAGGGAGAAGAACTGGATTCATAGCTTTACCAAGGGTATTTGCTCGTAAGTGAATATAACGAACCCAACGGGAAATAGAACTCGGCTCTCTAATTAACAATTCCGAGCCATTATCCATTACACCACTCGCACATCTGAACATATAGCACCTGGGACTCCCAAGCGGTTACCCATTTGTACTGACGAGGTTCGCTGTTCCTTAACTTCGGTGATCGGTGAAAGCCTGTTATAGGATGAACATCAATGTAGAATATAATTAAGCTTGAATCCACAAATATTTCATAACCATTTATTTCAAGTTAGCATTCATTACATATTCTATTCATGTAAATGTTCTTCACAATCTCATGTTTGATATTTCGTGTGTATGATCTGAGATGTAAATAAATAGATGATGATTTTGACGGCGTGTGTGATGATAAGGAAGGTTTTCTTTTTTTATCTGATATGTACAAGCGGTTCAAAGAGATGCGCTAGATAATGCAGATAAGGTCAGCTAAAGAATCACAAAGCTATGAAAATACCCTTTGTTATTTTGTTTCCAGATGGTTACTGAGATTCTCTTTTCTTCTCATGAGGAAATTGAAAGAAAACATTATTAAACAGCTCATTTTAAAATTGCTGTTTTAGTTGCACCATAAGTATTTCTAGTTGGGTAATTACAATCGGGTGCATGTGCCAAAAACATACGACAGTGGCCGTGTAGACATTTCTCTTCAGACGTTTCAACTTTCTTTTTTTCTTGTTTTCCTTCTTTTTATTTGGGTACTGATATTACAGTTCTTTTTTTTCTTATCAAGATATTTCATCTCTTCTTTGTGGGGTGGTGGCTCTCATAATCCATAGCACGTGATGAAATATGCCGGTATGAAGATTATATAGATATAAACGTAGCGCAAGGATTATGAGGACAGACAGTGGATTCGGTCTGCCTACTTCAATATCCGGCGGAGATAGTTGTGTTCACTTTCGCACAAATACCTTTGAGAAAGGTATGAATTCGTCTCTTTTCCTACCGTCTATTGGTTGAGTAACAAGACAAACAGTTTTTTTTTTTGTTTGTTTGTTTTTTTTTTATCTGACTTCATCATTTGGGGTTGGTACTCCACATCGTAAAAATACTTGTCTACGGTAAGAGCAACCGAGCAAACTTCGCAGTCAAGAGATAAAAAAAAATGAAACATTTGTAAATAATAAAAAATCAGGAGGTAGAGGTGAATCGTCTAGCGTCTGGTTCATGCTCCTCCCCATAGAGATTTATCCCTTGTTTCCTGTGCAGGATTGGATTTCAGGTTCCTTCTAAAGACTACTTCAGCTCTATACTTCTAACGTCTCTGCTTATACTTCGAAATTGTATTTACTATTTCTTTTTATTCTTTCAATAGGAGTACAGAGGTTCGCCTGTCGCCCAGTTCACACTCGTTCCCAATCTTTTGAACAGGTATTTAGCAAGTTTCTTGTAGAGGATTGGATACTTTGTAAAGTTTTCCCATTCTCTTTCACTCCCTTGTTTCTTAGTCGCATTATCACCTTCACTGGGTGAGCTGATTAAAAGAAATTGACGATAATCAATTAACTAATGATCTGTGGTAATTAACAGCTATAATGAAAGACTGAAATATATTGAGAATTAAGGAAGACTGAGAAAAGTTTACAGCATGGTCGAGATGATACTTTGATTTTCCGTTTACGTTTAATGATCCAATGTAAAGAAAAATGATTAGATATCATGTTTTCCTGAATATAGATTCTTTTTCCCTCGAACAAAAAAATTTAAAATGATGAAGTATTTTGAAATTATAAATACTGGATTGGAGCAAAAATTTGTAGCATTTTTAAATAGGTAGTGTTTGAATACGTGGTTTCGTTTCACTCATGAAAAATGTGTGGCATCTATACATATTCTGAAAGATAACATTTCAACGAATGTGTCCAATGAATTCGTGTATAGATTATGAACTGTAAATATGCTTTACGTTAAAAAGTTAAGTGGACGAAAGCGAGATGTAGTTTCGTCATTTGAGTCGTTTGTTTTATATCCGGAAAGAAAAAAATACCTGGACAAATATAAAAAAAAACGAAAAAAACAAATTTTACCTTTTGGGGAGATTTACTTAATGGTAGAGATCACTAAATGCAAGTGGTTCGCTACAGGTGAAGTGTAAATTTTGATATGGAAGACAGGAAAAAAATACGGGTGGTCTGTAGCTATTGATGCTGTTCAAAAAGGAAAAAACTGATTAAAAGTATAGATTTCACATGACACAGACATTGCAGATATAATCAATATATCGCACATAAGCTCATCATTGCAGTATTTTAAACAGTTGCTAAATCGTGCTCTGTTAAAAAAAAAGTTTACAGACATATTATATATATATATATATATATATATATATATATATATATATATATATATATATATATATATATTAGTAGTAGTAGTAGTAATCTTATAAGTATAAAGCAACTATACTGTTCGAAAAATATATATATATATATATATATATATATATATATAGAGAGAGAGAGAGAGAGAGATAATTCCAAGGTAGAAACACATTTATTTTTATTTTACAATTTTTATCAATTTTACATATCAATGCCCGGCAATGTAAATTTCAAACCAAATCAAAATGCAGCTAATAGCATGATGTCAGCCTAAGGACACAATATTTTTTATAATAGAAATCTATCTATCTATCTATCTATCTCCTCTATCTATCTATCTCTCTCTCTCTCTCTCTCTATCTTCATCTCTCTCTCTCTCTCTCTCTATATATATATATATATATATATATATATATATATATATATATGTATTGCTTCTCGTCGGAGAACAGGAAATAGGGCCAGTCTTTTCCACACTAACGCCTTTGAGAAAATCACGTCTCTTACCTCTTCTTGCTCATAACCTATCGGTTACATAGTAGAGTACACGCAACACTCCATTGGGCCCAGTTTACGACTATATATATGTGCAAAGGACACGATGTATAAATTGATATACCTGACTAAATTCCTGTCGTATTTACAAAAGCGATTGTAAAATACACCTTGACATCTCGGAGTATAATTTTAATATTTATATGAACACAAAATGGATCATTAACAATGCACTTTCAATAAAATCATTAAAATCGGCCATTTTTACACATATTGTCACATTTGTAAACAAAAGTTAAATTTCGGTTTTAAAAATCTCCCAAAACTAAAATATGTTTTTCTGAAACTTTATTTGAGGAATATTAGCTGATTTAAAGTATAATTAATCTGATTTGAGACAAATATTATTTACTTTAAATTGAAAATAAAGAAAAATGGGTTTCTAAAACAAGCAGTAGCTGTGATTAATGTGCCTTTCATCGCTTGTCAATCACTTAACAAGCACTGATAAGATGTTGACAGATTTATTGTTTTTCTACGGAAACGTTATCTGTTAAAGCATAATTTATGAAAATGACGGGTGAATGCCTTTTTATATAATTCTTTAAGTATTAAGTAATTTTAAAAATTTTGAAAAAATATTCTCCGTAATGTAATTTTAGTAATGCTGACTTTAAATTTTTTATAGTCATCGCTCTTATTTTCTGATAATGTCGTGTGTAGTCGACCATACTTTCTAGAAGGCGCACGTAACGTAATAACTTATATACACAAAAAATTAAAAACTATTTTCAAAATCTTGAACAAAATAGTTTGTATGAAGGTTTTCGATTTTTATCAGTAAATATATTTTTCACTTAATAACAATATCACTTACACGGATGAAAATAATGTAGAATTTAAAAGATTTATATATAATAAACTATTATAATTAAAATTAAAATTAAATCAATTTTCGTAAAAATTCATTATTCATTGATTTTTTGTTAACAAAATAGTGTCCTTAATAAATGTTATTTCTAAATGCAATTGAAAGATTTTCTAATTAAACAATGTCATAGTTTTCTTGTATTTTTTATTTTACGATTCGGAGTAGATTTTTGAAAAATGAGTAGTAATCTGAACAAAATCAAAATCAAAGTGTTTTTCACCCTTAAAAAAACACAAAATCTCTAATCGTAAATATTATACTGGTGGCTGACGCAAAAAAAAAAAAAAACAAGGTTTTTAACAAAAAGTTTGAACGTGCTAGAAAGGATTAAAAAAAATTATTAAAATAATAAATGAAAATACTTTGGTCTTTCCTCGTAATAATAGCATAAACATTTTGACGATAAAACTTTGTTTTTATTAAGTTTGGGGCCTTTTTTTCATCATGCTGTTTTTTCAGCAAAAATGTAGAGGTACCTACGCTACTGCTAGCAGACTGTGTGATGTTTTAGCACAATAGGGATAAAAATAAAAAGTAAAAACGATGGAAAGCTGAATAAAATCGGTCCTGTTATGAACCTAGACACATCGGACCTAAAAAACTTAATTTAAATTTAAATCTGTCTGTCACTGTATTGTCAACGCTAAAATCTAAACGTCACCGTATCTTCAACGTTTCTTGATGCGAAATTGTTACCCACGTTTGTTGTACTTATACAAATGCTTCACACACATACATGCATACATACACACACACACACGCACACACACACACACACATATATATATATATATATATATATATATATATATATATATATATATATCCCAAGTGTAACAGTAAAATTTTCCAAATCGCGTTGCAGCATAATTATCTAACCCACAAATTATTTAATATCTAAAAAAAGGGTAAACTCAATGAGTCTCTTTTTTCCAGGTTTTTAGATAAGACGTTCAGCCATTTTTCGAACGAATCACTGAAAACCCCTTATTCAGTGAAAAAGACAAGAGGTAAAAATCGTTTTATGTCAGACCCACTTTCAATGGTGAGTGGAAAAAAGATCATTCAGGCCTTCAGTAATGGTACCAACATTCATATTCTGGCTTCCATCTTCAAAGTCCATTCAAGAACCATCAAGAGAATGGCGAGTAAGTTTTAAAAAAATAGTGAAGAGTAGAGGGTAAACCGGATCAGGATGTCACAACAAGAAGAGGGATCATCATCTCAACTTAGAGCAAAAGAGATCAATTAGAAAAGATCCAACTGAATTCATAAAACGTTTGGTACGTGAGAGAAGAGTTTCACCTATGACAGTCCAAAAAGGAGAGAAAAAAGATTTGAAAATTAAATTGTACGGGAAACGTGTGAGATATCTTGTTACACCAGAACAAAAATTTAGAAGGTTAGAGTGGGCGAAGATCATCTTGAATAAGTTGGAAAATGATCCTGAAATAATGTATATATTTGAACTTTATTTCAATCCTTCATCAGCTTCCGATATTTAGCGGTGATTAATTACTGATGAACATGTCATTTTCGTTTATGATCGATTTCATCACGATTCTTCTGTTAAGCTTAGAGAGTAATTATACATTTTTATTGCTCAAAGTAGAGTCCAATAGTGTTATAAAAACCTCGGAGAATTTCAGTAATTTATTTTTAATTTCTAAGATACAACGGTTCAAAGCTTAATCTAGTAACTGGACAAATTTGCTGTTACACAATTTGAACTGTTACACCCGGTATATGTGTGTGTGTGTGTTTGTGTGTATGCACTACAGTTCAAAATTTGGAGGTAACACCACGTAAGTTTTTTAAATTTTCGCAATAAGTAGTTGTTGTGTACTACAAGTAAGAGAAAATTATTATACATGGTTAAAAATAGTGGGACATGTTTTATAATAGAAATTTTATTATAATAGCAAAAAGAAAAAGCATTTTATGATGCAATTTTGCTTTCGATAAAATATCCTCCTTTAGCCTTGATTACTGCAATACAAATGTTTGGCATTCGCTGCAAAAGTTTGATTATAGATTCCATTCTTTTTCAATGACTCTAAGAGCTCGTTTACATTTTTTCACTCTTCTGTCAAGTTCATCAAGCTAATTCGGGCGTTGGCTTCAAACATTTGAACTGTAATGTATATATATATATATATATATATATATATATATATATATATATATATATATATATATATATATGAAGTAATATAATTTTAAGGTGTGCTATATATGTGGGATAAAGTGCTCAATATCAGAGATATGTCAATATAAATATAAAAGTGAACATTGAAGTCAACACTTCTGTTGATTGCGTCTAGCATGAAATAGCCTGTCGCCTCTGAGTGTTGACTTCAATGTTCACTTATATATATATATATATATATATATATATATATATATATATATATATATATATATATCACTTTCAAAGAAATTTTGGGAATTGAAGAAAAAAACATCTGAATCGTCATATAATTGGAAAATTATAGGTTTCACTCATACTCGTAATAGTTTTAGAGATAGGTGTCGTCTATGTTTAGAGAATAGAATAATAAAATACAAGTACACATGTATGGAGGAAAAAAGGAGCGGAATACGAGACAGCAAATATCATCCCTACAGTCAAACATGGGGGTGGAAATATTATGATGTGGGGTTGTTTTTCCTCAAATGAAGTAGGAAAAATGAAAATCATCGAAAGAACAATGAATGCTGCAAATACACTCAAATTTTGTCAACTCAACTCTTGAACAGTGCCACATCTTTGGGACATGGTCGTGACTTTGTATTTCAGCAAGACAATGACCCGAAGCATGCTGCTAAAACAACTAAGAATTGGTTTAATAATAATGACATTAATGTCCTGGAATGGCCAAGCCAGTCACCGGATTTAAATCCAATCGAAAATTTGTGGAAACTATTGAAGTTACGAGTTCATAAAAGAAATCCATTGAATTTAAACAAATTGAAGAAAATTTGTGAAGAAGAATGGGTCAAAATACCAACAAGTACCTGCAAGAAACTAGTTGAAGACTACAGGAAACGACTGGAGGCTGTGAAGCAGAACAGAGGGCACTGTACTAAATATTAGTAAAGTGTGTTAAATACTTTTGCATATGGGTTATTTTATTTATTGTTAATAAATGTTTCTCAAAACGGTGGTTTTAACATTTCCTTCTATGTTTTGATCGACAATGTTCGTTTAAATATTTCCTATAAGTTTCCTTGAAATTGATCTGTTATTTTTTGAGATATGTAAGAAAAACCAATACTTTTGCTACTCACTGTAGATCCTAGCTTATTACTTACTAACAAGCAATCTCCCAATGTTAAATATATAACGATAATTAACTTCTATAATCTCCCTCAATTCTCCATATTAATCCTGTTTATAATAGCCCCCTAATTGATGCACCCCACTCCGCCTTTGATTAAATGTTTACTTCAATATTTTGTCTCTTTAAGAATTTCATATATAGCTTGTTCTTGCTAATAATTTAAATGATCCTTAATGTGATAAATGATTAATTTATTCTAACTATAATTTTTTTTTCATTTAAGTCTCCCATTATTTAACAATTTAAAACCATTAATTCCATTCTTTCTTTATATTGTCTAACTACAATTTATTTTTAATCCTACTAAAACATATTTGTTGTTGGTTTCACCTGGTATTCTCTAGAGGGAATCTAAATTCCTTTATATATAATTAAAGACTTTGGACATAAATAAAATCCCATTTCGGCACTATTTAAGTTTCAATTCAACACCTCACTCTTCATATAACCCAAACCTAGGATCATAAATTAAATATCATGATCGATTCCAGCGACCTCGCTCCATTTAGAGAGATAACTCCCGCTTTCCCCTTAACACCAATTCGGGCTCTTTATCTACATTAGGCGTCTTTTGGGGTAGCTATGTATCTTTTCTCGTATGCTATCTAAATTAAATTCCAAATCCCTGATTCCGAGACGAATTCAGTCCAGAACTGAAGAGGACGGGGAGCAAGGTTGCGCCGCTTTGAAATAGGCTATAAGAACATGAGGTAATTTTTTGCTGCATAACACACACACACACGCACACACACACATATATATATATATAGATAGATAGATAGATAGATAGATAGATAGATAGATATAGATAGATATATACCGTTTTATGTTTAAAACTATATACAGATATCGATTTCACGAAAAAAATATCATGTTTTTTGAAGTTTTTGTTAATTAATAAATTAAATATATATTATATATATATAATATTAAATATATATATATATATGAGTGTGTGTGTGTGTGTGTATTTAGGAAACATATCTTCATTTAAACATGTTTCATTAAATAATGATTGTACAATAGAGCGAAGTGTTTTAAGTCCCCACTTATGTTTGGTCCCAGTTTGTGCTCAGTGTATCTGAAACTGCCTTGATTCGGAAGGTGCAGCTATATTCTGGCTAACAGAATGTCTGCCTGTGTTAAGTCGTGTTTTCCTGTCGTCAGGACACTGGTTTTTGACACTGCCCCTGCGTTTTCTTCGTTTGATAAGGATGCTTTGCCTTAGCTACAATTAGCTCATTGGTCATTTATAAATTTACATGTCAGTGCGACACTGACTTCATGAGTATCTGTAATTCA
>CAHIKZ030000548.1:15000-37500 GCA_903632075.3 Acanthosepion pharaonis
ATGCCAAATCAAGATCGATTACATTGCAGATCATACTTTGGATATTGTCAAGAACCGCGAGATGAATAACTGGGGAACCAGACCAGATATGGCATCAGTATTCAAAGCACGGACTAATGGTAGATTTGTAAATGTGCAAGACTGACTCTGACAAGAACAAACTTTCTGGCACGACACAGTGAACTAACGTCCCTTGCAGCAGATGTAGCTATTGGTTCAATGTAGCTGTTCCAGTTCAAGTCAGTTGAAAATATGAGGCGAAGAAGGCACAGTGTGTTGCTCTCCAGGAGTCTAGCATCAGCCATGCTGAATGCAGGCAGAAAGAGTTTCTTTTTGGTGGTTAAATAAGAGCAGTTTTATTTTGGAGGCATTAAAATTTACAAGCCATTTACTGTCCCAGTTAAGTATTGGCTGAAACAGGAGTAAATGGTGGTGTTATCTGCATAAATGTGAACTTGGGAACTGACGACTATCAGATTAGATCTTTCCCCGGATGTCCTGCTCAATAGTAGATTATTTTCTTAAACGTCCTGAGTTTTACCACTCGTTAAAATTATGGCTGGTGTGAAGCATATATGATGCATGGACGTGGAAATCACATATCATTTGCGTTATATATGATGCGCTGGTCAGTCAAAGTGTTATAAGTAAAAAATAAATACGAATTTTACTTAAAGAGGTGTCCTCACTAAATACAATTTTCATAGTTTAAATAAACAAACGTTTGGTTCCTGCTCTATATAAAATTTCGTAAATGCTCTACATACGTTTGCTTGCTTGTCAACGCATTTCCTTTCGTGTTTCAACAAATCTGTCTTATTTTGTATGCACAATGTTCGTTCAATTAAGGATATAAAGCGTATTTCATTGATTTGGGGAAGATTCACTTTTGGTATCAAGTGTTTTCTTTTTTTTCTATTATCAAGTATTGTACAAAAGTACTCGAAAGTAATTTGTCTTTTCGTGGGACTTTAGTCAGTAAAATTCTGCCACACGTTGTTTATCTGTCGTCTGACTTTGAAACCACTACTCAATTCTCGAAGCCCTTCTTATTACAAAGCTAAAGATCTCAGACAAAGAGAAACCCATCAAAAAACGATAGGTTATCCAAACCACCTTATCAAACAAAGAATCCGACTAAACACACAGAAATTCTCGGCGACTGGTAATGGTGAGCTAAAATCGATTGAAGCGAACATATAATATTTGGTTGTTTATTTAAGAAACTCTTTTCTCAGACTGAAAACAATTTCAAGTTCCGAGAAAATCCGAATAAAAGTACTAACAGAGCGCATTGTCGTAGATAAGATGTGAGTAACTATTACTTATGCTTACTACCCACTTTCTTTAATAAGAGTATATATATATATATATATATATATATATATATATATATATATATATATATATATATATATATATATATATATATATATATATATAATTGTTGGAGGTACAGAACCGTAATATTGCAAGGAATAGATACAAATTATTTCCAAAAGGCATTATGAAAAATAAAAAATAAGAGATGATAACACTTACAGAACAGACCAACCGGTTTCGTTCCCAAGCTCATCAGGGTCGACTGGGAACAATTTAACAATTATATATATATATTTTTTTTTTGTTCGACATTATTTCTTATTACTATAAACGTTCTTTTTAGTGGGTACAAGACTTTCTATCAATTTTTTTTTAATAATGAATTTAATAACAATCGGCCTAGATTGTAAGACTGTACTTCCGACAGGAATTGAACCTGTTCCCCTTTTTCTATCAGGGAAGCTGCTTCCATAGTCGAAACTTGCTATAAACAATTCGGCCACTGGTGCCGCATTGATAGACCAAGGTTTGAATTAACTATTTAATGAATGCCCAATGCTGCAGCCAGGTATTGAACTCCCGTCTTTTGAGGCAAAGTCACTGGTTTACTGTAACCAACGCTTTTATCCACTGGGTCATCTGTCCATACAGAAGCTCTCAACTAAAGAAGGACAAAGCGTAAAACGGCCGAAACGTCATTAATATGACAATAAAGTTGAGTCCAACAGCCGGAACAATGAAAAGAGTGTAAATTAAATACGTTGTTATATCTTTTGTAAAGGGTGTGTTTTTTACGGGGTACATTTGCAAGCCCCACACACAAGTGATTTTGAATTCAAAGTTGTAATCCTTTCCATAGAGCCCAGTCTGGGTGGATATTTAGCGCATGGGCCGGGCGGAAAAGAGAGAGCTTTATACCTTTCCAAGTATATTAGTGCGAAAGTGAACGCAACTGGCTCAGCTGGAATTGAAACTCAGCACGGCAGTCCTGCATTCCACGCCGATAACCACAAAACTATTCTTCGACATTGTTTATATTCTTTATCTAGACTTTTGTCGATTCCATGACGCAGGTTTCCTCTCATACATTGTTGATATTTAAGTGAATTCAATCGTCGCTGAAATTCTTATCCTTATTATTTTATAACAATCTATGGCAGAGACAATCTTATAAAATATCTACCTACATATAACCCAGGCTAAATGTTTTAGTAAGCTAGTTTAATAAAATATTGGTTTTGTAATAAGCTCTGCTGACCCCGGGGCGCTCCATTATTGCGATGTCCAAATATAATAGATATTTAAAGAATCCTGCAGAGAGGCGATAATTCACAAGCTTACAAACATGGCTAATATCATGAGTTCGATCTTTATTTTCACTGCTCCGTTCAAGATGGAGTTATGCTTCCTAATTATTTATATTGATTGATTAATTGATTGGTTCGTTTTCTACGGTTTATCGACCCTTTGCAGGTAAAAAATTAGTTATACAAGTCTTACTAATTAGATAATTGGAGATAATAGGTTGATTCATACCTGTGCCAATGGTATTTGCCCGTAAATGAATATAACGAACCTAACAGTAATTTGAAATCGGCTCGCAATTAACAATTTGGAATCAGTATCCATTACACCACCCGCACATCCAACATTACAGCAATTGGTATTGGCAAGCGGTCACCCATCTAAGTAGTGACCAGGTTCGATGTTAATTAACTTCCGTGATCGTATGACCGGGATATGCTATGGAAGTAAGCTCTAAGTATCTATATTTTAATCAAGTTCTGTTTTTCCGATATAATAAATATAACACCAAGTAAAAGGAGAGTAAGTCATTATTTATCACCGGCTTATTCTTCGTTTCCGATTATTACATTCCTATGCAAGTGCTCATCGTTTCTCGATACCTAAGCAGTCGCCTGTCTAGTTACTGACCAATCTCGACGTTGCTTAACTTCGGTGATCGTACGTGAACCGTTGTTTCAAAGTGATATAGCCGTAATTCCGTAACGATCATAGAATGTAGTTTCCATTTAATTTGAGATGATGCTACTGTTTGTTTCCATCACGGAAAACAAGACGTTCGGGAAAATCGAAGCAGCTAAAGTATTACAATTTTGTTCATTTTTTTTTTGTTTTTTTTTGTGTTTTGTTGTTTTTTTTTTATCTGAGTACAGCAAGATTTGACTATTCGTTTCATAAATATGCAATAAAATAAAATTTAAGGTATTAAATCTCTATTTCGAAAGGAGGAGAAAAATTATAAACTATAGCACTATTGTCACCTAATTTAGTGTATGATAAAATGTATAAATTCAAAAATAACCATCGCTACGTGGAAAATATGATAACCAATCTTCTCTCTTTTGGTGATTGGATGTATTTGACGTCTTTTATACTGATGTTCAGCAACTACAAGACTCGAGAGACCCTCGTTAGAGTATTACTGTTAAAATGGTCATAATTATTAAGGCATCACATGAGGCATCACATGAGTGAAATGTGAGATAGTGGAAAGGGAAGATTATGATGAAAAAGAAGACAGATAATGATTGACCCATGGCATGAAGAGGTTAAGATTGTAGTGTTCAGGGAAAGGTCCACACGAGAGTCTCGTCCACAAAGTAACAGTTCTTGAGAAAAAGCTTAATGGAACTTTCAAATAGGTATGAAATAACGGTGATTCTACAGCGCGGAATATGTTCTAACCGTAAATGTCTGAAGAAATTGATGGTAGCTCGTTTGGATATTTCCATAGAATATTTCCATAGTGATAGAGACATAATCGCTTTATATGACAACCCCAGCTTACATATGGCAGTTATACTCCATGTTTTCGAATTTATTCTTTTAAGATGAAACATGTCAGATGAAGTCTTTTAGCTGAAAAAGTCACATGTTTCAGAAAACTGCCATAATAATGTGTTTGAATCGCTTTAAAAGACAAAATTTTAAATATTCTCGACATGGCGGCCCTTTCCGATTGAACGTAACGAAATCTTTCCCATATTAATCAGTGACTTATAACCCGAAGTAAATATTCAGAAAAAATATGTCTTCTCTTTCTCCTTCGACATCTCTTCTTATTTTTCTCCTTCTTTCCCCATATCTTTGTTCTTTTTCTTTCATCTTCACCTCTTTCGTTTTTTTCTATATGCTTTGTATTTCTCTATCTCTAATCTTCTTCATCTTTTTTTTCTTTTCCTTTCATCTTTTTTTCCTTTTCCTTTCATCTTTTTTTCTTTTCCTTTCATCTTTTTTTCTTTTCTTTTTCATCTTTGTATCTCTGTCTTTATTTCTTTCTCCGTTGTTTTTATATCTTTCTTCTTTTTATCCGTTCTTCTTCATTGTTAACTGGGGCAAAGACGACTCGTTAATTTTAACGCCTCCAAAATGAAACTTCACTCCATTAATGATCTGAGAGACCCCTCTCTGCCTTCCATCAGCAATGGCTGCTGCGAACACCCAGAAAAGTAACTCGTTGTGACTTTTCGGGATAACGTTCTCAGTTGACATGAAGTAGAAAGACTATATTGAATCTATTGCTAGGTCAGCGGCTAAAGATGTCGGTTCACTGTGTCGTGCAAGACAATTTTTCTCTCCAGAATCTATCTTACATATCTATAAGTCTATCATTCGTCCATGCTATTTACCTCGAGCTCCTTGATAAAATTCCGAAGAATCAGCAATATTATTGATCCTGATCTGGCGGCTCAGCTTCAGTCACTTTCCCACCGACTTAAGTTTGCCTCTCTGTGCCTTTTCTATAAATACTTTCATGGTAATAATTCAAATGACCTTTTTCTCTATGTGGCCTAGACTTTATGAATTTAAGCGCAGTACTAGACTAGCGTCGCGATCTCATCAATTTACAGTTGATCTGGCTAGATTTAGCCGTAAGTTCTATGCTAACAGTTTCTTTTCTCGCACTTCTCGCTTGTGGAACTCTGTTCCGGCCCCATGCTTTCCAGCCAACATTAATCTGCAAAATTTTAAATGCAATTTTTAATCACTATCTAAAGTCCTCCCTTTCTCTTTCCTCTCATTAGTAATGTTTCTGTTTCTAATTCTTCCATAACCCATTCTGTTTTTGTGGCTTAAGTTACTTGCATGGAGTGATACTGTCTAAATTTAAAAAAAAAAAACACACTTCTATATTGTTTTCTTCTATTTTTCCTGTCTTTGGTCGTTTCTTCGTCTTCTTTCTTCCTTTAATCCTTTTAATTTTGCATTGTTAATCAAGTGAAGCATTATTTCTCGTGACACATACTTTCTAAATCAGAGAAATTCCATTCCTTGTATCACTGAAAAAAAAATAGATTTCAGTTTCAACCTTCCAAAATGATATAGAATGCTACTAATTGGAAGATTATAATACCTGGAAGAATTCAAACCTTATAATCTAAAATTTTGTCTAGGTACAGACACAAAGAAAGAAACAAGAATAATCATCGTCCTAATACATTAAGTTTCCATTCCATTTATGTTATGAAAACCAGAATTCGTGACCAATTAATATTATAGAAGATAATTGTGTTCACTTTATGCAATACTTAATTAAATATCACGTGATTAGCAGAAAGTAAAAATCATTTGTCAAGTCGCAGTGCGTGTGTATATGCGTGTCTATTGGTGTGGAATTAATTAAAAGCAAAAATAAGTCGGCTGTAGTTTTTTGTTGCCCAGCGGAACAATCCCTTAGTTCGTCACGTTTAGTACCAAACTCTGGATGCAAGTGCATGGCAGTGGTTCCGAGGTTCAAATCAGTGAGAAATTCGACCTAGAGACAATGCGGTACGACATGCTACAGGCTAAACTGCATTTGTTATTAAGCTCCTGGCTCTATATCTAAGGACATGGCATCGTGAAATTCAAAGGCCAAGGCGGAAGTTTGCCTATACAATATAATCAACGTTTCCGTAACTAGGGTGAGAATTTAAGTCAGGGGACATCGTCTGTAATCTGATCTGGAGAGAGATGGGCTCCGCCAGGTCTACTTTTTCGCAAGAAACGCTACTCATGAATGAGTTACCTACAAAGACACGTGGAGAGAGCTGGTGAGGTGCTCAGCTGCGTATGTGATCGTACGGCCATATCCAGTCAAGGGGCCGATGATGATGATGATGATGATGACAGTTTTGATAGAAGAATCGGTAAAAGAAGAGGCAAAAGAAAATAAGAAGGAAAAGACCATCATACAAATTTATAATTCTGCCATTCTTCCTTGCTTTGAATATGCCAGTCACATCTGGTTTGGTGTTTCTGCCATGTATTTAGAGATACTTGATAAACTTCAAAAGAAGTATCTGCAATGTTTTCGGTCCTGACATGGCATCTCGGATTCAGTCATAGCACCCCTATACCTTTTTTATAAATAGCATTTGGTAGCTAGGCTTTATGAACATAAGCGCAGGATTAGATCGCCGGCAAGATCTCATTTTACATTTGAAATGGCTAGATATAATCGTATGTTTTATACTAAAAGTTTCTTCTTTCGAAATTCTTGCTCATGGCATACTCATGAGACTTCTTGCTTTCAAGTCAACTTTAATTTTCAAAAATTTAATGCAGTATCAAGCGTAACCTACTGTCTTACTCCCTTTTTTTATTGTTTCCTCTCCTTAGTAATATCTTCTTTTCATCATATTTTCTTACACAAAGTAACCCCTTTATTGCCTTCCTTGGAATTTTTTTTAAATGTCAAAAGAGTATGCCAAAGAGAATTATTTCTAGACTATACTACCATAGAAAAATAGAGAAAATCGACTCATAAAATAAGATGATGATAATTAAGACAAGGTTTACTTCAGGCGGTAGAACTGAACAAAGATTATGTCAGATTTTATTATGAAAGTTAATGCCTTGAACAACATATCGTGTTAAAATAAGCATGATATAATTATAGTCCCCCATGTGACAAATACGTGGATTTCACGTAAAAATATACGTTTTGTTAGAAATAGTTGCGCTAAAATATCAGGTGGTGTCATATATTATTAAGGGATTCAGGGATCATTTTCAAGACTAACGAAAACTCGAAAGTAAATCTCTCATACGTAACTTTATTGATTATTCTCCCTCATTTACTACCAGCGAACGGTTATGTGGCTCTGGGGTTTTCACCGAACTTAGATTATACATTTACCTCTCACCTTGTTCCTTCTCGGGTGAGTGGTTATATATCTTCCTATGATCTGGTTTGACCTACTTGAGCTAATCCAAGACGCAATTGATTCAACCACCTGTTTACGTGCTAGGGTATATACTGACCTCGAGTTAATACGCAGATATTCACTTATTGGTACCCTTTGTTTCTCTGACGAACACAAACGGAAAGTCTATTTTGGCATTATATGAAGGGACTCAAATTGCGACATACGTACATGGGCATCATAGCTCTCTCCAATTTCATTTCTTTTGTTCCTGTAAGTAATATTTATCCTTTTACCGTCCATCATTGTCATTGTTTTGTCATCCATTCAATCAAATTCGTTCACTAGGTTAGTAGTTGTCTTCCACTTCTTCTCGTGTCTGCTGTAAGTTTTCTAGGTGTGAAATTCATCTGGACCACTTTCCTGATAATGTGTCCCTGTAATTTTGATTGCCCTCCTCTAAATACATGTATCAGTTTCCTTAGATAATCTGTTTACTTAAAATTACTTTCGTTTTCATATATTCTGACAATGATACTCTCAGTACTTCCCGGTATAACCACATATCAGTCGTTGTAAGTCTCTTTTTCAGCTGCTAAGAGATTATACAAAAATCAAGTCTATATACAAGACTAGATATTACATAGCATTATATCACTTATTTTGGTTTCTAAGAATATACTTTTTAATCGTTTCTGAAAGGCATCTTCTGCACTTCTCGAAGTCTCTTAATATACCATCCAGATTGTTCAATTTCTGTACTTCCTCCATTATGACGTCCCCATACGCATCTCATCCTTTGGGCTGAAACCGTGCACGTTCGTTTTCTAAATATTTATCCACTTTTCTTTGCTTTTCATTGCTAAGGTATTCAAGATTTTTTTTTCAATTTTCCGCCCGAGTGATTATTATGTCATTCACGTTTATTATGTTGTACTGGGTATGTCTTCCACTAATGAATATTGGTAGATCTAAAGTACTCTTAGTATTGCCATGCTCTGTAAGTTAAATAAATCCCGCGCGAAACTCATTCTGTAAAGCGTGTCAAATTGTGGGGTTCGCTGTGCCAACGGATAGAAAAATAAAATTGGAAGAAAACTAAAAGTATCTGAAGCAGGTTAAAAAGCTGAAAATTGTATAGAGCATGATGATGGTAGTAATACCAATCACTACCAGAGTACTGGGATCGATTCTGAAAACAATGGGTAACTGAAAAAGAGCGGTCCAAACAGGAGCATTGCTGAAAACAGATAGAATAATACGGAGAGTAAAGCCGTAATGTTGAAAGTGGATGTGAAGTTAAAATCCTGTTTAACGCATCACTTGCTATTAGTGGAAAGGCAGAACTGTTAATTGTAACCATTCAAGCACTGGCTGCTAGATAACATCAATTTACAGTTGAGCTAGTCAGATGTAACCGGACCTTCCATGCTAACAGTTCCTTATCCTGCACTTTTCGCTTGTGGGACTCTCTCTCGGTCACTTGCTTTCCAACCAACTTTAATCTTCAAAAATTTAAATGCAATGTTAAGCTGTATCTATTGCGCTCCTCACCGTTCTTTTCTTTCTCCTCATTACTAATATTTCTGTCCCTAATTCCCCCACATCATGTAACCCCTTGCGTGCTAGTGGCTGTACCGCCTTGCACGGGGGTGATACCGATTAAAAAAAATTAAGAGAATAACTATTAATCGGCGGCGGTACTGAGGAGCTTGGTATAACTTTGTGCGAACCTACTGTCCTTTGGTCACCAATGAATACCACAAAATATTTCAAATTCTGAAAGATTTCAAAATATACACATATCAGATTTCTTATTTGCAGTATTCATATTATTCGGACTGTTATCCTCATCTTCATTGGCATATTCACAACGTTTCGATCTTTGTACGCTCCGGCCTTCTTCAGGAGAACGGAATTTCGAACCGAACCCTTTATTTGGTCCACTCGGGTCAGTTGTTCTAGTTCCACATGCCATACCTCTTCCGGGCATCTCAGTTATTTCCCTCGGTCTTTCCATTTTTTTTGGTTAACCCTTGCTGTAACCTGATATTGAACTCACAGCTTTTGCGGCTAGTCACTGGATCTAACCAAGCCTTGAGGATGTTGTGAATATGGCAATGAAGATGAGGATAATAGTCCGAATAATATAAATAATGTAAATAATCAAAATACCTCATCTCAGATATATAGACAGATATTGTCAGATTACTTCACCTGAAGACCATATTATAGTATACAAGATCGATTCTATGAATAAAACTTAGAGCCAATAAATAGAAATATCATTGAAAAGAACAGACGAGAACATTTGCAAAATATAGAAGCGCAAAAATAATTTATACGAAAGGAGAAAAGGCAAGAAACGACACTTAATATATTTACTTATTTTAAATTTTATATCTGAAATAATCCCAATTTCAAAACATCAATAACAAGTTATAACGCAAAAAAAATATTGAATATATTTATCACTATTTTAAACTTAAAAATATTTTCTTTTTCCTTTATCAAACTGGATCAGTCTTAACTGGGGATCAGCCAAAATGTTTATTTTTTTACTATAAGATATTTGTCAAAGTAAGAGACACGTAAATCGTGTTCTTACAGCTTTATGTTTAGGATATCAATTCAGTATAATACAGTATCAACTCAATAGGAATGATTTCTTCGAATATTAACTGGACGTTGTTTGAACGAAAATACCAGTTTATTTATGGATAACGCATCCTACAACAGAAACGAAACAAATAAATTCTACAATTTCTGACTCGAAAATGTATTAAGAAACCGGAAAATTCGTTAGAAACAAAGAAAAGACTACTGAAATGTTAGGCAATATCGGTCCTCCTATATAGTAGTGAAAGCTTGGCAATCTCCTCACAGTTGAAGAAGTGACTTGAGGGAACAGAACTGTTGTCCTACAGGGAATCCCATGGCCTGCATATGCGAGTAACAAGGACAATTTAGGAATATTGGGAACAAAATGGATACTTATACTTATAATCAGAAGCAGACAACTGAAATGAGGAAAGGAGGTTTGGAAAATTCGATACGAACAGGATATATTGGATGCAAGAGAGACAGAGGGAAGCAATGAAAAATCTACCTAACGAACTTATATAAATGGTTGGCAGAACAGGGATAGATAACAATACGACAAATTTTACTAAGGACAGGATGTTGTGGGGAGCCATTATCATTCACTTCCTGAAGGGGAACGGCACATAGAAGAATAGCCAAAATATGTTCCCAACATAGATGAAATGTTCTTAACTATTTCGATCATAAAATAAGTATCCACATATATCTGGACAAAAGAAGGTTTGACTTACCCACTGTATCCTTGTCGGATATCATGCAAGGGAAGATAAATGATCTTATATTTTCTTAATCATTTCACCCCAAGCAAAGAGATAATGCCACTAAGACGCAATAGGTTACTGAGAGTAAAACAGAATGAAAAGATTTTATTTAGGAGAAAAGACAATAAAAGAACAGGAATCGGAAAGACAGAAAAATGCTCTTGACACTGCATTTAAATCTTTGAAAGCTCTATGAAACAATGAAGCAAGAGACCGGGAGAGAACTCCACAGGCAAGAAGTGTGAGAAAAGAAACAATTAGAATGGAACATACGGTTACATCTATCTAATTCAACAGGAAAAAAATTAGACGTAGTTATCAATCTAATTGTATGCTTAAATTCATGCGGACAAGGTACCGTGGAGGAGAGCTCATTAGAAGGGCCATCAAAATATTTATAGAAAAGACAGAGGGAAGCCACGTCACGGTGTTGGGAAAGTCGAGATGCCAGGTCAGGATCAATGACATTACAGACCCTTCTTTTGCCCGAGCACCTGAACAAATATTCATTGCACGGACAATCATATTAAAACATTCAATCGACTAATAACAAAAAGAGCCTTTTTGTATAGTTTTGAACAGTGTATTAACTGTTATTTCGCTCTTCATGTAATAAGTGTTGAAGTGTAGGAATCGAACTTGCGGCCTAGGGAAGGTTACTGAATAGAATAATCACACGAAGTTTGGTAATGAACGATAATACTTAGAACAAGAACAGGACATATAAGATTCGCCAGCGGCGCGTAGAAGAAGTCAACTGCTAGAAGTGAGTCAAGTGAATTCCATAATGAATCTCCAACTGCGGGATAGCTATCGGCCGCCCCACTCGGCCAGGTGCAGCACAAGGTCGAATTTAATGTGGGATATCCGAGCCCGTAGACTCGATCAAAAATTCTCCGTACATCTCGGATAAACCGGGATTGGGTAGCTGTTTCCCGAGACAAGATTCTGCCCTTCGACATAGCCTCGTCTGGGGATCCTCTCTGCCCGGAGGCAGAGAGATTTACCAGCATAGCTGGAGACGAATATTTAAACCGAAACTGAGCGTACCATTCGCAGCATTGGAACAAATCAACGAAGACTTGGACAAACTCGAAAAAATTGATTTAATAGAACAAAAATTAAAATACAAATAATTAAAATGGGTAGCATCAGCGGTGTATGTAAACAAAAAATAATAGCATTCGTCTTTGTGCGAATTTCTCGACAGGATTAAGCAGTTGTTTAAAAACAAATAACTACCCATTACCAAGTCCAAAGGAAAGTAACTCGAAATTGAACGGCAGAAGAATATTTTCAAAGCTGGATTCAGATTGAAAATGAATGTTCAGAAGTAACGACCATGAACACGCACAGATGATTCTATAAGTTTAATAGACTTCCTTTTGTTATAAAGTTGGCATCAGCTATGGATACCATGTTTGCGAATTGCGATTTCGCAGTGACTTATCTGGACAACATTATAAACAAAAGTGTGTCTAAAGAACAACATGGGGAAAAAATTGGATAAACTAAGAGAGTACGGATTTAAGCTCATTGAAAAATAAAATGCGAATTGTTTTTGCTGAGAATTAAATATCTTGGTGCAATTATTGATAAAAATGGTCTTTAACCAGATCCGTCGAAGGCAAGTGCAATTAGAAATATGCCCCCAGCAACCAACATGAGTACGCTGCAAGCTTTTCTAGGACTGGCCAATTAGTATCAAATATATGTACATTATAGGGATAATTCGAGAGCTCCACTGAACGATCTATTTAAAAAAAAAAGCAGTAAAGTGGAACTGGAATGATAACATGTCAAAATTTGTTTGACGAAATAAAAAAAAAAATGACTTACGTCACATTTATTAGTATACTACGATCCAAAAGCGAAAATTGTAGTGGCGTCAGATGCTAATGAGCGTGGTATTGGGGCGATGATTTTACACAAATACGATAGCTGCAAAATGGAAGCTTTCGCTCATGCTTCACGCCCGCTTCTACTAGCAAAGAAAAAATTACAGCCAGATAGAAAAAGAGGCTCTAGCAATTATATTTGCTGTGAAGAAATTTCAATAATTTATTCATGGAACAATTTTAGGTTGAAAAAAGACCACAGACCGCCATTAACAATATATGGTTAAAGAAAGGAATACCTATGCTATACAGCTAATAGAGTAAAACCTTGGGGTACCATCTTATTAAACTATGATTTTATGATGGGGTACCAACCGTCTACAAAATTAGAACATAGCTTATCAAGATTAATGGACCAAGATATTGAAAAAATACTGAAAATTTGCAGAGGTTTTGCAATTGCCTTTAACTTGAAACATATTGGTGCCTCTGGGTGCTGATTCAATGTCTACTTTTATATGTATGTATGTATGTGTTCATGTATGGGATATGGGCATGTAGCCGAATGGTTAGAACGTTCGAATTCTGACCATGAGACCTGGGTTCGAATCTCAGCATGGTCGATTTCGCAGAAAGGAGTCTTACTGATGTTATCGGACTGGAGGGGTCGATCTCAGCATACGGTACCTTTGCAAAATGCCTGAAAATCATACCATAGGTTGACCCAAACCATGTGAGTGAAATTGGACTTGAGCGTGCTGGCCTTGTTCAAATTGTTGATCACACTAGATAACACGCTCTTTCTCAGGGGCTGTAATTAAGTTCTTATCAGCATAGCTGCAGTATAAATCCGAGGTGTGCTCTGTAGGTGTTGCATAAACACAAATGCGCTTGAGCAAACCTCTGCAATAGGTATTGGTTAGCTGCCCGATTAGATGGGTATCCTCAAATACGAGTGGCCAGCTATACTATGTATGGGATAACAATATATATATATTTTATATATCAATAAAAGTTTTGTGGGAAAAGTGTGTAACAAAGTGGAAAAAGTTAATGCGACTACACATGCACACGAATGAGAAACGCCGGGAAATTTAAATTTAGAAACTATTTTGTGCTTGTATTTTGGGTTTATAATCTATCCAATTTCATTTGGATTTTTTTTCTGTTTAATTCCATCATCTTCGTTATTAAGCGTCCTACATTGTGATAACATAAGATCTGCCATGAATGATGAAACGGTGTAAGAACCTGGACGCAAATTTACTATGAATGAACTAGCGATTAAAGCACTTTCTAAGCACTTACTCTTTTAATTAGAGTAGCATTTTTTTATGCCAAAATTGTGGTCGGTTTCGTTACGGTGAACAACAAATGCGGTTTGTGCGTTGTTTTTGTTTTTTTAATGTCTCTTATGCTCATATAATCTTTTATTTAAACTTAAGGTTTCTCCAATATATTCTTCCTGGCAATCCTTGCAGGTGATAGAATGAATGCATGTACTTTATAATAAAGGGCGGTCATCATTGTCAGACTTAAACTCCCAAACTACAATAAACCTTATATAATCTGATTCATCCTATCCCAAGGAAGGTCTTCGTCATCAATGTCTGTCTGTAAACTCTATATAGACATATATATATATATATATATATATATATATATATATATATATATATATATATATATATATATGGTTAGTCAATATACAAATAAAGGATGAGTCAAAATGTATGTCCAATTTAAATTTTTACAGCTGTCATCTGATTGTTTTCTGATTGATTTCTATTTGTATTAAAAAGCACAAGAAAGAGAAAATCAATTTATGACATGTTTCTCTAACCATTTATTTTGGAGAAAATTATTAAAGAAATGTACTAAACTGTTTTACTTGCAATGTTCAATAGTAATCGAATATTAACATAACTTCAAGAATCCAAGTTACTTTTGATACACCCTGTATTTGTAAATGAAAACATATGTAATAATTAGCATAAGATACCGTAACACGGTTCCCAATTTAAATCTGACGTCATTCAATTCGAATTTGAAGTAAACACTGGCAAAATTAATGAATAGTTCGATTGTAGAATAATGATTACATGCTGTTTTAAAAGGTAATGAGTTCTAACATTATTATTAATAAATATTTAATTTATTTTATATAAAAACTACCAGAGGGTTAAGCTTTTAACAACAAATCGGGAAGCAAATTTCTGTTTATTTACATACATAAATACTTCAACATTCAATTATTACTAACATAAAAAGTGACAAGAATTAAATTGAAAATAAAACGATTATAGAATATTGTTTATGTTGAATTTGCTCATTGATATTACATCTGCAATATATTTAAATAAATTGTAAAACAGATTGAATTTTATAGCTACGAATTTTGTTTATCCTGAAATTACTTTTATTTTAAAATGATCAGGTGCTCCCGTTACAGGTGCGATGGATAAGTTGTCGTCTAAATTACGACCAAATGAAAATAACACTAACATCTAATTTTAGAAATCTTGAAATACTAAAGATTAGATTTATTCAATAAAAATCACCACTTGCTTCAAGCACAGCCTCCAGACATCGGAATCTCCTGCAACTCTTCTGGATGGTGTCCTTGTTTATGTTGCTGAATGCTGCCATAATCCTTGCCTTCAGTTCATCATTGGTGTCACAAAGAGTTTTGTTGTTCTCTCAACACATAATCAAGGGAATTCAATGTGGGGAATTAGGTGGTCAGATGTACGGGGTATGGTCGCAGAAATTGACTGCGTTCTCCTGCTTGTGTGGTATGGTTGCCAAACATAGTGTCTTCCAGTAGTACTACCTCCTCAAGCCACTTGATATATGTCTCTTTGTTAAGTTTGAAGCTCTCACCAACAAATTCGGGAGTTCTTTTATCATCAGAACCATCAGAGTGAGATTGCCGAGCTGTCGTACCTTCGTAATAACCATTAGACTTATCCAACTCTTTCCGAATTCTCTGCAATTGACACTCAAACACTCAAATTCTCTGCAGATTGACACTCAAACACTCTGAAATGTTCGTATTGTTAGAATTTTTAGGTACTTTGTGTGCTAGTGAGCCAACCAAAATGAGCTGACTCATTTCATTGTCCAGTAATAGAAGGGTTAGAATATTCAATCCGACGTGTATAAAAGCAGCCATTTTGTTTTTTCTCCAAAAATATCTTCACTGCCAACCTCTGATATCGAAAACCTGAAGAATTACTGAACAGCTACTACGAGTGATATTGGCGTTGTTCCATTGAACACATTACGTACTGCATTGGATTCTATATTCAAAGACTACGGCGAACATGTTCAACACGTATTAGAGATTCCGGGGCGAATGCCAAGCAGTACAGAATGGCGTTTCCTAATTTTTGGCGGGGTGAATTGCGTCATTCCGCTTTTCATGTGAACCTGCTATGCTGAGCAGTCGACAAAATCAAAAACGAAAAACGTGTATTACTCTTATTTTCTTCTCGCTCTGTAGTAGTGGTTCTGTTTTTTTTAATTCTTCCGCACCCAGTAACCTCTTGGGTCTCAGTGGCTCTCCTGCTTTGTTTGTGGTGAACTTTTTATTTTTTTTAATTGTTTTCAATTAAACTGTTTTAAATGACTCTGAGGAATATGCAAAGTTGTGGTTACTGCATTAATTACTGGCAAGTAAATATTTAATCTATTATCTTCACAAATAGCATAATTTTGATATTTTTAGATCTTTGGTAAACGTTGTAATATCAGTCGGCCTTGAATAATGGTTTTATTTTGATATAATCCATGGCCATATATCCATTCAAATAGTGAAAAAATAACTCGAATTAAAGCGTAATGAATATTACACATTATTAATTTACACATTATTGGTGTTATTTTGATATAATACACGATTACAGCGATTCAGTATCGAGTAACGCCATAGCATGATTTATCTTCGAATATACAGCCTCCATTTGAAAACTGGACTTCATATTCATTTGCATAATTCTGGTAAAATTCAGCGCCTCTCACACTAGGTGTACAATAACAGTGAAGAAAAGTTCGCATGATATTTTAGTCCACCAACCAAGGTAAATTTTTCCAAATTGGCTACAATGTAGAGAAGTTTAGTGAAAGACTTCTGTGAGTGACGTGTTTGAGGATTAACATCAAAATCTTAGGAACATCTCTCTCTTATATATATATATATATATATATATATATATATATATATATATATATATATATATATTTGTTTGTGTGTGTGTTTTGAACAATAAAAAAATTTTAAATTTTCAGACACACTGGGTTGTATATTAATATTTTTTTGTTTTTGTTATTTCAATTAGGTTCCTCGACTAGTTTCGACCAGCATGACCATCATCAGAACTGAAGAAAGTGAACTTTTTCTATTTTCGTTTGATTTTTTATCGTTAATTTTGGTCAGTCCTTATGTTAGTTAAACGGTCTCTTTCAAGTAGTTTTTAGGATGAGACTGACTTTTCAGAATTACCTCCTTAGTCATTTTGACAGTTTTATTGGTTGCTGGGAATGGGATGTGTGTGTTAAGTATATATATATATATATATATATATATATATATATATATATATATATATATATATATATATATATACATCTTACATCTTAGATAAGAGCTCCCGTACTCCTCGCATTACTTGTGATAGTTACCGTCTTATTTCAGTATCGTTCTTTCTTTTTATGCGCCATGTCCTTTCAGGGCGTAGGCGATCATAACTCTCTATCTCCCTCCATCCCTTGCAGCTATCAACAAGTCCCTTTCCTCTGCTTCCTCCCCCCAGACCATGTTCTGTCATTCACTAGCTTAAGTCCGCCAGGTATGTCACGCGCTTCCTTGTTATCTAGTTTCCTTTGTCTCTCTCTTTCCCACTATTCGACCCGTGAGTATCAGATTCTCCAGTCCCTCCTTCCTCATTATGTGTCCCAGAAACCTTAGCTGCATCTTCCTGATATTAAGTATAAGCCTCCTCCTTGTTTGCAACCTCTCTAAGATCTCATCTTTGCTCACACACTCGGTTCATGATATCCTTAGCATCCTTCTGTAGAACCACATCTCTGTCGCCTCGAGTCTCTTCTTCATCTTTGAGGAAATCGTCCAACATTCGATGTAAATAAGGACAGATGTCACGTATCAGTTCGGTATTCTTTCTTTGTTGCCAAATATATCCCCCTGTCTCACAGTCCTCTGCCCGGCTTTTGGAATGTGTCCTTGGCCATCCCAATACTCCTATGGATCTCAGTTTTGCACTTACCGTCCTCTGTCAAGACGCTTTCCAGGTATTTAAACTTCCGCGTCTGCTTGATTCTAGTGTTTCCGACCTTCGGGTTGCATTTCAGGTTCATCCTCTTACTAACGATCATGCTTAGTCCCTTTTTCTCACTCTCCGCCGCTACCTTCTGTAGCAGATTTTGTAATTTCATTTCCGTGTCTGCTATCAGTACTGTGTTATCTGTTTCAGTCTGCTCTCTATTAATCACCACAGAGATCCCTCCCTTCCCTCCATTGGAATGTCTAACGTTCAACTTCTCGAGAGCACCTCTCTGCGGCTGCTCGGTCTCACGTTGACGGCTAACCATACATGGAACAAATACATTGAGTCAATTGCTTCGTCCACCGCAAGGAAAGTGGGCTCCCTGTGCCGCGCCAGGAAATTTTTCTACCCGGAATCGATCCTTCAGATCTACAAATCAACAATTCGCCATTGCATGGAGTATTGCTGCCATATATGGTCTGGAGCCCCTTCTGTTTGCCTCGGGGTTCTTGATAAGCTCCAGAGGCGAATATGCAATATAATTGGCCCTGTTCTGGCACCTCGTCTACAGTCGCTCTCTCACAGACGCGCCGTCGTCTCTCTCTGTCTTTTTTACAAATACTTTCATGGTAATTCCTCCGAGGAGCTGCATTCGCTGGTACCCAGACTTCATGAATTCAAGCGCCCTACGAGGCTGGCATACCGCTCTCACCCTTTCACTGTCGAAACTACTAAATGTAGCCGTCTCTTCTACTCCAATAGCTTCATGTCTCGCACCTCTCGCCTGTGGAACTCCCTTCCCTATTCCAGTTTCCCTGAGAGCTATAATCTCCAACTATTCAAATGTAATGTCAATCGACATCTCCAATTGCCTTGATCTATCCGCTACCCTTCTCCTCATCCTATCACTCCTATCTGATCTTGCTCCAAATCTTCTGTAACCCCTTGCGTCCTAGTGGCTTCTCGCTTTGTTTGAGGTGAAAAGCTTAAAAAGAAATACATGGCCCTTAAGATGACTCTTGAGACCAACATTGGATTTCATAAATATAAACTCTGTATACTTCATTGAGTTGATTGGATCTACATCCCCTACAAATCTCCTGTGTGCCACCATGTGCCTCTTCAGTCCCGATGATTCTCTACAGACCTTTGTTGCATATAACACAGTTATTGTTAACAGGACGATCAGGCAGGTTGGCAGAGTTGGCTTGCTTCTGGTTGTTCTGCTTCATTTGGTGTACATAACCTGATCTCGACAACAACATACGCTCACATACACCAGATTTCTAAGACTGTATATAAAGTTAGCAAATCAGTGTTATTGGCTCTTCTGAAATCATATTTGACATACATATGGACATGCATATGGATATGCATACATACATACATGTGTGTGTATGGTCGAAAAATGAGTGAAATATTCAACTAATTATGTAAAATGAAATCGGGGAAAAGAAAGCATTTGGATGCTAAAATTGATTTACTTACTTAATATTTATTTATTCAGGTAAATAAATAAATCAGCATCAACTCGTTTCCACACACACACACACACACACACACATATATATATATATATATATATATATATATATATATATATGCATGCACGTGTGTTTGTCTGTTAAATGTTGTATATTGGCCTCAGTACATTCCGTTAACAAGTTCTATAAAAAGAACAAATAAAAATATCTTTTAATCCTTTTTTGCCTGGTGTCGAGTAAGTCGTTTGATGTCAGCTGAAACATTTATAAGGACTTACATAAATTATCTGTTATTTTCAGTCCAATTTCGATAATCGTTGCCCGTTTTGAAGATAAGAAATAGAAAACTGAGTATAGTGTTTGTTTTCTTAAGAGTTTAACGTTTGAAATTATGACTTTGAAGAAGAATTATGGCGTCATGTGATAAAAAATTACTTTAGATTTTATAGGCAGTTTAACGCATCATCGCCTTGATTAAAACAAATTTTATTAATAGTGTATTGTTTTCCTTTAATGCACTGGACCTTGTAATCTTTTTTGTCTTTACAGCCAAAGGGGAAGATTATAGCTGTTGACGGAAATTAGAAGGGCGCTGTGAATTTCAGTTATCCGTTTGCACTTTGGTTAAAAAGAAAACAATCCAGTTTCTCGATGGGTGGAAGTACATAGAACAAGTCACATAATCATCTTCCCGTCCTATTCATTAGAACTCGCGTATATATGCCTCGAGGAGAGTGATTCATTGGACCTTCTCGGACTAACATTTTCGGATAACATGAAGTGGAAAAAGTATATTGAATAAACTGCTAATTCTGCAGTTATTAAAGTTGGTTCTTTGTGCCGTCGTAAACAGTTATTGTCGTCATTGTCTATATTACATATTTATAGATCTACCATTCGTTCTTGCTTTGAATATTGCTGCAACATCTGTTCTGGTACTCCTGTTGTATATTAAGAGATACTTGATCAAATCCAAAGAAATGTTATTAATCCTGACCTGGAATCTTGGCTTCAGACCATTTCACGTCGCCGTAACGTATCTTCCCTGTAACTTTTCTTTAAATGCTTTCATGGTAATTGTTCTCATGAACTTTCTAGGTACCGCTATGGTACCCAGTCTTATGAATTTAAACGTACTACTAGAATGGAGACAAGGCCTCATAATTTTACAATTGAAGTGGCTAGATGTAACAGTAGTACTATGCTAACAGTTCCTTTTATCGCGCATCACTTGTGGAACTCTCTCTCTCTCTCTCTCTCTCTATATATATATATATATATATATATATATGTATATATATATATATGTGTGTGTGTCCGTGTGCTTGTGTGTGTGTGCGTGTGTGCTTGTGTGTGTGTCGATGGGTGCAAAAATACAGAAGTTATCTTTAAAAGGACAATATGAATAAAGACAAAAGAAAAACATAACTTAGCATTCGGCGATTCGTTTCGTCCTCTCATGGAGAAGGCAAATGTAATATTGTTGCAAAAATAAAGTCCTTACAGTTGTCTTGATGAAGTCCAGCAGATGATGTATATATATATATATATATATATATATATATATATATATATATATATATATATATATATATATATAGACAGACAGACAGAGATAGATAGATACATAGATTATATTTTTATTATAAGAGATTATAGCAAAAAAACATTTTTGAAATCGTTACACAAAAGTTCCACTAATACGATTGTATTGTTACTTACCATCGTCTGAAGAAATACAATCCTAGTATTGAAACATGAAAGCTTTTGTGTAGCGATTTCAAAATGTTTTTATTATAATCTCTTATAATAAAATATAATAATAATATATTGCTCTACTTTGTATTGAGCACTTTTTAAAAAAAAATACATACCTCAAGTAAATATTTGGTTTACATGTTATGAGGAAAGCGAGTATTTTTGAATGCAGTAGGCGGTTCAAGGATGGTTGAGAAATTACGCGTGATAATGCAAGAAAGGCCAGCTTCTAGTCACAAACAGTCGTAAAAATCAACAGAGAACTGACATCGAAATTTCAGTGTACGACTGACAGTAGTTGAACTGAATATGAATCAACGGTGCAAAAGATACTAACAGAGGATTTGGTAATATGAAAGATTTCCTCAAAGATGGTGCCTAATTTTGTATTTCAACCTATTTTCATCATTTCACCCCAGGCAAGGCTGAAATACCAGTAGTGAAATGCCACTAGTACGCAAGGGGTTACAAGAAGTGATAGTGGAAGAGAAGACTGAGAATAGGAGGATTGGGGAAAGGACAAATGGATAAACGGGATTCTAGAGGACAGAACGTTGTGATTGATGTTGCATTTAAATTTTTAAAGACTGTAGTTACCGGGGAAACAAACAGGCGAGAATTGCGAGAAATGAGACTGTGGTGGTTGCTTTTAACTATTTCAAAACTAAAAAGGTTGGACCAAGATGCCAATCTCGTAGCACGGTTTAACTCGTATAGTCGTTTCACCAGAGAAAAAAGCTTTTTAGATCATCTTTTAATAAAGCAGAAATGATTTACAAGTCGTTACCCAGTGTGAAAATTGTGTTTTTAATATGAAATGCCTGCCTGATGGGAAAAACACTTCTGTCCCGCTTGTAAATCAATATTATTATTGTGCGTTGCTTTGATCATAAGGTGATAGTAATTCTTATGATAGGGTGTTGTTGTAGGGAACGAACTGATGACCCTCAGTATACAAAGAACAGATACACCGCTCTTAAATAGACTGTTCCAGTAGGAATAGAAACCTCTATGGCGTTGTTCTCAGCGGAGTTCATTTTCCATCTTCAGACGAACTTGTAAATATCTACTTGTATTGTTCTTGTTTAAAATTAACCCTTATACTTTGTAAGTTGTCGTTCTAGTTATTTAAATAGCCACCACGAGCAACATTACAAAATAAGGGTAAACTATCGCACAGCATGTTTCACTGGAAGTACTGAAAGCATTGTGAGACTATGTTCGGGTGACAAGATCGGTGAAAAGACTGAAATACTGGCTAGACAGGTGGATTTTTCACCATGTCATTGCTTTTT
>CAHIKZ030000548.1:42500-52500 GCA_903632075.3 Acanthosepion pharaonis
CTGGTTAAGGCAATGGAGAACTTAGAGAGGGAAGATAAGTAATAACTGATATCCATTAGACGTGAAACTAGAACAGTCTACCCCAGTGAGCGAAATAAAGAGTTCAGTTCGACATTCCGAAAAAGGAAGAAAAAAAAAGAAGGCCGAAACGTTGTGACAAATAAGGATGATAGTCCGAGCAATGTAAATGACCATGTCTGGGGTACGGTGAAGTAATGGATAGCGGCGCGGATTGAGGAATCGGAGAGTTTGTATTCCAGTCGACTGCATTACATTAATTCACGTGCTAATACTCCTCGGAAAGGTATGAATCCTCTACTTCTCCCTCCGCAGCTATGGGTAAATAGCAGAAGAGACCCGGTTCTATAGCCTTGAATGATAGCTGATCTACCGCAGAAAGAAATGGTAAATTTACTGCAGGAAATAATCTGCCTCGTCAGTTATGTATGGAAAGATACATAATCTAATCAGTTATGTGCCTAAGCGTGTATGGCACATAACTGACTGAAATTGCATTACTATGTATTTATGTATTGTAGATGACTGATTTCTGTCCAGATCTCTACCAATCGTTAGACTTGTACCTAAATAGTACAAATATTTACTTTTAATCTAATATTCGCTTTAAACTCATACTTGTGTTTTTTAACAATTACATGAAGAATTGGTGCTTGTCTTAAAGTTAAAAATGATGAAAATTTGTTAAATAATTAATTTAAATCGTCGTTATTTTTTTAAATAGTCATAGAATTATTATTCATGCTTTAAAAACAGATGTCTACTCAAAAATGTATATCCAATAACGATAACATAGTAATAAGAAAGATATATGATTTTTGAGAATTATAATTTGGATTTCAGGGTGATCTTTATTACTTTCCTCATGTAAATGACAAAGTATAAAGCTAAAGACACTTTTTCTAATAGAAACATTGACTTGTGAAACTTAGTTTACATTTAGTAGAATATAAAATTAAGGCAGGCCAGTAAGTTTTGATTATAATTCAAGTCCATCTTCTCAGTTAATTAATTTTTATTGTTAATCAGATACTTCTTCATCTCCTACAAGATTTCTGTCATAGTTTAAATTGGGATAATTTACTGGTTAGTGACATATTGTTAAACACTGCTATCCTGTTTTTACTATTCTTATTTCTATGCTATGTTTTGCATGCATACTTGAACGTTTCTTAGTATAATGTCTGTTATGTATGCCTGGTTGAAAATTGCTATCCTTTCATAGAGAATTAAAATGTATTCTTTTTTTAGTCTGTGCTGTTCATTACTTTGAATGTTTGCTTTACAAGTTGGTGTTTGGATGCACACATTTAATAGGGCTTATTTAAATTTTCCACACTAATAATGACCACGTCTGGTGGGTGTACAAACATTCCAGCGGTACTCTGTACAGGCATCCCTCGATTAATGTGCATTTCATTAATGCGTTTCCGATTAGTGCGCTAAAATGTTTAGATACCAAAATTAGATTGGTGCTTGCATAATACTTGATTAGTGTGGTAAAACAATCTTCAGTTTAACCAGAATAATTGAAAATTGATTTTTTTTATAGTTAACGATGTATAAATTATCCCGATTAATCGAGGGATCTCTCTTTCTCTTTCTCTCTCTCTCTCTCTCTCTCTCTCTCTCTCTCTACCTATCTATCAATCTATCTATCTGCCATTCACACATTCACATATGTATGTATGTATGTATGTATGTATGTATATATCTATTGCAGCACCTTTATTATCTAATTTAAACTTTTCTCATCATTATTACAAAAGCTATCTATTTATCTATCTATCTATATATATATATATATATATATATATATATATATATATATATATATATATATATATGTATGTGTGTGTAAGCACATGTGTGTTTATATACATCATAGTGAAAAAGAGAGGAGTGGCACAGAATGAAGTCAAATTCGAACTCTTAAACAACGGTCCGTAGAAAGTTTTTTTTTTAATACCTGACAATATTTTCTTTACATTATATATATGAATAAGCATGTTCTCCCAATATATATATATTTGTGTGTGTTTATTTTGTTGCCATTAGCATTGATTAATTTAGGAAGCTGGAATATAATGCCGGACACTCCGTAAATACATAGATGTCGTACCCATCTAATATGATGTTATGCCAGCCTAATCGAGCGTATCTTATTACCACGAAGAAGCCACCATATTGGAAAATATTAATTACTTCAGTCAGGATTTAGGGCCCGGGAAAATAGAAAGCAGGCGCCGATGGATCCTATTATATTTTTTCTATCCATTTTCTCACATTTTCTCGCTTACGTATACCTGTAAGAAAACACTCAACCAAACATAATTTTTGCATAGACATGAACAAAATCCCGGTGACAAAGTATATTGTTATAAAAAACGCCTACACTTCTATATTAACATAAACACGAATACTCGAACATATCCATATTAAAGCATGTGTGGGCTCAACGTAGGATTTGATTATGCAAGTCAATGTTTTATAAAAATACATCGATTATATTACGACATCGATTCTGGTAAGGGTTTCCTAATACATGTTTATGAAAATAATAAATATATTATGTGAATTTAACTTAATACCATTTATAATAAAAACATTTACACTCCGATTCTGGCAAAACTTTCTCAATATCCTTATATGAATATGATAAATATACGAAGTGAATTTCACTTTATATTTCGTTTTTATCGGAAATATTTAAGTATTTGTTAGTGTGAGATTATAGAACTTATAAAAGTTTAATAATGTTTCTTAAGCAAATCACCCCAAGCATGACGGGAGTTCCACTAGCACGCAAGGTAATAAGTATCACCTTGAGAGTAAGAGTAAAGAGGAGTGTTTGGGAAAAGGATAAATAGAAGGACAGGGATTAAGGTCAAGGTATCAGAAGATGTCGATTGATATTACATTTGAATATTTGAAGATTATAGCTATCAGGGAAGCAAGTAAAAGGAAGGGAGTTCCACTGTCTGGATGTGCGAAAGAAGAAGCTGTTGGAGTAGAAGTGATGTCTACATTTAGCCGTATCGACAGTAAAAGGGTGGGGCCGAGATGTCAACCTAATAACACGCTTAAATTCATGCAGTTTGGGAACCAATGAAAGTAGCTTGTCGGAGCAGTTGCTATGGAAATAATTGGAGAAAAAACAAATGGAAACCACAGCACGTCTGTGAGATAGTGACTGTAAGCGGGATGTCAGATCAGGACCAAACTTATTTATTCCTGTTTAATTTCAATTCTATAAATATTGCCATTTGTCATCAGGAAGAACTAACCTCAAAATAGAAAATATTAATAAGTTATTGTGTGATTGGAACTGAACTTTGGAAATTGAGAAACCCATGAACAAAGAACACAGTACAACCAAAACAACAACAGGAAATTATAGGCATAAACAACAAAATGGCTGACATTAAAAATGTCGCAAAAATACATTTGATAAAATAATAAGTAAGAAAAGTAGATTGACCAGCAAGAAAATATCTGATGAAGAAGCTAGCGTTGTGAATGGAAACAGTAAAAAGAAGAGACAAAATATAAATATACGAACACAACCAAACTTTCACCTTTAACTAAATCTAACAAAGAACAAAGTGTATATTGTGCGAAAACGCACATGAAAATTGATTCCTCAGCAGTAATTTTACGTGATGTATCCAGACCTATATTTTGGATGGGCTACAGGCGGGACATGTCATGATAATTAACAGTCACTAAAACTTAGAATACAACAATAAGGAGGTGAAGTAAGATTTTCGACTTTTGAATTTCATGTTGTTTTCAAGATAAAGACATATAATTACTGTAAAAATATTCTTAATTCATGTAAATCACGGTTATGTAACTGAAATATAACGCCTATATTCCTACACGACAGCTTCATATAGCGAAAAAATTACTATTGTCTAAATTGCCAAAGATAATGAATGAAATTTTAAAATCATTTCTCCTAAAGCAAGGCAATAAAGCTACTAAGGCGCAATGTGCTACTCTGAATGGAAGTGACTGAGAAAATGTTCTTGAATAGGAAGTACAATAAAAAGAACAGAGTTTAAAAAAAAGAAGACATAAGTCTATTATTAACATTATATTTAAATCTTTGGGGATTATAGTTGACAGGAAAGCAAGGAAGCGGAAGAGATTAGAAAATATTAGAATGGAACTTATTATTATATCTAACCATTTTAATCGTAAAATGATGAGAACTAACTCCTAATCTAGTACTACGCTTAAATTTGTGAAGTAGGGATACCAACAAGGAAAGTTCATCAAAACAATTACCATAAAATCATATATAGAAAAGGCACAGGGGAGATATGTTACAGCAGTGAGAAAGTGATTGAGGCCAAGATGCCAGGTCTGGACTGATAATATTGCAGATTATTCTTTGGATTTTACATTTTCTGTATGCAAGCGTTAATACTAGAGAAATTAAATATTGGAGAGACAGGATCATGAGAAAATTGCAAGAAATATTAGAATATTTTCTAAGATTTCGCCTTCAGAAAATCTACCAAATATCTGGTATGAACATCATAAACAATAATAATAATAATAATAATAATACACGGAACAATCAAAGCTAATCGCCTAGATATCGTGATGAAAGACCACCAAAACATAATGTGCTTTCTTATTGACATGGCAATCCCTGCAGACTGTAGTGTATCTTTGAAGAAATTCAAAAATGTATCAAAATACACGGATCTTGAAGTAGAAATCTCAAAAATGTGGCACATGAGGACATCAATAATTCCAGTTGTAGTTGGAGCATTTGGATTGATTGAAAAATGATCCGAAAGACTTACTGAAAGGATTCCTGTTAACCCATGCGTTAAATAAATGCTAAAATTGTACTTACAAGTACAGCTCACACATTACAAAGATCGTTATCTATATAAGATGTGTGTGATCTTAGGGATTAAAAAAACAAACAACTGAACAATGGAAGATGCCATAAAACCATTTCTGACCTTAGAACTCTCGTTGGGACTCGGACGGAAGTGTGCACATAACAGAACCCCAAGGAAATAATAATAATAATAATAATAATAATAATAATAATAATAATAATAAATCTTAGCATTATGGTTAGCGGAATCTCTCTTGATAGCTAACAGAACAGATCAGGTCGGTACTCTGTGACCTGAGAATTCTATATAGAGATGCGGAAATTAAACTAGTGTGAACTATATATTGTAGTTCTTCTCTACAATTTTATAATCAATCCCACACTTGGAGGCTTCAAGAAGCGAATAATTGAAATAGATAACAAACTTGCATATTTTAGCACCGTAAACAAATAACTCGCTGATAAAGCGAAAGGAATGCGTGGGAGGGAGAATAGAAAGTTTACAACAAAACTATCACACAGAAAAGAAATGGAAAGAATCAGGATATCACCAACAAATTACTTTAAAAATATAAATAGACTATCACATAAATGCAAAAATAAAAACATAAAATCATACCAAAGTATTAAAAAAGCGTTTGGCGCCAAGTTATTTACTGACATTTGTCAAGAAGGAAGCTCAATTAGAGAAAACGATGGCAAACCTGGGTGGGAAATGAGACTGCAACAGCAAATACAAAAAACGACGAGTAAAAAGTAAAACGTGATACCGCTAAAGTTGTTACAAACGTGCAACTAAGGTTGCAGATTCACAAACTTGCAAGGATTTATTGCTAATACCACCATCTTGAATTCATAGACAAACCATCTGCTATTTCTACATATTTTTTACAGTCAAGAACAGAATATTATTTGCTTAGTTTGATATTCAAAAATTATTAAACATTAACAAGAGAATGCATTTTTCCATAGCTCGTAAGCTAATTGGAATTACAAAATGACTTGAATATTAGTCATTTTTCACGTTTCCTATAAATTATTGAAGAGAGAATAAACTCTGCATGAAGAAAAATAGAAAAAGAAACAGAAGAGAATTGTAAATATAGACAGTGTAGAATTGAAGTTGAGTTTCTCAACCACATAATCGGTAAAAAATCCAAGAATAGACAAGATTCGCTACGAAATATAATGTGAGAATTGTGCAATTAACCGCGTTTAGACTCTACAGAATCTCTCCTGGAAAATTAAAAACACACTTATCTTGAACTCTGAGATGCAAACGTATTACTTAATACAATCCACTAATAAATTCAGGTTAAAAAAATCAGTTAAAAAAAAGTCGCAAAAAAAGGAAGAAAACCAAAACCCAGGGGCCAAAATCTTATCGCCAAAATGGACAAAATCCCAGTTTCATAAATAAACTAAAAATTCAAGGAAATTTTAATTGAAATTTTAATGTCAAATTGCAACTTTCTGCATACAAAGTCAGGTCTTATTGCATATTATGACTTCCTAACTACGAAATATATTGAGTAAGTGACTGTAGCATTGCTAGAAAAGGTTATTAAAACTTAATCGATATTCATATACGATCTCCGGGATTTGTTTACGTTTTGGCGCAAACTGAAAAACCACCCTTCTTAAGGCTTTCTTAAATATAAAATCGAGTTTAGTGATTCTAGAACTCACTAATTATGAGATATATATCGAATATGTGACTGTAGTATTGTCATAAAACTTTTTTTAGAGGTTTGATCATTTTAATTTGAATCTCTGTTGCAAACAGAGCGGACCCATAAATCCTGAAGTACCCGACAGAAATAGATGAATTTGTTACTGGCCGCTATAAATTATATGCAACTTTTTTAATGTCCAAAATTGTGACTTATTTTCCTGTAACTTTATTGCACAACACAGCCCGTAGCATGGATCAGGTAACTCTAATCAGAAAGGGAATAAAAGTATGCCAAATCGTTGCTTTCAATTTTTCAAGGATATAATAGATAGCAAAAAAGTGAAAATACATGTACGTATATATCCAGACCTTATCCGGGAGTTCAGAAAAACAGTTGTACTGGGAATCAACGCGTCCAAATTAATGAAACACAGCCAGCATAAGTGGCATGCAACTGAAACGGGAATAATATGAATATTTCTGTTAGTTGCTTAGTTACTAAGAGGAATTAATCAAACAGTTTAGTATGAATCCTATGAAAATCTTTTTTCATTCGATTCATTCCCCCGGGGTGGTAAGTTAGTATTTTGCATATATAACTATCGTTCTGCATTTTATGGGTCACAAATAGCAGAAAAAGAAAAGACAGGGGACAAATACACAGCAGACCAAATCCCAGGCTTTTATCCCCAAAATGGGAAATTTCAGGATATTTTTTCAGAATGTACACGTCAAGGTCTTCGTCGAAATTACAGTCGATTGTAATAAAATGTTCCGTAAGCTCCGTTGATGTCAGATAGTTGTGTCTGACGTCATACTTCTGGTCATTAAATCTAAATTTAATTTTTCCATTGTGCAACTGTTGTGACCTAGGTAAGGTTACTGAATAGAATAATCAAACGAAGGATGGTAATGACCGGTAATATTTAGGACACGAAAAACATATAAGATTCACAAGCGTGAGCGTAGTAGTCAACTGCTAGAAGTGAGTCAAGTAAATTTCACAATGAATCTCCAACTGCAGAATATCTACCAACTGTCCCACGCAGTCAGATGTGGCACAAAGCAAAATTTAATACGGGGTATCCGAACCCGTACGCTTGGCCAAAATTTCTCCGTAACGGGGTCGGGTAGCTTTTTTCCGAGATGAGGCTCTGCCCTTCGACAAAGCCCCGTCTAGGGATCCTCTCTGCCCGTAGGCAGAGTGTTTGACCAGCACAGCTGGCGACGAATCTCCAAATCCAGACCAACATACAATATTTACTAATGTATTTATGTGAATGTTGACATGCCCATTAACGTCCGTAATTATGCTACAATAGCAACCAACATAAATCAAGTCAGTTTTGGTACACTGGGTGGTGTATATTAAATAAGAATCAGTACAACTGTCACCTTCTGAAGAAATTGTGATGTTTCTCTTTGTATTTGTGATAGAATTGGCTTGACTCAACGAACAGGATTTTCCTCTTGTATGACTCTTTTCAGCAGTACAACGATCCGAAACTCCTCTAGAGTTTTGAGTTTGAATGATTGTATTTGTTAAAATTTGTCTGATGTTTTAATGTCATGGGCGCTAATAAAGTCACAGGAAAAGAAGTCAAGTTTGACTCGGAGAAAAAGTCACAATTTGGTTTTGCCAGAGACACGTTTGGTATACATGAACATATTATAGCAGATTTTTTTAACCACACTTATTGCTGTCAATAATTTTCATGACGGGAGGCATCAAAATTATTTTTCACTAAATCCAAATATTGTTGATCCACAATAGTACTGAAATCCGATATTTCCACTATTCACGCTGTCTTTAGGGTTAAGGTTAGTGGTTAGGATTAAGAAAATCCTTTTAAAGAAAGACGCAGAAATACTTTTAATATTGTTCTATTTCTTTTAACATGTGATTTTCTTAACTTGATTCTTTTATTTCCTTCTGAAAGATACGATGAGCAGGTTGGAAAAAATCTCTTTAAAACTCGGATATTTTTGAGAAATATATTCACAATGTCGTGTATTAATTTCGAAATGCCAGCACAATTTCGATGCCAGTTGATGACTAATGGGATAAGGTCAGAATTTGAATAATAATAATAATAATAATAATAATAATAATCCCATCACTTCATAAGTATGCATTGCTTGGTACTGAAAATATCTCCGGTTGAAAACGAAAAAGCGTTCAAAAGTAGAGAAAATAATAATAATAATAATAATAATAATAATAATAATAATAATAATAACCAAAAGCACTTCACTATACATCTAGAATACTTTTATAAGTGATTTGGTATTAAGGACGTTTATTTTAACTTAATATGCTCAATTAGTCACTTAGTACTGGTGTTAATATTCAAAGAAAGAAATAAGAATAATATGAAGATCAATAACAATAATAATAAGACGGAGTGCTGAAAAGGTCTCGGTCGAACTATCTAAAATCTGAACAAATGATCAAACATTAAAATAGTTTAGGAAAATCTTCTTTTCAGCACCCCTTTCATAATGAAGATTAAGCCAACTTTCGAGATGAGGATGTTGTTTGTGTTGTCAGTGCTGATAATATAAAGGGTCTTAAAAGAAGAAAAAAAGCTCTAATAAAACACCTGCATTTGACTCACGGTGACTCATAATAAAATCAATTAATGTGAAAATGGCTAAATTTAATTTGCTGCTGGGAATTTTTAACTTTTTTATTGATAATTTTTTTAATTTTTGGTACACCGAGAAAAAAATAAAAAAATGAAATGAACATTCGATCACTTAATGGTGTTTTGTTGGTCATTATTAGAAAATCATTTGCTTACTTCACAATCGGAATATATAAAATAGAATAACAATGTCATAGATATTTTTAAGGTTGCTTCATTTCGCCCAAGGCTAAATCGGAAGGATGTGGAGAGTGACTGCCTGTCATATACGTTTCTATGGCTTTTTACCAGGGCTCGAATACCGTCAATAGGTGGAAGTAGGAAATCCTTAACTCCTTCCACAATATTATCTATTTCCATAATATTGTCTCACACACACACACACACAGCATACACACAAATATATATATATATATATATATATATATATTCCTCAATCCAAGCCGCTATTCCAGTCGAATCCATTACATTCACTTACGTGCTAATACCCTTGAAAGGTGTGAATCATCTTCTTCTCCCTCCAGCTATGGGTAAATAGCAGGACAGACTGGGTTCTATAGCCTTTGATGGCAACTGGTCTAGGAGAAAAAAACTCTGAATTCAAAACCTGCGGAGGGACGTTTGGGAACTTTGTGGCACGTAGTGCACCAGGTCTCAGTATTCGGCTCTTCAAAAAGTGTGGATGGCCCTGCACGAAACCTTCACCACTATAATCAAAACTCATGTGCTATTGTCGGGCTGTCAGTTTCCAAGGAACTGATCTGCTTGACCCTTATACGTCGAATTCGACGGGGG